>WEDG01003255.1:0-352500 GCA_017591395.1 Schistocephalus solidus | reverse complement strand
TCGAAGTGACTTCCACAGGATTCCAACCGCATCGACGACCAGCCGCCCGCTCACACACTAGCTGTCTGTCGGTCACTCTCTGTCGCATCGCGTCAACCAGTCGAGTCTAGTTACCTCAATTTCTCCATTGTTCCTTTCGTCTGATGACGGGTTGGTGCCAACAATTTGAACATTCACGAGTACACCTGGATTTTCCGAAGAGCCTTGATGACAGTGTTTGATGGTGCTTGACTCTTTTCCTCCAATTCTCAGAGTCTTGTGGTTGAAACTGTCGGTGATCTATTCGAGAGCCAATATGACGAAGGTGCAAAAACGCCTAAACGTGGGCATCTCATCTAGCTGCTCAAGTTCTGCCTCAAAACCTATTTCACCTTTGACGGAACACGTGGAAGGGATTCTGCTGGGTTCATCGTTGTCTGATTTCCTTTTTGAGACGTTTGATCAAAAATTAGAGACATTGGTGTCCGTGACCTACAGACCAATGTTTTGGGTGTGGTATGTGGACGATACCTTCATTGTTTCCAAACCGGAAACGTGCCGCTAACTTCACGCGATCCTGAACTATGTTTATTTCCAGACATTTACTTGAAGGCAACAATAAACTAGCGTTCCTAGACGTCCTGGTGTACCGTAAGCTCGACGAAAGCCTGAGGACGGCCCTGGATTACCACAGTAACCATCCGTTGTCCCACAAATGTAGCTGCGTGCGAACTCTACAAGAAGGTGGAACTACATTGCAATGAGGCTGGCGACAAAGCAACCTCACTCCATTATCTTCAGTTTACTTTCACCTTCAACGGTCAACTCGCCGATTTATAGAACTCAGAGAACAGCCAAAGCATGTTATAAAACGAAAATTGTGGTGGGTAATGCCGTATATCGAGAACGTATCCGAAGCTGTAGCTCGTCTCTTACAACCACTGAGGATCGGCGTCGCCCACAATCCTAAGGTGACAATAAGACTCCGATCATAAGACCCAGTGCCCCTGTTACAAGGCAAAATGGCAACTGTAATCCATATTTTGAGTGCATTTCCTGTGAGGCGAACTACATTGGCAAGACCGATAAACGACTTCAGACTTACAGGAGTTAACATTCAAGGACAATTAGAATGATGGAATAGAGTTCTCTTGGGTCGAATACTGTGCAGCCTCTGAACGCACCTTCGCATTTAAGAAGCCGAAATCCCAGTGCAGGGTTATCGACCAAATAGCCGGAGAAATGCTCGAAGCACGGAACAGCGTACCAAATTCCATCAACCATTGTACGATTCTCTGGGCCGCTTACCAAGCCTTACATGTGCGGCTCAGTCAACAGAACCGACGGCAGGAAGTCAGACAGGACGCAATTTTAGGCAAACCGATTCCAAGCGACATCACAGAAGAGCATGAACGTACATCAGATTCAAACGCAAACCCGCGAGTTACGCCAAACCTGCAATACCTCCTGGCGGGCTCGAACACAGATGGGCATGAACATCGATGACAGGATCGCCAGCCTGATAGGAACGGAGATACAGGCAACGGCTTAGCAATCACCGACAGGATACGCACTGACGAGGAGGCGATATACCGGTCAGGTCACATGACCAAAGTCAAACACTGCCTCACCAATGCGCCCGCAAAACGGAGAACAACTCACGAGAGCAGCAACGACTGATTAATCTGTTGATTGACGTGGGGGAGGCCAACAGACACGCTGCCTTGCCTAAACCTACGACGGCTCCAAAGGGGACAGAGGTCACGCGAGCCCGCCAGCGTTCAACCTCGGGATGTCTAAGGAAGTTAGCAGTGTACGGGCAGGTAAAAGTTCACGCGTCTACCATGGATATAATACGAGGCACGCGGCAAGACTGACTAACTCAAAACCACTAGGAGCAGCAACCACGATACTTTGATGATGGAAGTGAGAAGGTTTTTGAAACGTCAGTAAAAATACAGTTTGGACCATGAACTGGCCCCCTCTTCTTCTTCGTCTTCTTCGGGAGATGATGAACGCGATAAGATATCGGGACCTCGACTCTTTACGCATATATATATATATATATATATATATATATATATATATATATATATATATGATGATAGTGTGGGGCTCACCGATCTGCTTAAGGAACATGCATGTTCCGTTGTGCCCTTGAGCTCAGACTAGAGCCCTCGCAGGCGGTCGCATAGCGACGTGTAGCATATGATGGAAGGGAACCGACAAATACAAGGGAGACCGGAATGGCCATTTCTGGCTTATTAGCCGTCATCAGCCAGTCATACCCAATCCCAAGTGTGGCACACCTGGGATTCGAACCCGCGACCTTTGGTATTTGAGTCGAACGCTCTACCATTTGAGCCACGGGCTCGTTGTTTTGTCGGTGTGCCACACTTGGGATTGGGTATGACTGGCTGATGACGGCTAATAAGCCAGAAATGGCCATTCCGGTCTCCCTTGTATTTGTCGGTTCCCTTCCATATATATATATATATATATATATATATATATATATATATATATATATATATATATATATATATATATATATATATATATGTAGTAAAGTAAGAGCGCTCACCGATCGGTTACAGGACTCACTCGTCCCGTTGTGCCTTGGGGCTCACTCTCGAGCCTCGCCAGCAGCCGCAAGGCGGCTAAGGATCTAGGCAGCATAACATGACCGACAAAGACAAGGTAATAACTTCAGAAATTAAGTGCAGTACATGGTAGTAATTGAACGAGACATGAAATTTTGGGGTCATACCCGAAATTACAACGAATATTTGAGTCGAGGACAATCAACTACTGTGGAATAACTACCTAATACCCATCCTAAAAACAAGTAGTACTACAAGTAGTGTGAATTTTGTGGCAAAAATATTATAGCGTACTCCAGACATAGGTACTAGTTAAAGGCCTAGATATGTGTTACGCTGATGTTTCTTATAATAACAGATTTTGGCGATTCTGAAACAAAAGTTATTGTCCCCAAGTGTCAGCCTCACAACCGATCCAATGCTAGTCTTTCTTCAAAGATATTTGCCTATAATAGAGACGCTGCTGCTCACAGCTTATTGTTGTCCTGATAGCCGAGCCACGCAGTTTCCTGATAGTGACGAGCTTTTGCTGCGGCAGCCCCAGTACAGGGAACATGCGTACCGGCAATGGTGGTACAGCACCATATCCTTCTGATTGCTTATACTGGCTAGTTGTCAGTGCTTCTGCTCGTGGCTGGTGACATAAAGTGCAGAAGCAGGGCAGTAGGCGATGTGCGCCGGTGGTTCAGTGGTAGAATGCTCGCCTGCCACGCGGGCGGCCCGGGTTCGATTCCCGGCCGGCGCAGGACCCCTTTCGTTTTCGTAGCCCTCGACAGAAGCAAAAAAGTTCATGGAACTGCGATAGTGGATGTATCAAAACAGCCGCAGTCACAGCGCTTTTTTCTGTCAATGGAGAAGGCAGAAACTGTCAGATGAGGGTATTTATTATCTACACAATTGTTAATCGAGGTCATAGCGAACAAGGAGAAATAGGCGGTGAGAACGGCTTACAACGATCGGACAGAGCCGGACGCCAGTCATAATCTCGCTAAAGCGTAGCTCGCTGTTGGCTATGTCGCATTTAATTGGTTGGTTTTGCTGCCGCGAACTGCGGTGATGGTTTCCCGAATCTTGCTCTACAGACAGGCGATGATCAGCTATAAGCAGCATACTGATATAGGAGCTTGGCCTAGGACTCTCTCTTGAAGGTGAATGAACACTCAGATTATTGTTTTCAAAAATTTCTGGACGGAAGGACGACTGCTAAATGCGTTTTTTTTCGTGGCTTTGGCAATCTTTGATAATTTGACAAGGCTGAAATTCTCGCAGGGAATGAAAACTGGGTGATTCGTGAACTTCTTCAGTCTTGGTTCTCTGTTTCGATTAATAAGCACAATGACCTCACGGCTCCATATTCTGTGTTGATACTTTCGCCTAGGCAGATTACTTAGCCACATGTAGAGGACGCTGGCGGTCAAAGTTTCCAGTGCCTGTGAATCACATTGCCGAGTCATCATCACGTCAATAATCGAGAACGGAGATGAAATTTCGACAATTAATTACTCGGACATGGACTAACAAGCAGTCATCGCGTCACGTGCCAGTGATGAATGCGGGATCCCCTAATTTGAGTAAGCGTGTTGCTGCATGACAAACACGTCCTATAAATACTGCATCACTGGCGCCTTCATTACCCTCATCTGTGACTGTCTCTGATGATGGGTTCTGTCGAGAATCCAAAACGTCAGAACAATAAACGCCATGTTTCAGCAATCGCTTCTTCTTCTTCTTCTTCTTCTTCTTCTTCTTCTTCTTCTTCTTCTTCTTCTTCTTCTTCCGAACTGCTTCCTGGAACTTGCCTATTCGTTTCTATCAGCAAACCACGAAATGCAATTCTATGTTGTATAGTGCAAAAGAAGGAAGTTCCCTTGCCTACTGAAGCCTCGGCTGTTACTTGCGCATTTTGTTGCAACGATTGGAACTGGAAATACCCAGTAAAATTTGGTGGGATTTACAGATTCACCTGCGCACTTACCGGCTTACAACACGAGGGCGGGTAGGCCAACGAGTAAGGATGCCTTGTATAGCCGTGTAAACTGTACACGGAAATAGGAACCACCCACATTACATGTGGTTTTGCTCCAAATTCCAAGGAAATTATGTTTAGGACTAAGGTAAGATTTACGGTCATGATTAGGCTACGAGTTTAGGTTGTAACGTTTTGACTCTAGGGGATAGGTTTAGGGTAGGGCTGCTAGTAATATTAAGAAGACAATTTAGTTTTCACCGCGCGCGAGGTTTGAATTTTGAGCAGCAGGAAGAGAATTTTTTTCATTGTGTCTACATACTGCAAACAGCTGTTTTCAGCCAAAAAGTGGATTAAAAAACGCTTTTCGTCAACAATCGATTGTTGACGAAAAGCGTTTTTTAATCCACATTTTAATCCACGAAGGATCCTTCGCCTGAGATCCATCGAGATCCTTATCGTCCGACCAGAAAAATTTTCTGCAAAACGGTCATTCTTTCGCGAAAGACTCCTGCTGAAATCTCGACTTGAGCTACGCAGCCTACTTGCTCAAAATACAGGATCAAACTGTTCGTCGAATTAGCGGAGTGTCATCTATAAAAGGCTGAGTCAATCATTTCTACGCTGCTTAATGTTCTGCTTGTCAGTTTATCCTAAATAGGCTTACCTGAAAACGTTCATAAAGCCTTTCCTCTTCGCAATATTTCGACAAACTTAACATAAGCATAGCCATTGTCTACAATTGTGCCTCATTACCCTGCAGATTCTTCCTTTTTCGTAAATTCACGGCATGACGGATATGTGCACAGTTACCCAAAATATTGTCTCAGGGCACGGCGTCGATCTTCAGACCCACGACAACTCAGCCGCGCGCGCTAAACACTCGACCACAGCATCACGAAGACGAGCGATATCGCAAACTTTAATCGATTGTATGGGCGTACCACATGCCGACAGAATTTGTAGTGGATGCCAGGGGTTAGCCGGTAAGATCAATCATCTCGAGAAAGAGATTGAGAAGATGATAATCCTGTTAGGGTAGGTTAGGCACAGTCGACGATAAGAATGAAGCTATTGGACGGATAACTAGAAGTAGGACAAAAGGACATCATGTAAAAGGTACACCAGCAACACTTTCCGTAGCTGTTACGGCAGCCCCAGAACAAACAGTGCAAATGCAAGACGAAAAAACCAGCGAGATAACTCGAAAAAAAACAAGAAAAAAATAAATCTGTCAGTAAAAAGGCCGAGAGTAATAGACCAGGGCTTCCGAGACATATCTCCGCAAAACCCGAACCAGAAACGACGACGAGCGTGCCGCCTATCACGTTAGACGCCGTGGGCCCTAAAACTATAAACGAATCGCAAAAATCCCAGCTTGTTAAACCAAGTACGAGCAGTGCTATCGATTCACCTACCAGAACTACTGATTACAATGCGCTGCCCTCTGCGCCAGGTGCTTCTCCCAAGTCTGGCAAAAACAGGCCACGAACAAGCATCTGCTCCGCAATCCCCAGCGAATAGTGTCCGAGCAATACATAATTTAGCTAACGATACCCCAATGGTCGATGCAAATCAAATTGATCGAGAAAAATGCATCATTATACAGGGACTCCCGGAATCGAGTGCAATCACATCCTCGGAGCGAGTTTTGGATGACCTAGTGCTCTTCCAGGACCTACTTAATATCATTCTGGAACCCTCTGAGGCAGTAGAAGTGATCAAAGCATTCAGCCTTGGGAAACGGACAGAAAACCCACCGGAATCAAAATGCCCTCGACCTCTCAAAGTCGTGCTGGTCAGTAGCGAGCAGTCTAGGCTCATTCTTTCCAGGCGATTTAGAATAAAAGGCTCCAACCCCGGCGTTTTTCAACGGGACTTCTCACCAGCAGAAAGGCTGAAACGTCGTTCACTAGTTCTAGAACTGAGAAAGCGGTTCAGCGAGGGGGAGCGGAATTTGATTATCTACAACAACCAAGTTCGGCAGCGTCCATATTTCTTCCATTGGGCAGGTCCGGTACGGATGACCGCGCAGCCGAGGCATTAACTGAAGACGCGAGCCGCATCGTAACCACATGTCCCTTAAACCGGAAGTTAAAATGCATGTACACCAATGCGCAAAGCATGTTATCAAAGTTTGACGAGATGCAGATCCATGTCTGTGCTCTCTCACCAGGCGTAATTTCCTTGACAGAAACCTGGTTGTCCAACCACGTGGACGACCGTGAGTTAACTATACCAGGCTACCAGCTACTCAGAAGAGACCGGGAAGGGCGTCAGGGAGGAGGCGTTGTAACCTACGTAAAACACGGACTCCTAGTGTCTGAAAAAACAGAACAGTTTGCATGCAGCTTCGAAGCTATTTGGCTCACTATAAAGGTGCCGAGATCACACAGTCTTGAAGTCCTGACCGTCTACCGACCACCAAGCAGTGACTTCGAGGCTGACGCTCGCCTGTTAGAAGAGCTAGAAAGATTTGCCTCTCGATCTGACGTCTTAATAATGGGCGACTTCAATGCACCGCTCATTGACTGGAGTTCAGTATATGCACGCGGTCCAGAACTAGTTTTTGACCGACGTTTATTGGACATGACACTGAGGTCATTCCTCACTCAGCACGTCTTATTTCCAACGAGGGTGCGGGAGGGACAGCAGTCAAACTGTTTAGACCTGGTGTTTACGAAATCGCTTGATAGTATTGATGAGGTGCAAAGACTACCTCCCCTAGGTCGGAGTGACCACGCCGTACTTCACTGGGACTACTCAATGTTTTCGGTGCCTGAACAGCCCACCAGATTTAGAAGAAATATTTGGCGTGGTGACTTTGATCAAATGAAGACTCGACTAAACAACATTAACTGGGAATCAGCTTTTTCCGGCAATGTGACAGAGGATTGGGAATGGTTCAGTGAGTTATTGCATATTCTCCTCAGCAACCACTGCCCGATTTCACGTAAGAGACTGGATAAAAGACCCCAGTGGCTGACTCAAACGTTGAAAAAGAAGTGAATAAAAAGCGGAGGTTGTGGAAGAAATCACTCGCTGATGAGACTCCTGCGTTCATAAACGCATACAAGGCACAAAGGAACAAATTTAAACGGCTTATCCTCAGGACACGACAAGATTTTGAAAAAGACCTGTTGAACCGTGCAGTGGAATATCCGAAGTTATTCTAAAATTACATTAGCAGGAGCATGCGTAACAGGGACCCAGTTCCCTTACTAAAGGACTAGTGAAAACCTAGAGATTAGTGAGGATGGAGCAAAAGCGGAGCACCTTTCAGAATTCTTTAAATCTATCGTTACGAGTGAAAGCGCATTTAATCCTCCGACTACGACTTAGATGAGGGTCCAACAATAGAGGCTGTATCTTTCGACGAAGCAAATGTTCTTAAAGAGCTGTTGGCTCTGAATGAGTCTAAATCACCGGGTCCAGATGATATACCGCCAAAGTTACTAAAGGAACTCGCTGCGGAACTGGCCAAACCGTTGTCCATGCTTTTCCAAACCTCGTTCGAAGCCTGCACGTTACCTGCTGATTGGAAATCTGCACGAATCACACCACTATATAAAGTTGAAAGCAAGATCTCCGCAAATAATTACAGGCCAATTAGCCTCACCTCAATCTGCTGCAAACTCATGGAAAAAATAATAAAGCGAGAGCTAATGCGCTTCTTAGAGCAGCATAAATTATTATCTGATGCGCAGCATGGATTTCGAAGTGGCAGGTCTTGCGTAACGCACTTGCTCTATTGTTTGGAACATTGGACGCGAGCAGTTGATGAAGGAAATGCGCTGCACGTAGTCTACATTGACTTTAAGAAGGCATTTGATAGTGTCCCTCACCAGCGACTCCTAGACAAACTCAACCGAACAGGCATTAGGGGTAATCTCCTCAGATGGATCAAAAGCTTCTTATTTGGCCACTCTCAAACCGTCCATGTCGGTAACCAGCAGTCGGCGGAGGTTGCGGTTGAAAGTGGAGTTCCCCAGGGCTCCATTCTTGGCCCTACTCTGTTCATTTTGTACGTCAACGACTGCATCAATGAATTTGATTGTGATGTCGCCATGTTTGCGGATGATATTAAGCTATGGAGGGTCATCAGAACTGCAGCTGACGTAAAGCATTTGCAGGAAAAACCTAAACCGACTTCAACAATGGTCAAAAGGACTGGCTTTTGCCGTTAAATGAGAAAAAATGCATTATTCTACGAGTCGGTAGAACTAGCACTCCGAACCTCATGGATTACTACCTGAATGGTATACCATTGCAAGTAGTTGACGCGCAGAAGGACTTGGGAGTGTGGATCTCGAGCTCCCTTAAACCCTCGCTGCATTGTTCAAAGGTAGCTAAGTCTGCGATGTCAGCCCTGTACCTTGTCAAGCGGGCTTTCTCTGCCTTTGGTGAAGACTGCTTTGCCAAAGTCTTTCGAACTTTTGTGCGGCCGCAATTGGAGTTCGCTATCCAAGCTTGGAGACCCTGAACCGTAAAGGATCTCAATATCCTCGAAAAGGTTCAAAGGCGTGTAACCAAACTTGTGACTGGACAGGGCTCATTACCCTATGAAACCCGATTAGCTAACCTTGAGCTCTTTCCCTTGAGTTACAGGCAACTACGAGGTGACCTGATACAAACATTTCGTATCATGTGCGGTCAGGGCTGCTGCCTCGCACCTGGAGACTTCTTCCAGTTAGCAACAACCATGAACTTGAGAGGGCATCCACTCAAACTACGTGTAACTGGGGCCAGACTGGATACACGAAAGTTCTTCTTCTCCAAGAGAGCGGTCGACGCTTGGGATGCTCTGCCTCTGGATGTTGTTATGGCTACTTCCGTTGAGCTTTTTAAGAAAAACCTGGATCAGTATAGCAGTGCCCACTATAATATCCCCAGATCTTCTTAGTCACGTCCCAGTCGAACCACACTCTTATATTACAATACTACTTTTTATATTTCAGCATTTGTATTATCTCAAACTCGTCGCATATGCCTCACTCACGAGAATCTTGTCACCAACAATAGCATGTACTCATGCTACTCGTAATATGCGAGTACACATTTACGTTTACTCTCTTCGATGAGCCAACAGCTGCTTATTTTCCGCACGCTATTATGTAAACCAACTTTTTTACATTTTCATGATGTACCAGAGGCTTTTTAGCCATACTGTAACCAAGAGGGAGTTCGAAGGCATTTGCCTATCTTTCCCTTAATAAACTTAACTTAACTAACTTAACTAGTTTTATGTTTGGGTTAATGTTAGCACGGGTATATTTACCCTTCCTGAAATTTACTGTAAGCCCACCTAGTTAAAGCGGGCTAGCGGTTCCTTTTCCCTTGTCCTGTTTAGGCAGCCGGACAAGAATTCTATACAACGCGTATTTGAATCCAGCCACGCAATAAACTTTTGGATGCATGACATGTAGAACCGATGTAAAGCCAAGTTATCCGCAGTGGGATGAAGAAGAGGGGTTGTCGGAAGCTCAAAAACAGGAGCGCCCGGCGGGAAATCCTCAGGCATGTTGTGTAGGATTGCTACCTCACGTAATGAAACGCCCCTCGTTCGCATCATGGAGGCACGTTAGCACTTGCATATCACAGGCATTGGACAGTGAAAGCATCAGACCATCGATTTCGGCAGCCCATTCAAAATTTCGTTCACTGTTTTTGAAATGTCACCATAGATCTCTCAGTGGTCTGTGTTCGTTAACTGTTCTGCCCTTCTTTGGGTTCATATGCGCTTATTGCAGTTAAAACGTGGGAACCGATTTATTTTCATAACGTCCTTGGTAATGCGGGAAGAATTTTAGAGGAAACATTTGACCATGAGGGCTGTTGCGTGTCATAGTTGAGCATTTCCGATAGCTGTCACTAGGCAATTGGGATGCTCGCGGCTCATGATAAATTATGAGCCTGTTAGCCGATCTAGAGGGGTTTCACTATCCCTTGCTATCACGAAGTTAATGCTTCCCGTAAGGTAGCTGCACGAGCCGCAAAACAGCAAGCGTGCGTGTGTGCGTGCGTGCCAACGATGACGATGCCGCACTGCATCCTTCCGACTGTTTGGACTGACCAGTGCCGATGCTCCTGGTGGCGGATAGATTGGATTACAATGATAGGACGTGAGGTAGGCTGTGCGCCGGTGGTTCAGTGGTAGAATGCTCGCCTGCCACGCGGGCGGCCCGGGTTCGATTCCCGGTCGGCGCAGGACATATTTGTCCCTTTTTCACGTTCCTGGACGGAAGAAAGAACGTTGAAGAGATCTGTGTCCAAGGCCTGTTGGGGGTCCAGATACTGACCTAGGAAACCACTTCAAATCTGAGACCGTGGGCCTTTAAGGGGGAAGAGCAGAGGGAAGAGCAGGGGAAACATTCAGTTTGTGGAGATTTGCTAAGACGCAAGCATAGCGAATAGCGCACATTGGGTGACCAGCGACGGTGTCAGCCCGACGGTCATTCATTTATAATCTTGTTAAAATATACATTACTTTTTTGCCGTGACACTCGTGTTTGGCTCGCCTTACTATAATGCAAGCTGGGGCGATGATTGCATGAAAAGGGCCCAAGCAGAAGGCCAACAATTTCTTCATGGTGTACGGTCACTCGAATTATTTTAGCCATTAAAAAACACCGGATGACTGTCACTCAAAATCGGACAGATTTTAGTTGACAGCTAAATGGTTGTGTGTTCTGCGGCACGAAGTTAACAATCTGGACCCAGGGCAGATATCACATATACCTTTAGACTTGCAGTGGTCAGAACGGCCAGAATGAAATCACTCGATGCAGAAGCAGCAGCCCTCCTGCGAACTATGAATTGTTGCAGCCCTGAATTCCCCGAAATAAATTTGAACGAGACAAAGGTGACGAAACAGGCAGAACTCGCTGATGTCATAAATTTTCGTGACCTCTTAGTCAACTGTGTGCGGTCATTGCGTTTAAATAAGGTAAGATAAACTTTTGACCTGGAGGGGGAAAAGTTATAGGTAAAGGCTGTGCGAAAGCCTTCCCCTCACCGGCGTGGGTTCGAATCTCGCTAAGGCCGCCGAGTGGGTGAAATGAATTATTAAAGTCTGTCGAAATCCTCTGGTCAGTTGTCTGATGCGGAAGTGGGTGCAGCTGCTGGTGACCTCGTATACGCATACTACGTATCCGACCTGGCCACCCAAACACAAGCACCAGGAATTCACAAAACAGAGGGTTGAACGGCGCATATCTCACATGTGTGGGATAGCTAGAGGTCACGTTAAGAATGAGCCATCGCAGCCTGACTCTCAGATCATCAGTCAGCCACTGCACAAAACACACATTGAACTGACTGTGAGGTCTGTGTGTAATTGTCCGTTGGCAACCTTCCAACCCACGGCGCTTATCGCCCCGTTATATTCTAAAGCTGAGATCACACATGAAACAGAGGACTCATATGGAGAAGGAGCCGAAGATCATACTTACCTCTCAATCAGCTATACAGACTGAGAGCATGTTTTTTGTGGTGTTGCCTGTGATAATGTGAGGTTCAGAGGCTGATGGGTAGATATGTAGTGTTGTGGCATAGCCGGTGGTGTTCTATGACATGTTTTCATGGAGACGCATGTGACCTAATAGGCTCAGGCGGTGTGTGAATGTGCGTGCGCCATGCAGACAGTTGAAGCGGGTGTATGTAAGTGCTCCTGGCGCTGGTTCGTCAGTCGCTGTGCGATGGATTCGTTAGTGACCGACCAGGCCGATGCGATATGTGCATGTGCGGTGACAATGAGGACAGGATAGGTCGGGAGGTGCTTCGTCTGGCGGTTCTGCTGCTGGTACTGGTTCGGAGGTGCTGAGTCTTGGGGGATCTTCTACTAGTTCTGGTAGTCAAGCTCATGGGAGGACTATAGGAAGTGTTGATGGGTCCGCAAGACTTGCTGGCATCGCGGTGGATTGCGCTTACGCGGATGCGCATGTGATGGAATAGGCCCATGCGATGAGTGAATGCGCGTGGGCAGTGAGGGCATTGGAAGTGGCGGTCTCTGCTGTGTTTTGGTGCTTCAGGCACTAGTTCACCAGTCTCTGTGCGATGGATTCACGAGCGACCGACCAGGCCGATATGTGAGGTGAATGTGCGATCGTAATGAGGGCAGGTTAGTACCGATTCCCCATCGCTTGTACTGGGGGCAGTGTTGGTGCGGGTGGTAGCAGGTAGTTGGAGGTAGCTACTGAGGTGGCGAGAGTGCGGTAAAAGGTGATCGTCACCGTGATCGGTGCAAGGGGTGGGGAACGGAGGATGATTTCGGTGATCGTGGGCCGCGGGACATCGATGAAGTGGTTATCACGGGTGATCGTCATCGTGGGGTCTGAGGCAGATGTGGCAGAAGTTGATGTTGTGGGATTGTCATTGCATTGAGTTCGAAGATGTCAGACTAGGCCGATTCGTGCGCGGAATGTGCGTTGGCAGCGTGGGCACGTTTGCGGAGCTTGGGCATTGGCGGCGTTGATCCCCGGTGCATGTGACTTGCAAGTCGCCATTTTGGCTTTAGCAGCGGCAATTTGGTTGGCCTAATAGATTGCTGAACCAGTCTTCACGGATCTTCTCCATGCCGGTCTATCCTGAACGAGGTCCTCCCAGGTCACCAGGTTGATTTGCAGCTGCTTCAGAGATTTCTTCAAAGTGTCCTTGTAGCGTCGTTTTTGACCTCCTTGTCGGCGAGCACCCGTAGCGACATCTCCGTAGAAAAGTCGTTTGTGTAGTCGCTCGTCGTTCATTCTCACTGAGTGGCTGCTTCATCGCAGTTACACCTGCCTCAGCATGGCGTGGATGCTGAGGATTTCGGTCCGCTCCAGGACTTCCATGTTCAGGATCGTGTCTTGCCATCTCAGCTTCCGTATTCTGTAGAGGCAGCTGATAGGGAAGTGATTAAGCTTCCTGCCTTGGTTCGAGTAGATAGTCCAGGTTTCCGCTCCGTACAGGAGGGTCGTCAAGTCGATGGCCTTATACATTTTCAGTTTGGTGTCCATGTTAATACTGTGGAGAGTCCACACGGAGGCCTGCAGCCGGCCGATGGCCTGATTGGCTTTGGAGATCTGTTGAGCAACCTCGTCGTCAATTGTCGTGTTGCGTGACAGCCTGCTTACCAGATAAGCAAAGGTTTCCACAATTGGCACAGCCTGCGGTGAAGAGGTCCATGCTCCTTTGCATGTCCTCTTCCGTCACAGTGTTAAGGGCGCAGTCGTCCGCGAAGAGCAAGTCATGGACTGTGGTCGTAGACACGCGCGTTGGGGCCTGCATACGCCGACTGTTGAGAAGATGCCCGTCAGTTCTGTAGGCGCTGCGGATACCACGGTGCTCATAACGTTAGGCGTCCATCAGCGTAGCAGAGAGCATGGGACTGAACAGGGTGGGGGCCAGTACGCAGCCCTGCTTCACTTCATTGGTTACTGCAAATGCTTCGGATACCGTCCCATGTTCGGTGACGTGCGCCATCATCCCGTCGTGAAGCTGGTGCCCCATGTGCGTGAACCGTTCAGGACAGCCGAATTTCTGCATGACTTTCCACATTCCATCGCGATTTACCGTGTCAAAGGTTTTTGTCAGATCCACGAAGGTAGTGTAGAGGTGCATCCGCATCGCCTGGTCTTCTCTACGCTGGCTGGCGGCGTAAATAACGTCGGTTGTTCCGCGGTGACGTCGCAGGCCACACTGGCTTTCCGGGATCAGCCCCTGCTCTAAGTGACCGTTCAGACGATTGACGGGTGAAGGTCTTCCCGGTGAGGTTGAGCAGTGAGAGCCTCTGTGGTTATCATAGAGTTGCCGGTTCACCTTTTGCTTGTAGAGATGGACGATGGCAACGTCTTTGAAATCTGGAAGAACTTGTTGTGTTGAGTGTTGTGAGTTCTGCCATTAGCCGGGGCCTGCCGTGCTTGTAGACTTCCGGGGACATTGCGTGGGATCCCGGTGCTTTCCCGCTGGAAATCTTTTGCACGGCCCGTATTGTTTCTGATAGGGAAGACGGCAGATCCAGGTCATTGTTCGTGTCCATTTGAGGGAGCCGGTCAATGGCAGCATCGGAGATGGCTGATGAGCAAGTAAGGAAACTTCTGAAAAGTTCGGCCCAGCGCTTCAGAATTTGCGATTTATTTATCAGCAGTGTTGTGCCGTCAGAGCTGTGCGCGGTGCGGTCCCTTGATGCAGGGGCTGTAGATGGCCTTGATGGTTTTGAAGAAGTTTTTTTATTTCATTGCGGTCCACACACCCCTGGATTTCCTCAGCCTTTTGGACCATTCAGACGTCCTGTATCTCCTGCAGCCGTTGCTGTACATGGCGGCGGCATCTGAAGAAGGCTGCTTTGCTAGGCTTTGTGTAGTCCATTCTTCTCCGCGAGTTGGTTGCTGATTTCGGCGTCACTGTCGTCAAACCCGTCCTGGTGTTGACGGCGGGCGCATTCGAGGACTGGATGACATTTCGCAGTTGACACCATCGTGTCTCCACGGTAGCGGTATCATCTGGAGCATGCAGATCCTCCAGTTTCCAGGTTATTTGGTTGCTGAAATCAAAACAGTGAGCAGGAAAATTAAAAAAGAGAGTATTTTACTTACCTGGCAGTCGCTTACCCTGTGGCCTTCATCGGGGTTGCAGTCGGAGCCTCATCTGGGAAGATGACGAGGTGGTGATCTGTCCAACCATCGCGGATCGCCTTGGTTACCAGCACGTCCTGTCGATCTCGCCTCCGGACGAGAACATAGTTCAGCAGCTGCCAGCGCTGCTACCGGGGGTGCATCCACATGGCCTTCTCCCGCGTCGGAAGGCGGTAGAAGGTGTTGGTTAGCAGGAGATGGTGTTCCGCACAGGTTCGCAGAAGAAGGAGGCCGGCTACTGAGACCATGTGGACCCAGCACTCCTTTCCACGAGGCACAGTCTGTCCCAATGCGGGACAATTAACTTGTCCGCCTTCGGCACAGTCGCCAGGAGGACGTGTAGGACGTCGTAGAATTTGTCCTTTGCCGCATCAGAGCTTGTCATTGGGGGAGCATAGGCGTTGATTATGGTGGCGAACGTTTCTCGCAAAAGAGGCAGGTGGCGACTCATCAGGTGATCACTGATACCCTGAGGCAGACAGGGCAGACGTCCACGATGTCGTTCCGGATGGCAAAGGCAACACCAGCGTCGCAGCGCTCTGCCTTTGGCCAGCCGCTCCAGAAGAAGGTGTAGCAGGCACCCACCTCCTCCAGCTGACCCTGCTCAGAGAATCGGGTCTTGCTGAGAGCAGCAACGTCCACCTTGTAGCGCGCCAGTTCCCGAGCGACTAGCCCATCCTCCATTCCGGCCAGTTGCTCCTAGGATTATCTAAAAGGGAAGGAACATTCCAGGCTGCTAGTGTGAGTGGACTCACCCGAGCAGCCTGGAGGGTATTGTGAGGGGGGTGGGGACGGTGGTATTGTTGTTTGTTTGAGTTTTACGACCGCGTATTTTGCGATCTGCGAGCCGCGGCCGGCTGTAGAAGACGTGAGGCCAAGCATTCGTTTAGGGCACATTTTCTTGTCCCTCCCTCCGCGAGGAGGCAAGCAGTGCTGTTCCTAAATAGGGCTGCTCAGACATCCCAGATGGCTGCCAATTTCCACTATGGGTCACGGATTTGTTTTAGTGGGACAATGACCCGAGTTAGCCTGGGCCGCCTACGGGGTTGCTGTCGCCCCCCACCGTAGGACTTTTTGAGAGGGGGGAGGTGGAAAGTTCGGGAGTCAGACATACCGGGTGTGGAGGCACACACAACACCGGAGACCCTCACCTGGTTTAGCCCGCCGGTCGTGACAGTTGCCCGGGGTGTGGCCGCTGAGAAGAACCCAACTTCGAGGAGCCACAGGTGAGAGTTGGGTACTAGTTAGAGGCGGCCACAGGAGCATTCACCACCTGTACGAGACAAATGGAGCGACCAAATCCTATCTGTGTGGTGCTACCCCTAACTATTACCCCCTACACCCCAACTTTAACCACAAACGACAGTTCGACCGTCGTAGTCCGACGATGTCCACCGTATGCTCCATGGAAGGGTGGAGCAGGGACGGTGACTTGCGCGTGAATTAGTTTTAAGTGATAGTAGCCTTGCGCTGCAGCTACCGCACTCTCTCCTCCTCCCCCACCTGAGCCCGGTGTCAAGACAGAGTCGAGAAGACCGGAGATGGGAGAGGGCGCAGGTGACTGGCGCGGCCGGAGCCGCCCTGGGTGTGCCACCACACCTGGCTCGGATCCCACGGAGTGGGAGTGCCATAAAGGCCACATTTAGAAGGAGCCATTGCAACCTGACTCTCAGTCCGCCAGTCAGCCACTCCACACAAAACACACATTGGACTGACCACGCGGTCCGAGTTATCCCGTCAGTTGGCAACCTTCCAAGCCACGGCTTTTAGCGCACCGTGATAGTTTCAAGCGCGTCAGATTGTTTATAGTGAGGAAAATACGCTGAGCTCTCGACCTCACTCTCTCCCCCACCCCCACAATCAGACCACTGTCCGAGCCGGTCAGTTGTCTGATGCACACACACGTACACACAGACACACGCTAATTTCGTCCCGTTTAACGCCAGAAGGCAGCAACCTGCGATAACTGATTTATGCTATGCTGGTTGTCATGAGCTGACTGTCTGCTTGTGCATAAGAACAAGGCCTCTGTTCGGGAGCACGTGAGCAGTGGTGTGTTGTTTATGCGGGTCTGACATGTTTTTGCCAGCATCAGCATGAGTGTTGAACACATGGCTGGTTAGCCCACGGCTTCAGTCGGGCGCGCATGATCAAGAGGGTCCACGGATAACAGGCGACATCGCATGGCGTGCGCGAGATGGCGCCGGTTTGTGGGTGCAGTCGTGACTCAGCGCAGCTAAACAAAAGGCGCATAAGATCAAAACCTGAGGGGTGACCGTGTGTCAGGACAAAGTCTCTCGCTGACAGGGGTTTGCTTTCCGGTGAAGCTGTGCATCAGATCCTTGATAGTCCTAACCTGTTTTCGTTTACCTCTGAGATTGGCGATAGCATACAAAATGTATTCGACAGAGCATTCCCTGAAGTATTATTCTTTATGTTAGAAGTGGTATTAGTATTAGAAGTAGTAGTAGTGGTAGTAGTAGTAGTAGTAGTAGTAGTAGTACTAGTGTGGTGTGCTACTTTTAAGACTACCACGTATATGCACTGTCCAGTGTAGATGAAAGCGTGGGCCTGGCAGAATGATACATACTCTACTCCGACTTGCTTAACACTAACACCCGAGGTAGGGGTTGTTCTATTGTTTCTGAGTGACATATCGGCAATGACTTATGGTTAGGGTTAGGGTTATAGTTAGGAAACGGGGATATTTACTCATCCGGGCCTCCTTCATTAATTGGGCAGGCCACCCATTTAAGAGGTCCTCCTTACCGCGTCAAATTGCCGCGAAATTGCCAGCTGAACTCGCAATCCCTTCCTTGCCATAGCACTGTGAACAAGTCATAACCCCATATTTACATGTACTGATAATTTTTCTGTTTGAAATTGCCCAGTGACATTGGACAGCCTTCTGCTATCGACACAGTGGCCGTAGCTCTATGCACAGAGGCTGCCATTCGATCGCCCCTTGCGGCTCTGAACGGTGATTCGTCGGCACAGGGATGGTTGAGTGCGCGCACCCAACTCATTAACCAATCGCAACGCGCCGAAACGACCAGCACGCTCGCCACCGTGGGCCGCTAAACCCATGGGCCAGACCAACTGATTCGGCGGAAGGAGTGAAGCCGAAAGGTTTGACTTGTTTGGCCTGGGGGAGTGGCATCTCAGTGAGATTTTTCCTCACCCAGGAAGGCTTGATCCCCAAGTTCGCTTTTAAGTTCTGCTCTGTAGGACATTTTTGACCTTCTTGGGAGTTTGCATGTGAGAACTTGCATATTTTTGGGTTTGAAAGTCAAGCACTCCGGTTTAGTGACCGTGAACTGTGAACATCAACTAGGAACATCATAATCAATCTTCGGTGTATGCGTTACCAAATTTACGTCAGACTTTTACATCCTTCAAGATGCTCGCGTACTGTGCAGATACCCTCACTACTGTACTTCAAATAAACCAAAACAGGGGGAAAAATAAGTAAAAAATCGGGAAAGTAAGTCAACCGACGTATATATCTGAAAAGATCCGAGTGAATGGAGAGCCGAAAAAAGAATGATGGCTCATTTTCAAAAGCCCGTTCATCTGAATGGTGCTGTTGCAATTCAGAACGAGTTCCGTTAGCGATCGGTGAGCATTCACCAATGAATGTCCATATTCCCGAGCTAATCTGGCAAGACAACGAGCCCGCGGCTCAATGGTTGGTGCGTTGGACTTCTGATCATCAGGGTATAGGTTTGACCATCGGGTAGGACATCACCTGGAGCCAGGTATGAGTGGCTGACGACGGCTAATGAGCCAGAAATGGCCATTTCAGTCTCCCTTCTCTTTGTCAGCGTTGTGGATTTGCCTTTACTACTACTACTACTACTACTACTACTACTACTAATACTACTACTACTACTACTACTACTACTACTACTACTACTACTACTACTACTACTACTACTACTACTACTACTACTACTACTACTACTACTACTACTACTACTACTACTACTACTACTACTACTACTACTACTACTACTACTACTACTACTACTACTACTACTAATAATAATAATAATAATAATAATAATAATAATAATAATACTGCTACTACAACTATTACTACTACTACTATTACCATGTGGCTGCTGGCGCGGTTCAAGAATAAGCCTCAAGTCAGAACAGAACGAGTGACTTTCATTTACGATCGTTGAGCGTTCATCAACGAACAACAAAATTCATCAAATTAATTTAAACTGAACCGAACTTTGGAGAGGATCATATGCATGCAATGTGTGGCTTGAAGCCTCTGAAGAGTTGCTGTTTTTATGACAGGCGCTTGATGAGCCAATGAGAATGCTTTGCATACGTCCTGTTATAATGACCTCATTTGGTATCGAGTTGCATTGCGCTTCATCTCCAGAAAAGTCGTCCTCAGAGCAACTACTTGCTATTTGAAAGGTATATAAGTAGTTGAGCGGATTTTTTGTGAAATTCACAAGCCCGCTCAGACACGAAAGCAATCGCTGTTCTGGGAATGGCTTACCATAAGCCAAGTCCCTAAGCTCATCTCTAATTTGCGTTTTTAATGAGGAGGTATAACGTAAGTTGATGAGTAAACTCTTCACCTGGTAGATGCCCTGGGTCAACACGGGATCTATATCAAGGCATGGCATGCGTTAGTCGGGTTGCAACTCCCGAACATGGAGGAGGGGGCGCGGTGGCACGCTTAGGGTCGGCTCCGGCCGCGCCAGCCACCTGCGCCCCATCCCGCCTCCGGAATTCTTGACTATTTCTTGACATCGGGCACAAACGTGTGGGGAAGAGAGAATGCAGTAGCTGCAGTGAAAGTCGACACGCTTTATTAGGACCTGAAATTGAACTAGAAGCAGAAGAGTGATACGGGCCTATGTATTCTGATTTCTTTTGAAAAAGTGATAACTCCACACTTTTTGTCCAAAAGCACAGTGCTCCAATGAGAACTTGGAAGCTGGACGGCTGATGTACACCCCAACGCGTATTTGAATCTAGCCATAGACCCGTTTTAAAGCCATATCATTCAGAACTGCGCAAAACCAAGCCATTTAATCGGGGCAGCGTGAGAGTAATAAGAGTCGGATATAAATCTATAGGCCTGTAGTTCGAGTTGACGTCATGATGTCATTTCACCGCCTGTCCTTCACAGGAATCAGACAGAAAAGGTACAAGGCCGACCTTTCAGAAGGGGAAGATGCGACTGCTGAAACAAGAAGTTTATTAGCTTGACGTTTCGGATTTTCGCTCGAACCCATCATCAGATACAGTGGCAGATATGGGTAATGGTTTCAAGTGAGAATCGGAAACGTGGAACTTTCGTCGTGCCTGTACTTTTTATCAGTTTTAAATATCAGAATACGTAAGTACGACATCCTATAAGGGAGCCTGATGTTATATCATGTCGACCATCAAAGCAGAGCTCACGAGATATTGCACCGCCCTATGCAGGCCAACATGTCTCACCAACCGGAGATATTTCTGGATTGTCATGCCCTCTAGGTAGAACATACCCGTAATGTTTAAATGTGACGACCAAATATTCTGTAATTCACAGTTCTTATAAAAGTTACCATTAAACTATGCCTCATTAGAAGTCAATAAGCATTAAAAGCATTTGACTTGCCAGAACCGATATAACCTTTTTTTCTAGCACTTGCATGGATGCGCAAAACAAAGAATCAAGAATTCTTTTTCAAATAGTGGGATGCTCGTTCTTCTGGAAGTGGGTAGAAGCAGGAGGCGAGGAAAGGCATCCATAAAAAAACACAAGACCGAAAAATCAGGCCGACGTTTCCGTTGTCGCTTTCACCTCCCTTGCTTCCCCAAATGTAGTCGGTGAGCTCGGATACTTGGAAGCGGGTGGAATCTGATTGGTTAGGCCGCAATTGCTGCCAACTTGTTTGACCACGTTGCCTTCGCCAAGACCGCTGAAGCCCAAGAAGCTGGCAAACTGGTCCCGGAGATTTGGCAACTTGCTACTTTTCGCACCGCGTAGGCGCCGTGGTTGCTGAGACGTTGGTGGCGGCGTGCACGAGGACTTCAGGCAGGAGAACTCCGGCTTCAATTCCATAGCTTCCGCCACAGACACCTTGGCGGGCCGATTATGTCGACGTGGATGGCCACCCCCAAAACCACCGCTAACTGCAATACCCGGTCCAGCTGCATGACTGAGACTCGAAGAGCTGTCACAGCGTTCGAAACCGTCTGCATGACTGGCATTCTCTCCCTCATCCTGATCCACTGGCCAGCTGTCGACCAGACCCATCGTCTTCCCTCCCGGGTACTGGGTCTGTAGTCTGCAGTGGGAGTCGTTTTCATCGTCATCGTAGTCACTATCATCATCATCATCGTCGCGAGTTCTAGTTGCTAAGCTGCTTTTTGAGGTTTTACTGGTGAGTCCGGAGCTACGGAAGGTGCTACTCTGCTGACTAACGCCAGTCATACGTGCGGTTCCACGCCTAGATTCCTCACCGTTCTCGAGCTCCACCAGGTCGTTAACAAGACTCAGAAGGGCATTGTGTGCGTCGACGAACTCCGCCTCCTCCATACCCTCACCCACGTACCAGTGCAGAAAGGCTCGTCGATTGAAGAGATTCATAAAGGTCTTGTCCACCTGTCCGAACACTTCCGCAATGGTTGTGTTGTTGGTCAACATGACGACAGAACGGTCGACTTTCTGGGGTCCCATGCCCGGCACGCTCACCTGCGGCTGTGGTGTGTAGGCGATTTTGTAGCCAGTGGGACACCAACTGACAGTGGATAGGTAGTCATTCCGCATCTTCTGAATGACCTTGGCGACATCCGCGATACTATGATCACCACGGTAGGTCATACACGTGGCCATGGCTATGCCATCCGCCAAGTTAGCTGAGATGGTACGGTGACTGCGATTGAAAACTAGGCGTGTGAGCACTTCCGTGGAGTACTTATCTCGCTCTGACGCAATGTCTGTGCAGAAGGGCGCAAATGAGAGCATGGGGAAGTGAGCGCGTGGGAAGGGCACCAGATTAGTCAGGTACTCCGTGATATGAGCGTTGAGTTGGCATTTAAATCGCATGGTCGCGGTGACACCGGCAATCAGCGGACTGATGACCCGATTCACGCTGGTGTAAGTGGGTCGCAGAATGGAGAGTTGGTTAGTGCAGATCTCGTAGAGGGCGGAGTTGTCGAAGATGCAATTAATGTCGCAGAAGTCGGCCGATCGGTACATATGATGCGCTGTGTTGTAGACTTCCACGGGACCAGCAGCCAACTTTGAGGAGGGGATCAGACTGAACTGCATGGTCCTTTTTCCAGCAAACTCCGTGCAGAGGCGCTCCTGGAACATCGAGAGCAACCACTGCCAGTACCACCGCCGAGGCTGGACATGTTGAGGAACCCCTGAAATTGATCACAGGCCTCAACCACGCGACGGGTGCAGTTCACCAGGGCGCCGACCACTTTACAACCGAGGGTGTAGTAGCCACGCGCAAAATTACCGGCAGCATCCTCGCTACCCGCCAGCAGGCTGTCTGGGCAGTAGAGGTCCTTGTAGGCGCCAGTGCGGACTTCGTCTGATTTGCAAAAATTATTGGAAATGAAAGTAAATGCGAATATGAAGCTATAACTTCCCAATATAGACAACAATATCTCAAAGAACAGTATACGAAGGAGGCGGGCCGATTCCTCCCACATTCGTAATCGAGGTATTCTACGATACCCTCTACGCCTCCATGGCAATTGTGGTACAGCAATCCACGCTGTCTAATGAAAATAGGTAGCAACAGTGTCAGCGTAAATTACAAGGCGGGTGTCTATAATTCACTCTTTCCTCACTATGCGGCTTATCCACAGCCTCGACTGCATTGGTTACTTTTGGATGTCGCACTAGCGTTAACCGGCCGGATCCCAACCCTCCGGTGAGGAAGCTAGCTCATGGGCAGACCAAACCTGACCAAACCAGACTTTACCTTCACCGCAACCAATCTCCAACAGAACCAGACCTGGTCCACTCGGAGACTATTATCCACAAGAGTTGTTTGGATAACCCTGTTAAGATAGAATAGTGAAGGCCTGCCTCTCATGCCCGAAAGGCAAGCCTCGGCACATTTGCTAACCTACTAATGCATACCAATTTTTCGATTGGGCCTCAGAGGCGTGGTACGAGGGAAAATTCGTCCGGGGGGGGGGGGTCAGTGCCACTGACTCCTTTAAGTCAGAATAACCATGAATGATAAGAAATGTGCATGAAACAGCAGATTTCTTTTTCACTGTTATAACTTAATCAGACTTCGTGCTGGCATCTATGCATTACACCGGACGCATCATCTGATTGGCTAGATGAAGTAACGTTAATCATTTTGGTGGCGCCAACCATGAGATGTAGGGTGATGCCACCTTCTTTAGCGTTGTTCCTTAATTGAAGACTGACACCTCTGTTTCTCTCGACCGAGATTTATCCTTTCTCCAGCTATTTTCGCAGGGCGAAGTCATTTGACACTTTAATTTTCTTTATCTCCACTTTCAGGGAAACGTTTCCTGAATTCGAATATTTAATTCCATAAAACTCGGGTTCTACAGACAAATGCAACCACCAGGGTTATTTGGTACTATGAATGGAACGGTTTGCCGGTGTGCCTCCAAGAGGTGGTGATGTAGCTCGTCAAAATTTGTACATTTTGTTTGTGGTACTGATTAGATGGAGGTTTTACGCCAAACCAGCCCTTGCATCTAATTTATTTTGTTGTCAGCGTGAATCAACCGTACCGTTGGAATGGAAGAAGTAAAAGAATGTGGTTAGTTTAGCTTGGCGTTGACATTTTGTTTACTCACTCTAAACAATAAACGCGCTTTTAACCTTACACGGAGGTTGTCCAACCGAAGGTATGAGTAGATCCGTCCTCGAACAGAAGTCGCGAGGATTTCAATGCGCGACATGACATCTATTTTAATCTAATTTTTTGTTCGCTACATTTGGTAAGTAAATATCACAATCTCCATAGCAAATATCCAATGAATAAGTAAGGAACGAACTTAAAGTTTTTTTACCTTACCGTTTATTTTTTATACCTGTGGATAGGCCCATTTTACTAGTCTTTAATGTCTAAACATACTTAATGAAATGAATCTACATTTCAACGTTAAGTTCCGGTGTGAAGAGCGAAAATTTGTGAAATTTGTATAGTTTGAGTGCGCACCCACAAATATTTTTTTCCTTAGCTTCCAGAGGGGAAACATTGTTGGGTTGTATTTAATTTTCATGAAAATTAATTATTATAAATAGGTACTTACCGAAGTATCGATTGCTCTAACTATGTATGTCGTGTAGATAAATTAGAATCCAACAAGGAAGGTATCTTTGTACAATAGAAGGAGGATTTAGTGCATCCAACTAAACTGTACTTCAGCTATCTTCTGAATCCTACATGCTTTAACCCCAAGGATAAAATTAAGTGTTCATTGACAGCTTTAAAAATTTGTTCATAATCCTACCCACAAAGCGATGGGGCAGTGAGGAGCTTCCAAGTTCTCCACCCCCGCTTGAAGAAAACTTATCTAGATCGCTGGTTAATCTGGAAACCATTTTCGTAATCTTTAAACCTCTCTGTACTTTTATTACCACCATTGACTACTCCAAGCTAGGCACTTCTACCTACCAATCACAGTTGGCTCCAAGTCGGCAAAAATAGTCCTGGGTACAAATTTTTCATGCGGTTTAATCTGATTGAATATGGTGCCTAATGATTGCAGTTGGTCCGTATCGGGCTCATAGGAGGTGATGCCATTCGGTCGCATTCCATGTTCCAGGCAGAGCAGTTCCCATACGGCATTGCCCATTTGAATGCCCGCTTGGCCCAAGTGGACTGTGATGATTTCGCGCATTTTCACCGACTGAGCGCTCCACGCGGTGGCCTGTTCTTGCGTCCAGCACTGACACCACAGTCACCACATTGTCTCGTGGTCAAATGCATGTGCACCAGCTCGTGCCAAAAATCGATAAATTCTAAGAACGTCTGAGCTTTGGGCAATTAGGCAGGTAGCAACGGGCCAACGGGTTGAAGATTTATGCTCTTCAGCAAATCATCGCACCGGCGCTTCCTCAAATGACCCAACAGAAGTCATAATCTTCAACGGAGGAACTCTAAAGAGATATGATAACCCCCAAGACAAGTGACGTAGGCAGGTGCTATGGTCAAGTATTTTTTCAGCGGGAAACAATCTTTATGAAGCCAGAGTAAGACATGTAACACAACCCATCTGACTCTGGGAGTCGAGCTACCGACAAACTGGTTTCCGACTGCTTCGTTTGGTGCGCAATGATCTGAAAGCGTGGATACGAGCTAGTCTCGGCTGTCAGTGGAATGAAGCTCAGCGGCACGGCGAGGCCCCATTGGCACCTTCCCTGGCCCTAGTGCAGGGTTCATCCATGTATACTTGAAGATTTTAGGCCCATGCCTCTGTCCAATCATTGTTTTTGTTTGCTAAATTGTGCGGATCGATTGACTCGGCAACCGGAAGCTACGCCTCTACCTAAGGTCGAGGCATCATCAATGGTCAAAGTGTTCCTCAATCATTGGGGTGCCATCTTTTATGTCCCCTCCACTAGTACGATTGAGGTGCGGCCAAAAGATCCTACCAATCGTCTGCACCGTTTCCGGTAGTTTATGGGGTGCTCTCCTCGGTTCCGGTCAGGCTCGACATCTCCGAGTCTTATCTCGAGAAAGACCTGGTGACATGCTATCACGTCTATCTGCGAGGTGTTCGAGTTCGCAGGCCGTTGGAACCACCCTTCGAGGGCCCCTTCTGGGTTATCTCTCGGGAGACGAAGACGTTGCGCATTTAACGCTGAAATCACGAAGAGGTCGTAAGCGTGGGTTGCCTCAAAGTTGCTGTCCCGGATCTTCCATCGGACGAGTCTTGTAAACTTCTACCGTTGTCCCTTCAGATTCCCGACCCTCTATCCCTCTTTCCCGTATATTTCATCTACCGCCACGTCCACTACCTCCAACTGCCACCTATTCAAACTCCAACACTCCAGCCACAGGACATACTGAACCTTTTCCTATGTATCCTATATATATATATATATATATATATATATATCGGGTAAATAATTTCTGAAATTATTAAGTGCAGGACATGGAGTCAGGTGATTCGGACATGACTTTTTAGGGTCAGCCCCGAAATTTCAATGTTACACAGCAGTGTCACACAGCAGCAGAAACATCGGCGAAACACGTGTCTGGGCTTTTAGCTAGTATCTATGTCGGAAGTACGGTATAACGTCTTTGCCATATATATATATATATATATATATATATATATATATATATACATATACATATATGGAGGAAGAAGTCAACAATCAGTTGCCCTTCCTTGACGTCCAAGTTACAAAGCTGGCAGACGGGAAGATAAGGACAACGGTCTACCGTAAGGCAACCAACACTAGGCGCATCCTCCATTTCCGAAGCAACCACCCTGTTGGCCACAAACGCAGTTGTGTCTGAACCCTCTTCCGACGTGCCAAAACACACTGCAGCGACGACAGTGGGAAGAAGGAGGAGATGGCGTACTTACATGCCCTTTTTACAGCCAACGGTTATCCAAAGTCCTTCATCCGCAAATGCCTCAGGAAGCCTCAGTTTGAGCGGTCGAATGAAGAGAGGCCAAAGTTTTGGCTCGCGACCCCCTATGTGAGGAACGTTTCAGAGGCGACTGCAAGAATCCTAAAACATTTTGTGATTGGCGTGGCTCATAAACCAGAATGCACTATCAGACAGCAAGTCATGAAGCCCAAAGACCCGCTACCAGTGACAGAACAATCAGCAGTGGTCTACAGCATACCATGCCAAAATTGTGATGCAAGGTATGTTGGTGAAACGAGCAAGCGCCTGGGCACAAGGTTGCATGAACACCAACTTGCAATCAACCGCAAAGACAATTTGTCTTTGGTTTATGGTCACGCACACCAGCTGAACCATGATTTCGCCTTTGAGAAAACAAGGGTGATTGGCCGAACCAATGAGAAGATAGCCAGATTGGTGCTCGAGAGCTGGTCCTCGACTGGCACACTCAACCGAGCTATAGACTTACATCCCGCCCACCAGGCGCTTCGTACACGGCTCGGATCAGTTCGGCCAGGGCCAATAAGGCAAACGAGCACATGGAACCGAGAGCCCAGGCTCACGGAAAAGTGGGGTGCGGCCGAAGGTCACATGACCAAAGTCAAACACGGCCTCACGAATGTGCCCATAAAACAGATAACAACTCACGAGAGCAGCAACGACTGATCAGTCCGCTGATTGACGTGGGGGAAGCCAATAGGCACGCTGCCTTACCTAAACCTACGACGGCTCCAAAGGGGACAGCAGTCAGGCGAGCCCGCCGGCGTTCAACCTCGGGGAGGTCTAAGGAAGTCAGCGGCGATCGGGCAGGTCAAAATTAACGCGTCCACCATGGATATAATACGAGGCACGCGGCAAGACTGACTAACTCAAGACTACTAGGAGCAGCAAGCACTTTACTCTGATGATGGAAGCGAGAAGGCTTTCGAAACGTCAGTAAAAATACAATTTGGTCCATGAAATCGCCCCCTCTTCTTCTTCCTCTTCTTCAGGAAATGATGAAAGCGATAAATATATATATATATATATATATATATATATATATATATATATATATATATATATATGCGGGTGCGTGGGCGCTCACCTGTCGGCTACAGGACTCACTCGTCCCAGTGTGCCTTGGGGCTCACTCTAGAGCCCCGCCAGCAGCCACAGAGTGGCTAGCGATATAGGCAGAATGATATTACCCACAAATACAAAGGAGAATGGAATGACCATTCTCGAAATATTAGCCGTCATCAGATAATCATACCCAGTCCCAGTTGTGGATCTACTGAGATTTTAACCCGTCACCTTTGGTCATTTAGTCAAATGCTCTGCCATTGAGTCACGAGCCCATCGCTTTGTTGGTTGTGCTCGGAATATGAATTATGATAGTGTAATGTTCACCGATCTGGTTAAGGAACATATTTATATGTCCCATTGTGCCCTGGAGCTCACTTTAAAGGTGGCAGGCAGTCGTATAGCGATGTGTGGAGTATGATGATAGGTAGATCTGACAAAAACAAGGGAAACTGGAATAGCCATTTCTGGCTTATTAGTCATCATTAGCCATCATTAACACATATGTATCTTGTTCCAGTAATCGTGTCTCCTTCTTCACTTCTCCCTTTTATCTCAAAGACGAGGCTGCCGTTCCAAATCTGCTGACTCTTCTAAAGGTTTTCGATAGGAGGCGATTTTCATTAGACTAGGGTTTCCATCCTTTGTACAGACCACAACCTATGCAGCAAGGCAATTTCCTTATGGTGAAGCAGTGCGAATTCTCCTTCTTCGGGTGGCAAGACCCCACATTTTAGATCCATTTTGCACTCATGGGTTTCGACCGTATGCTGAACGATGCCCTGACAGATTTGTCTGTTAATTCATACCATTTGACAAAGACGATAGCTAGGGATCTCACACCACCCGCACGCTTAACTTCCAGCAACACATAAGTGCATACAAAACGGTGGGGTGATCTACACAAATTACACCTTGAAAAGGCAAACTCCGCCAATCACAGTGCAGCGTTACGTAGCCCAGCTTTGGCTTTTAATTAAGATGTTGGCTGCATTGAATGAATAACGATATTTCACGCTACTTTCCCGTCTGAATGTCCATCACATTATATACTCTTGTGGTTGCTAAGTCACGTCAATGAGTGACATACGCATTCCCTATCACAACAGGAAAAGATTCGTAGTGGAAGTGGGGCGCATAATTCTCGCCAAAAAGGAAAAAAGTTTTTTGACCCAAAGCAATCAGGCTGACAGCTTAACCAATATCAAAATGCCCGCTTTCGAGGCTATTATAATCACTAGTGGCCGCTATCTCGAAATGTACTATACCAAATACCAGGGTCTCTTCAACAAGATCGATGAACTCAAATCTCTGCAGTGACAGAGACGTGGCTAACTGAAGAAATAGGCCTTAGCGAATTCAGTATCGGGGGCTACCACATGTTCCGTTCTGACAGCTTCCAACGTAGAGGCGGAGGCGTGGCACTTTATATATCCCAAGAACTTTCCTCCTGTCAGAGGAAAATTTCCGACTGAGTACTACGATGTTATGAAATCATATCTTGCAACATTAGAATCAAACAATTGCCGACGCTTAACCTATGCATTGTTTACCGGCCCCCTTCCTCCAACGAAAATGATGACGTGGAACCTCTAAACTCATTGAAATTGATATGCCAGCCGGATAATGTATTGCTCCTGGGTGACTTCAACGCATCTGGAATAGATTGGAAAAGGCCCGCATGAGGGGCCGCAGCAACGTCATAGGACTATAAAGTAGTACAGCTCTACCTGGGCAAATACCTCATCCAGCACATGTAGTTCGGAACCAGGCTGAGAGAAGGTCAACGATCAAAATGTTTAGATCCCGTTTTCAGTAAAGAAGAAGGAGCCATAAGGGAAGTGAACTCACAACCACCACTAGGGTTAAGTGACCATACTGTTTTTTTACCTGTGTGTGTCCTCTCCTATCTCCACAACCGCAAATAAAGAGACACATAAAACATTTGGAGAAGGGATTTGGGCGCAATGAGACGTGCTGCTTTCGCGCAAGCCTTGTTGGTCTATACGACCAATGGCGACGAATCCTAGCAGTATTTCTAAGGGATTATATAGCGCCTAATTCAATTCAATTGCCCAATTAAAATAATAAGACCATAGGCCCGACCTCCATGGATCAATCTGACTATAAAAAGGAGCATGAAGAAGAAACAGAGACTGTTTAAAAAGGTCTTGCATCTTCAAGAGCCCATAGTAGTTGCCGGCTATAAAGAGCAAAGAAACGAATACCATAAGCAAATACGGATTGCGTCAACTGACAACAGAAGCCAAAATATGCCCAAAAAGGTTTTATGGGAACATCCACAGTCGACGGAAGCACCGAGACGAAATGCTGAGTCTAAAGGATAGACTCGGGAACATATTAACGGAAGGACCGCATAAATTCTAGCTACCGTCCCAGTTTTTTTGATCGTCGTTTACGGTTGAATCGTCTGATGACAATCCAGAACCTGCAATGGCCGAAGATACGGCTGCCATTGAAACCGTAGCCTTTGAAGCCGACGAAGCCAGACGGGTCCTCAACCAAATTGAGCCAGATAAGTCTCCTGGTCCGGATGGGATCCGTGGGCTGATAATCAAAAAAACTATCGATCGAGCCAGTAATGCCTCTTTCATCTCTGTGCGAGTTGTCAAGGGAAACAAAGAGCTTCTCTTTGCTGTGGAAGACAGCCAACATCATTTCCTTATATAAGGGAAGTAGCAAGATGGCAGCAAACAGCTTTAGGCATATAAGCTTGACTTGCCTTTCCTGCAAAACAATGGAAGTCCTTGTAAAGCGTGCTATACTAAGATTTTGTGATGAAAATGACTTCTTATCGAATTTTCAGCATGGTTTTCGGAGAGGATGCTCCTGCCTTTCAAACCTGCTGACTTCTCTTGAAGCCTGGACCATTTCTTTAGGAGAGGGCTTCGAAAAAGATGGAGTAAACATCAATTTCCGCAAAACCTTTGAGAAATTTGCACATCAATGCCTTATATATAAACTGAACGTCCTTGGCATCAGGGGAAAGTTTTTGAACTGAATAATGTCATTTCTGATCGGTCGAAAACAACGCGTCAGTATCGGAGAGGATAAATCGGACTGGGTGAACGTGGTTGATGGCGTTCCTCAAGGCTCCATTCTTGGCCCCTTTTAATTATTTATCTAAATGACAGTCCTCCGAGATGAAACTGCGGTAAAATCCTGTTTACCGATGACGTTAAGTTGTGGTGATCAGAATGCTCTGCAAATAATCTGCGCCGACTGCAAACATGGTTCGAGAAATGGCTCCTAGCTTGCAATGTGAAAAAGTGTGCCGTTCTCCACCTGCGTCTAGCCAATTATCTTCCAACTACCAACGTGAGGGCATATTACCTGAACGCCACTCAGATTACCATCGAATTTTCACAAAAATAACCGTGGTGTTTGGATACAGAACAACCTGAAGCCATCATTGCAATGCGTCAAGGCTGCAAACACCGCCATGTGAGCATTGAAAGCTATCAAAAGGAGCGTTTGTATCTTTCGACGAAGCCCCCTTTGGTAAAGTCTGCAGCACCTTTGCAAAAGACAAAATGTATCTCGATAATGTGCAACGTCATGCAAAAAACCTAGTAAGAGGTCTAAAATACCACTTTACTATAGAGATATCGGAATGCCTAAATTTATTCCCTCTGTGTTTCAGAAAGCAACGAGGTGATCTTACCTTAGTTTACAAGATAATGCACGGCCTTGAGCAAGGGTTACGCTTTGAGGACATGTTTCATTGGCACCTCTCGTCTCATCTTCGTGGACACGAAATGGAGCTGCGTACTAAAATGTCCAGGCTAAACCTCCACTCTGAATTCTTCACGCAACGGGTAGTAAAACAGTAGAATGATCTCCGACAATCAGTTGGGGAGGTGACGTCCATACAGCTTTTCATGAATCGCTTGGATAATTATATGTGTCCGTTATGCTCCCTCGACGATCTTAACCGGAAGCAATACCACGTCAACTCCAGGCATGAGTTATTTTGTAAAAACAATGCTACTGATATTTTCTTGAATACTATTTTCATAGTGTATACTATTAGGATTACGCACATAGATGTATATGACACATCGGCATGTAAACCATAAGGTTTTCAAAGGCGTTGCCTACCCCTCACCAAATTAACTGAAAAAAGTGATCTATAAAAAAGAGTGGCTTATCTGCCAATACTATTTATGTGGTTATGTCTACGGAGAAAAGAGCAGTTTTTTCTGACGTGCACACTTTTTGACAGGATATGTTCGTTGGCAGTAGCTTGGTGTGTGGGGGAGGAGAGAGAGAGTGCGGCAGGTGCGATGCAAGTCTACCTCACTACAAACTAATTCGCGTGCAAGTCACCTGTGTTGTGCCCACACTATGCAAAACCCAGTGGCCGCGTCTCCATTTACGACGGTCGAACTGTCATATGTTGACGGGTGCCCAGCGAAGTACACACAGTTAGCGGAACAGAGTGAAATCCTATGCAACGGAGATGTTGAATTTCCGTTTTCAAGTTGTAATGTCACCCGATCAACGTGAGCCGCAAAATCTCACGATGGCCCACGAAGGGCCTAAGCAGTGTTTGTACTCCAGTTACGTTTTGGAGGGGAAGGAGAAAGACATCGGCAGAGGTCATGTATTCTAGGCAGAAATTCTGTGGTTTTCAGAGACTCCCCGACGCGTGACACGCCCTGGGCTTGAATGCGCTCCCATCTGCTAGGGTGCTGTGTGTCTGTGTGATTAAATATCATGTTGCAGCGTCCGAGGATGTCAAGGATAGCACACACGGTGGAGTATATCACTAGGACCAGCTTTTAGCCATATAACGCGCCGACAGAATCGTTAAGCACTTCATCAGGCACACATGTATAGATAGAATGAGAGAATAAGTTTATAACGCAAGGGATCTATGTTAACAGTAACAAATGGTAGAAAATAAAAGAGAAGTATAACGATACAAGCGAATACTTGGGGACCTGTACAATCGATCCGTTTGGAGTGCGAGGTTTTGTCACGAATCACTAGTTAGATACCGGTGGGGAGTGCAGAGCTGTTGGCAAATGCTGGTGAGGGTCGTGGAGATGCTGACGGTCAGGGGCCTGTGAGACGGTACGATAGCGGCAACGAGGGGAGATGTCAGCGGTAGGGAGGGAAGGAACACCGGCCATCTTCACAGACCATCGATTACCCCATTCCCATCCGGGATCCACGTGAAAAGTGTTCCCAGTTCATTCAAACAATTCTGTCGGAGCTGGGGCTCGTTACAAAGTACGACTCGGTTGGCGTCCTCTTGATCATTTGATTGGTTAGTATCAGTTTCGTGGGCGCTTTTGATTGGCTGTCCCAGGGGCTATATGGGTGCAATATTCAGCAGCTTGAGGGCTGTAATCACATGACCTCTAGCGTGTTGTGGGCGCCAGTGGTGGAATGGATATATGTGCTTGGGGCACTACACACATTTTTTGAGAAAGATTGTATGTGAGGTCGTGATTGTGCCTTTTCTATTGACTGCTTTTAGGTAAGCTTTATTAACTGAAATGTAGACCATCAATATTTAAAACCTAAATAACTCGGAAAACTCACGGTAGGGTGGACGCGTGCCTTGTAGCAAACACTCTGGGGAGGGGTCAGAGAAAGAGGGGGCCTTTTGGAGACGTACTTTAAATAATGTACAATTTTATTTACCAGTACTCACCATACTTCCAACACCGGTACTACCCGTCGGTAGCATAGTTAGTACGTGGTTACTCTAAAACTTTCCATTTTCGTGTAAGGATTCATTTAAATTCAAACTCGACACACCCAACTATTAGAAGTGAAGAAGCGAGTTCCAGGAAGTCCTCGCGAAGAAGGAGACACAATCGCCAAAAGAACAGCTTTATTAGTCTGACGTTTCTGATTCTCTCTTGAACCCATCCTCAGATACAGTCACAAAAATGGTGATATGGGATATAATGGGGTGCAATTATAGGGTGCGTTATAGGTCATGGTGGCCAGACAACCATACGCCTACTATATTTGGCAGTCCTCGTGGACCTTGCCGGGGGTCGTGGTTGATGGGATGCTTTCTCGTTGGTCCGTGCTCGATTCGTTAATTGCCGTGAGTTCATCACCGTTGTCGATCATTGGCGCGACGATTCCTCGGCATTTCGATCCGTTGTCAACTGGACTTTTAATCACCCGCATCCTCCCCATGCGGCCGGTAATTTTTTGCTCAGGCAAAATCACAACAATGAAACAGGGAGGCGGAACGACCCTGTTAATTGAATGCGTGCCGGAGAAGCCTGACTCAAGCACCTCACGGCTAACGCGGTTGTCACCTCTGCCGAGAATTTCGACCTCATGAAACTTGAAGGCGTGGCCGGGTCTCGCCGAATGAGCCGCGATCTGGGAGTTAGCGTCATTCCTCCTCATCGCTGCTGCATGCTCAGCGAATCATTGCGTCTTTTAATTGAATTTTTGCCGGATCTGGTGCAGTTGAGGACAAAGCAACTACGTCGGAGAAACTAGGAGGCTACCCCTAACGTGAATCGCCGAGCATGCAGCAGCGGTGAGGAGGAATGACGCTAACTCTCAGATCGCGGCTCATTCGATGCGCTGATGTTGGTTTGCGAGTGATTATCAATCTTTCGTAAATTTTGACATCTTGCGTGAATTAGATCACATACGCTAAGCTCTACAACCACTGCGTGATGACGGCATTTGTGTCGGTCTACTTTTTGGTAGGTCGCAGGTGCCAATCGGCTAAGTGGCAAACCAGCATATGCTGTTTTGCTGTTAGTCTCAGATATACTAAACATAGGTCATTAATTGCAGCCGTTCGCACACTTGCATGTCACGTACGGTCTTCGAGATTTCTGATCAAGAGGTCACGGTTTCGAGCCTCAGGTGAGGCACCACCTGGAGTTGGTATGACTGGCTTATGATGGCTAATGAGCCGGAAATGACATTTTTAGTCTCCCTTATCCATGTCAGCTAAATTTTATTTACTGTTATTCTTTCATTTTTTTCAGAGTTGAAGCGTGTGTTTGGTATAGTCCCGGTTACTGCCGCTGGTGTTTCATTCCATTCAGACGGTCAGATCTTTTGCCGACATTTTTTTTTCAAAGGCGCTGCTCACCATTTTTTGGACCTACTTGGCGCAAAGTTACCCCTTACCTTATGTCGATTAGGTACACCGTTCAATAAGATCAAAAGACGGAAACTGTGATCCGATTTGATAACCACATGGCTTTTCGTTGATAACCGATTAGGCCAGGAAGCTCCTATCGAGAGCTTTCAGGCATACGCCTGTTATTGATTTGGTGGATTCTAAATGCACTACCTAGGACAGTCTGATGAAGTGGAGCATTTTATTCGCTGCAGTAGGTTGGGTGAGTAACTTAATCCAAATTTAAAAAACGAAGAGCTCTCAGTTAGTACAGGTGGTCGTACCAAGGTCATGCACGTCCCGTTAGGTCTTCGAAATTTTCGGTCAAGTTAAACTAATTTACCGAGAAATGCCTATTCAATGTTGTCATTGTATTTTGGCTCTAATTTGTGAAGGAAAATGTTTATAAAAATGGTAAGAATCTTTCTGCAAAAAACCTATTACTTCGCTAGATAAACTGACCATGCCACGGTGTTGGCGGACGAGGTCCCAACCGATGAGGTGTCGTCGAAGGGAAGCATCCCTCATAGTTTCCTCGCTCGGGAGCAAAAAAATAGCGAGACGCAGGAATGTGCAATGGCTGGAATCTTCCAAAACCACAGACCGAAATTGTGGGCTCGATATGTGGGCTACACCTTCGTCCTCATCGAAAGGGATCAGATGTTGGCATTCAAAGAACACCTCAACGGCGTCTTCCCGGACATCCAATTTACGATGAAGGAAGAAGAAAACGACCAGTTAGCCTTTCTTGAGGGCCTCGTCTGCCACAAAAATTGTGGTGGCCTTACAACATCATTACTGAGCTTCAGCAGAAACCACCAATCAGTCACAAACACAGTTATGTACGAGCACTATATCAGCGTGTTGCGAACCCACTGCAGTGAACCAGAAGACAGGTTGACGAGAGACCGAACCGCACCATCCTAAATTTTGGCTAACGCTACCGTACGTGAAGAACGTAGCTTGTGTCCCAAGTACCCCTTTCTTCAACTGTCTCTGATGATGGGTTCGAGAGTATCCGAAACGTCAGGCCAATAAACACCATGTTCCAATGATCGCCTCTTCTTCTGAATGTGAAAAAGGTTTCTCTGCTCTATGCTTTTATCTCCTCAGCAGTTAAATTCCGTCTGCAACCTGAGCGGGATTTAGCCCGGGCGTGACCGCTATCGCGCTGACACGGGTTACATTTGGATGCATGTTGTTTTTGTGGTGGTGATGGTGTTGACTACCGATAGTGGGTTAGGTATACGACCGTTAGAAAGTCACGAGCAACGATTTCCACTGAGTGTCCCACGGCGGGGCGCAGTACTGGAGTCTCAAGTGCGAAGTAGTTTGTTGTGAGGCCGACGCACACAGCCTCTACCACACGCTCTCTCTCTCTCTCTCTCTCTCTCTCTCTTGCACCGATCGCAGGACAACGTCAAGACGATCAGAGGTGGTCACCGTTTTGGAGGAAGAAAATCTGGCGCAATTTTGAGACACATGCACGGACTACCATCCACGATGTCGACAGTTACAGCTTTCGGTTACTATGTATTTGTCTACTTGCGGTGCTATTTATTTTGCGAACAATTTCTATCCACGTTGAATGGAGGCCTTTTTGCTGAAAGTTTTGAAATGATACTTTTAAAAATAAAGCACATCTCGCTCTCTCTCTCTCTCTCTTTCTCCTCCAGATGTCAACTAGTGATGGGCAGCGGCTGACTGAGTGTGAAAGCCGGCGTCTAAGGTGTGTCACACGCGTATATAAGGTAGTAGATCAGTGCTCGGGCGGAATCGGCGCAGCCCAAAAAAACGCGCAACGCGAAACCAGTCTGACCCAATTTTGAACCGACGCATCCGCAGCGCAGGAGGTCGTGGCAGCCATGGTAACCCCCTGCGCCCTATGTCCAACGCCAAGTCAGCAGCCCACTGAACAGGCTAGTCATTCGAAAAGCCTGATTAGTCATCAGGTGAGGTCTGGCGTGACGACCAGCGTCACGACAATGGCGCTCTGACAGTGGTGCAGCTGGAGACCACGCCACCCGTGAGCACCTGGCCTGCATTCTGGTCGGCATGTCGTGTCAGTGTCGGTAGCCTGACAGGACTGGCGAACCGGTTGATTTCCTACTGACTTAATTCGTTTGCACCGCCACACAAAACACAGGTGAACAGAAAAGGGTTACCACAACAAACCCACGAGCGCACTCGGAAGCGCGCACATAAGCCATTCTGGATTTCGGCTAAGATTTAAGACGGCCAGCAGACACGCTGACCAAAATTAAGCGCTGATGACCTTCAGTGATCTGACCGGAGTGTGCACTTGCCGGCAGGCGTCCTCAAAAGTGAACCCTACATTCCGGCCTCAGAGTATATTAGATCAGCGACCGCCATTCTCACGTAGGGAGATGGTACACAAATGCAATAAATTGGCAGAGCATTCAGATTACTAAGCTGCCGCAATAATATTCACACATTTTCGTGCAAACATCTAGAATATGGAGTTTATGGTTATTTAGAAGCACCACGACCAACGTACTGAAATATATTTTGAACTTGTCAGCGTCTTCCCGAAACTACACCCATAAAACGGTCATTATCTACGATAAATGAACGGCATTCCTAAGAAAGTTGGAGCATTTAGTCGTTCTGGAAGATCAATGTGGAAGGTTCGTTCGGTTCAGGGCTTTCAGGCAGTAGATACGTAGGGAGCGTTGTAAAACCACTGTAATATATATATATATATATATATATATATATATATATATATATATATATATATATATATATATATATATATATATTACTTTCGCCAAACTTGACTTCTTAGTGTGCAATTCCTTAAATAATTGTAACTGACTTAATGTTTCACTGCAGTCGAAAAAATTTCCTGTATACTAGGCTGCTTTTAGTCAGGGGACGCTGATTTTTGTAGGAGAAACAATCATACAACGGCTGATTTTACCCTGGATGAAATAGGGGCAAGGTAACGGCGGGCTGGGCAGAATTCATTCCTAGTAGGTAGTTACGCTTTTGCAAAATGCCACTTTGTATATAATTAGTGAATGTCTTTTGAAGTTTGCCCGACGTGACTCCGTGGCGCAACGGTAGCGCGTCTGACTCCAGATCAGAAGGTTGCGTGTTCAAATCACGTCGGGGTCATCTATTTTAACTTCAAAAAAAGATAAACATTTTACTTTGATAAATATTTTGTGGCCGAAGAGGACACTAATATATTCCAAGTGCATGCCCTTAGCGACGCGTCATCGAGGTGCACTAGCAAACCAATCAAATTCTAGATGCGATTGACGTACGACCGTTCGAGCCTCGAATCGTATTTCATTGCTATTAGGGAAGTCCTCCTATCAATGCGTCAGGACGGTAAAAGAGCGACCAATGTTCTCTTCGCCATCAAAAGAACTTTCGTACACATGGATAAGAAAGTATTTGAAAGATTATACGGGAGCTTTATGCGTTCGGAACTGGAATATGAAGTTCAGGGGTAGCGCCCATGGTTGAAAAAGGATTATAAACAACTGCAAATGGTTCAGAGGAAAGCAACAAAAGTGCGTTAAGGGTTTAAAACCACTATCATAAAAGGGCGACTTCACACCCTTAACCTTTTCCCCCTTGAGTACAGACAGATCCGAGGAGAGCTTATAAAGGCATGCCGGCTCGTAAGGAATCGGGCTTCTACCATGCACTTCAATTATTTCTGCTCACTGGCCACAAAAACTAACCTGTGTGGGAATTCTCCCAAACTCTCACTCATTCTTGTAGCGAGATGTCGGTGACTGGAACGGCTTTCCCAAGGACGTTTCCATGACGGACATGACGGTGGCATTCAAACAAAACTGGATGTATATTCACTGGACAAATACCGTTCAAGCGGACAGGAACGCACTATTTCCACAAACCAGCACTTTGCTCATACTTACAGGTAACGGTGATATCTATTAATTAACATATATGCATCCAATTGCCCCTGGGTTCAGGTGAGTCAATCAAATTTGTACAAAATATTGTCAAAGTTTATATATTACTTGCTAATTTATAGTAACATGTTTATTTTAAATTTCATATTATCTGTACCGCTTTTAGTAGGGTCCATTACCCTTGTATATCCAAAACTATACTGAACTAATCGATATATAGTGAAAAAATTTGGCTGTTTCTAATTAATGGACATTAAAAATCAATAAAAACCGTTCGTGCTTTGTAGGTAATCATTTTGCTTGGGTGCGGCTTTGGCAGGAGGCCAGAAAACGTTCGTTTAAAAGCCGGCATCCTGGTATGTCTGATATATCTTAGGATTCTGCTGCAAATCGAAAAAAGAATATTAGAATTTTGCTTAATATTTCATGAGTTCGGTCACTGATTGTACATACAATGGAAAAAATCCGTTCACCAATAGGGTTATGGGACCTGCTCGTCCCATTTAGCCTTGAGGCTCAAAGTTGAGCCATTGCAAATAGTTGCAGGGCTACTAGAAATAAATGTTTACGGTTAAGAAATTTACTGAACTCATAAAATTTCTCCACCTCTAATTCGACTGCATACGGTCATTGCCTAGAGATCAGTTTCCTGAAGAACATTTATCTTGGAAAAAGGTATCCAGAGAAATTCATCCATAAGTATCGCCACCCCACAGATAAGAAAGTCCTACCAAAATATCCGTGCGAAGAAAGCCGGTTAGCATCTTCCTCCCTTACAAGGTAATAATGTGTCCAAGTTGATCAAGCGACGGCTTCGATGTACGACTGAACGAACCTATGCCGCCTCCAAGTTGCCGTTCATAAGCACCACAACGGCTATTCCAGTGAGATCAACCAATGACATTCTGCCTATGCACGCCACATCCGATTTTATTTATGAGTTTACATGTAGTTACGGATGCACATACTTTGGGCGCACGTAAAGGCAGTTGGCAACCCGGTCAGATACCCAAGAGTTCAATTACAAATCACCTGTTGGATACTGGCCGTACGGTGGACCCATTTACTGCATTTAAAGTCGTATTTCAGATGACGACTGGGGGTCTCCTGCACTACACAGAGGCAGCTGCAATACGGAGAAGAAAACCAGAACTATGTAAGCAGCTAGACAGTTTATCTTGACCTAGGCAACGTGTATCGCGCCACGAGACTGAACAAGTTCTCTAAGTGGAGTAAAGACTCACTTTTGGCGCGAGCCCAGGATGGGGTCTGAGTGATCGATTTTCGGTAAAGAGGCCAGTGCCCCCTTCCATCCTCAAATGCTGACCTCCATCCCCGCAGTTATCGTGGCCGAAACTCTTATCGATGTCTCCCACTCAATGTCAGCATCCCTCTTCCCTACCCTGCAGTTGCCCACAGCGCTGCACTCTCCACCGGTTATCCAACGGACAGGAGTGAATTCCATCCCTTGACGTTTTCGGCCGCTAAGCTAATGCGATGGAAAAAGAGGTCACGAAATTCGATGACGTCATTAAATTATGCTTAGTTCGTCACCTTTGCCCTGTTAAAATTTATTCGGGAAATCAAGTTGTAAATTGTCATTCCAGGATTGTTTTCTTTGTCGATCATGTCATTCTATCTATTCTATTATGACCAGAAGGATATTATCGACAAAGACGAGGGGGATTATATATATATATCCTTTTTTCACTAGCCCATTTCTAACCTTTACATAAATCCGGAGCGTTCCTTTTCGCTTCTCCTGTCGGGGAGACACATACACTATCTCTACCAAGTATGTCGTTCCGTTTTCTCTTGATGTTGGGGCTATGCAAACCATCCAGGCTGTGCGTATAAATAAACTATCGAAGGGTGAAATGTGGTACCGCAAGAGGTCAGAGACTTACGTGCAGGGGAACCTCGGAAGACCAGCAGCCCCATCTACGAGCATTTCAGGTAACGAGTGAGCCACTCGCCGAAAATTTTTGTCGAGAGAACCACGTGCTGCTTCCTAGCGTTCCCGCTGGTTCTCGCGAATTATCGGACACCTCTGACGACAGTGTCGTTGTTTTATCGCACTTTTGTGCTTTTATATGTTTTTTTGTGGTTTTGTGAATACAATTTGTAGCCCACGATGTCACCAAATAAACTGCTTGCTAAAACAGTGATCCAAGAGGAAGAAAGACACAATTACTGTAGATTTGAAGAAGGAAATTATAGCAAAGAACGAGCGTGGTGTTCAGGCGACTGCCATCATCACGGTCCTCATCAAAAGTCTGTAGCATCTTGAAGACTAGGGAAGAATCTAAGAAGCTTCATGGGGCTAAAGGAGTTACCAAGGTTACCAGACAACGTGTAAAACTCCTAGAAAATATTGAAAATCTGCTGCTTGCCTGGGTGAAAGAAAGGCGCTTTCTTGTCCTAAGGCAATGATGCTGCATATGTATCTTGCAAGGAAGACACCAGGCGCGTCACCTGAAGATGAAAATATATTTAAGGCAAGCCGGGGATGGCTTAAGAAATTCAGGAAGGGAAACGGTTTACAGTGTTGTGCGACACGGAGAGGCCACTAGCTCTGAGACAGTTGTTGCCGAGACATGTTTGCCAGAGTTCCAGTAATACGTTGCTAGAGAGGAGTTCTTGCCCCAATAAGTTTTTTACTTGTGACGCGACTGGGTTGTTTTGGAGGAAATTGGTGAAGAGGAACTACATCGTGCAGGAGGAAAAACCCTGTCCTGACAACAAGCCGATGAAGGATCGGCTAACGCTCGTGCTCTGCGCCAATGCAAGGTCAAGCCGCTGCTTGTCCATCACTCGGAAAGTCCAAGAGATTTCCGGGCCTCTAAAGTGCACAAGACGCGACTAAATGTGATCTGCAGGTCCAATACGAAATCCTGGGTCACGCGGATATTCTTAAGTGAATGGTACAGTGACGCTTTTGGCCCTTCGGTGGAGAGTTATCTGGAAGAGAAACAGTTACCACTAAAGGCCTTGCTTGTGCTGTTTAATGCTACTGCGCATCCTCCACAGATGCGGGATGATCTTTTTCCAGAAAAGCAGTTCATCACAATCAAATTGCTTCCTCTCGAAACCGCGCCAATCCTCCAATCCATGGAACAGAAGGTCATTACCAACTTTAAGAAGCTCTCCGTGAAGGCCTTGTTGGAGTGGTGTGGTGTGTGGAGTGGGTTGACCCTCACAAAATATTGGAAGGAGCACTTAAATATCCTGGGTGCCTTAAGTTTGATCGATAAAGTCTGAATGGTAGTGACACGGAGGACCCTAAACTCTGCATGGCGAAACCTGTGGCCTGAGGGTGTCACTGAGCAAGACATCGAAGGTTTCTGTCCGGCATTTGCACCAGTGGATGACCCAGAAGTGCATATAGTGGATGATATTGCCGTTCTAGGGTAAATTTAGGGTCTGTAGGTGGATGCTTCTGATGAACTGACCACTGAGGTACTCATGAAACTTCAGAAGGAGCTGAATCAAGAGAAGGTACAAAAACTCTCCTCCGGGGAGGAGAAATTAAGGGAGGATGCCGCCTCTTCCAGTGAGATCAGTAAAGTGTTGGGAATATTTCAAAAGTTGAACGCATTCTGGGAGAAACCTCACCGTGATGAAGCAATGACTGCACGGTGTGTGAACTTGTTTGCTGACACTTTACTGTCTCGTTTTAGGGAAATCCTAAAAACAAAGACAAAAGCAATTGTCAGCAGATACGTGCTTGGGAACGGTACAGAAAAGAGGGGTTAGTGATAGTGAGCCACAACCCGATCTCAGTGGGGTGAAATCCACAAGTGAGAGAGAGCCCGACCACAACGTAACCCCTTTCCTCCTCCCCACCTGCACATCGTCTCCCTCAAGCCAGCAACCACTCTTAATATGGTAAATTACAGCTGAAAACTGTAAAAATATTTATAATTATTACATTTATTAAAATTAAATTAAAAAATTTCATATTGATATTCTTCCTAGGTGGAACAGATTAATTTTATTTCCATTATTTTAAGTTAGAAAATTCGTTTAGCAAGACGAACTTTTCATGCAACGAGCTCAATGCCGGAAAGGATTGAATTCGTTAACCGAGGTTACTCGGTATGAAGCTAGGTGATCAAATGAACTCGAAGCTGCTCCCTATGGGGTTTCCAATAATAGACACAAGCCCTATGACAATAGTTTCTGTTATTTTTATAGTTGTCCATGAATGCTGACTTTTGAACATCGAGAAACAAAGCATAAAACGGCTACATCCTTCTGTTCTTAAGGATCATGTTCACGTACTTTTGTCTCGCCCGATGGACACCGATGGATGACCGGTAACCATTAAAGCTGGTTTCGATAGTGCCACCTGCATCATCAGTTGCGCTCCAGAGAAGGCAAAATTCATTTTTACGCCTAAACATAACTGTTTGATAATCTTAACAGTCGTAACTGTACATCAGCAGGATGCTTTTTTGCAAAACGGTAATCTGTTGTATACCACTCTCGGATAAACACCTCCCCCAGTGAATAATCCTGCTAGCGGATCCTCGGAAGCCGAGAAAGGCAGTGGAGGCTTAAGACTCGATTGCCAAAAACGGATTGTCAGTTATCAGCCTATTTGAATGCCGCGTTGAGGTTTAAGCAGCAAAGTGCCAACTTTCAGGAAACCCATTGACGCTTGCTTCATCAGTCTGGGTAGGCTTCGCCAGAGGATTCGCTCCAAGTAAGAAGGGTTGGTAACCCTCATCTTCCTGTCCCCATCAGTCGACCTCGGCGCTTATCATCGCGGTTCAGGCCTCAGTAAAGGACAGGCCCGCTTCTCGTTTATGATTGGCTCAAAGTCATGTCCTGATTCATCACCGTTAAGCCAATCAGCGCGTAGTGAAGCCGGCAAGGAACAGACCAATGGGTTTCGAGGGTTGATCTCGCAGGCCGATGAAGTCCATCCGACGACAACACACGCACCGGTGCCATGCCGCAGTCGGTGGGCCCAACTCCGAGAGGAACCGCGCAAATGGCAGTACTTGATGGTAGAGGAAGCGACACCTCCCTCACCTTTGATGCCATTACCAGGCGACGTTCCGCGTGCGCCATGCTGGCATTTGCCTACTCGGCCCTCATTCAACCGTGGCTGCTTCTTTGCATACTACCTTTTCTCCTTCTCTATCCGCCCATCTCCTGGTGTACTCCCCAGCCCCTTTCCGCCACCTGGAGTCTTCTGAGTATTTCTACTGGTCTTCTCTATTACCTCTACTGGACCGCTGACGTCGACGCGCCATTCCGAGGCGGCCATCAGCGTACTTGGATGCGGCGTTTGCCGCTATGGCGGTGGGTGGCCGAGTACTTCCCGATGAAACTGATTCCCTCTGCGGAGCTGAAGGCATGGACGAAGGCTACCGAAGATGGGGCGGTAGCAACAACACTGCCGTCTTCAGTCAACTACCTCGTCGGCTACCATCCACATGGACCGATTGCGATCGGGGCTCTGATCGGCTTTGCCACGGACGCCTTGGACTTTCCTAAAATCTTTCCTGGCATCAAGTCCTTCCTGGCGACCTTAAACATTCACTTCGGTGTCCCCTTTCATCGGGATTTTGTGCTGAGCGGGGGTGAGTTGATTGTGTGCATGGGTCTTGAGCCCTGACATCTGTTTCTCCCAGTGGCACTTTATTCAAAACCCTTTAGGGGACATTTGTATATCGAGTAGAGGCAAAGTTAAACCGCGTACAGTCAAGTGTGCTCTAACGACCATATCGCAGTGGAGCCAGTTATTTCTGGAGAGTGCTATCCAGTGTTCTAGGTCTCGTAGGGTCGTAGAGTGAATACGAAAGAGATTTTCGAAGAATTGTGGACGTTTCTGGCCCGCTGGTTCTTGTAAGGCAGCGACAGTCCGATTCCAGTTCGATTGTGCCTGGGATTTGAATATAGAACTAGGATATGACGAACTGATGATGGTGAATAAGCCAGAAGTGTCTATTCGCCCTGTCCCCGTTTTTTTTTCTGCATATTCCTCCGTCGGTATACGTCTTTGATAGCGTTTAAGCGTTGTATATCGACACCTTTTTCGCCTAACCGTCAATTTTCTCGGTTACGTTTCAGAGAACAGATCTGACGAACTCTTTTGTCTTGCCGTAGACGTATCGGGTTTCATCCATGGAAGCGTCACGCTTTACACTGACAGGGATGCAAATGGTCGCCTGTTATAGGAAGAGGGGTAGGAATAGTTACTATGCCTCCTCCCGACGGTGCAGGGGAATAGGACTGCCCCGTACTACAGGTGGATTTGCGTTAACATCCAGGTAAATGAAGGTTAGGATTATCGTGAAAGTAAGATAAGAAAAGAAGAATAAGAAGAAGAAGAAGAAGAAGAAGAAGAAGAAGAAGAAGAAAAGAAGAAGAAGAAGGTTGTTCACTCACCGCAATCATTGCTTTATTCATCTGAGATTTCGAACTCTTAATGAAGTCCATCTTCAGAGATAAAAGTGGCAACGATAAACAAGCAGCAGTTATACGGGGCAGGGGCCAATCAAACACCAGGGACGCCAGTCCGAAGGTGTCTGTGCAGAGCTCTGCATGCCGGCGACAGATCGATAAATCGATTGACTGAGTTCTAATCGGAGGCCGGGCTTCAATCAATTCCCTGGCTTGTCTTGCTTCTGGCGGTGACGATTATCTTCGTGGCTGCGAAGGTTAGGCTACAGGAGAGGGACACATACACAACTAACACCAAGAAAGGAAACTCTAGACATCTCGCACGATCGACAGAACACTCAAAACCTCTTTCCACAAAACGCAGTAAGTGTTTTTGAAGTCGGAGACTGGAGCGGTAAGGATGCATTGTATGGCCACCTAAACAGGACACGGGAACATAAACTGCCCAAGCTACATGTGGCTTAGCGCCGAATTCCGGAGAAATTAGGTTTAGGATTAAGGTGAGTGTTAAAGTTAATTTTAGGGTTTCGTTTAATTTTGGGGTTAAGGTCAGATTTGGGGTTACGGTTAGGATTAGGCTAAGGGTTAATTTTTGGGTTCGCGTTAACTATAGGATTGAAGTTTAAGGTTAGCTAGTGTTGAACTTAGGGTAACAGTTTTGTTTTATCCTAGGGTTAGTGTCAGCGTTAAGACACGGGAATATTTAACCTTCCTGGAATTTAGAGGGCCATACAAGGCATCCTTACCACCGGAGCACCCGTTCGATCTCGGAAAGGGGATTTTAATTGGAGGCACGTCTTTGCAACGAGTAGAAGGCACGAGCCGTGTAAGTGGGAGTAAGAGGGTTTGTTAATTGAACGTCATGCCCTCGCCGCGTCCGCCATCTGCGGTAAGCGGCCAAAGTAGTCACGTGATATGAGTCACGTCTGCGCGAATGCGTCGGTGCGTGCCGATAAGCCATTCGCCTCCAGACCCGCGCGTGACGTGGAAGACGGACGGACGGACTCTACAGTGGCTTGTGTCAGGGACGGGCCGAAAAATGAACAGACTTCAACAGCGATACGGGTAGGATGCCTTGTATGACCGCCTTAATAAGACACGCGAAAAGGAACCGCGCAGAATACATGTGGCGTTTCGCTAAACCCCAAGGAAATTATGTTTACGATTACGGAACCGGGTAGGGTTAGGTTTAATTTTGAGGTTAACGTCAGATTTGGGGTTTGGGTCATGATTAGGTTAAGTGTTAAGGTTATTATCTTGTTAACTGTTGGCCTTAGGTCTAGGGTAGGACCAGGGTTAAGATAAAGGTCAGGGTTTAGTTTTATGTTAGGGTTAGTGTTAGCCTTAAGAAACGGGTATATTTATCCTTCCTGAAATTTACCCGAAGGCCACCTATTTTACGCGGGTGGGGCGCTTCCTATTCCCGTCTCCTGGTTAGATGGCCATACAAGGTACCCCTAACGCGATATCTTACAGCTGTGATCATATCTTCTGTCTAGGAATTGTTCGCGCTGTCGTCGCCGAGTAAAGACAAAACATACCACACCAATACAATAGTAGATGGGCGCTCACCGATCGGTTATGAAACTCATTCGTCCCGTTGTGCCGTGGGGCTTATTCTAGAGCCCCACCAGCAGCCGCGCAGTGGCTAATGATGTAGGCAGAATGACATTACTGGAATGAATATTCCATTCTCCCTCTTAGTTGTCGGTAATGTCATTCTGCCACACCGATACATTTTATATTCTATGCCCAGTTGCATTTAGCAGTAGTGCACTTGTTCCCTCCACGGGCTGCGTTGTAGATGCGCTAAGTGAATGAAAATTTGAGAGTCAGGCTGCAGTAACTCCTTCTCAATATGGCCGCGGTGACACGCCCACTCAGATGGGATCTCAGCCACCCCTTGTTCCCTGCCGAAATCGTGCTCACGGACCAGACTTGCGTATTGAACGTGTATCCAAACTGCTTAGCTTTGTCCACTACTGCTACCGCTCCCGCCTCCGGTGTGCTAGGCATTGTCGTGCGATAGACTTTTCACAAGTCGGTCTTATAACAAACTAATCCACCACTAATGTGACGTTCGGTGGTTGTCTTGATTTGAGGTATGTGCGTTTTTCAATTATCTAAATGACAGGCAGGAGAACATTACAGACAGTTCAAAGGAGACTGGACTGGCCATTTCTGGCTTATTAGCCGTCATCAGCCAGCCATACCTAAACCCTACCGAGATTCAAACCCTTCATCTGTGGATGCGAAGTCCAACTCTCTTATCATTGAGCCACGGGCACGTTGGCTTGTCAGTTTCGGTCAAAAATATTAACATGGATGGGTGGGTTGTCACCGCTCGGTTAAGGGACTCACTCGTCCCGTTGTGCCTTGGGGCTCAATCTCAAGTTCCGTCAACGGCCGCGCAGTGGCTACTTTGATGCGTGGAAGAATGGTTTTAGCGTCAGACTTCCAAGCAGCAGGTCGGTGGTTCGAGCCTCAGGTGGTACAACACCTGGGGTTGGATATGGCTAGCTGATGACGGCTAATAATCCAGAATTAGTCATTTCAGTCTCCCTAGTCTTAACCGCTAATGTTCCTCCTGCCTTTCATACTAGCCGCCGTGCGGCTGTAGCGGGACTCGAAATTGAGCCCCCAGACACAACGGGACGAGTGAGTTCCATAACCGATCGGTGAGCGTCCATCCATCAAACAGTTTCGTTATGAGTAAATTTATGGTAAACACTCACTAATTGACTTGTTGTGTTTTCCGAATAGCTCTTGCAGAGTAGAATGAAATGATACTCGTTCCAAAATCAACCGGTTAGCCTGTAAAATTTCACTTCAACTTAATTTCCCCTCAAACCAGGCTTCTGAGCCTACTTCAGTCATTTCTTTCCACAGGTATCAGAGATTTTCGATCAATGCTTCCTGAGTTAAGACGTTTATTACAGCTGCATCCTCTTTTCTAGCACAGCTTCCTCCATGCCATACCCCCCCCCTCACACACCACCTGGTTACAGCCAGGATTTTAATGCAGCAAGAGGATCCCAGCAGCTCGGATCCCAGTTCTCATATGCACAGTCACTTTCACGGTGTGTGTCGCCCGGCATTGCAAAACAGGTAGTTTTGGCTGCGGGGATGCGTGTGAACCGTTAACAGCCACATGACCTTATTTTGCGTGTGCGCCCGCGTTGCCACTAGCACGCATCTTAGATGCACCCCAGCATGTGAGCTTCAAGGTCACATGGTGATAATCCCGCCGCTTGGAGGATTATCGCACAGTACTGAGTTTTCAGACCTCTGAATGCAAAACGCTTGCTCTCAAGAGCAGAGCGTAAACAAATACACGACCTAACTGGCCCGCAAACACTGTTCTGTGGATAGTCACGAGGTTCTGATTTGATCGGTGGCCCCAAGGGTGCGGCTTCCGTTCAGGAGGTTGGATAAGAGCAGTGATTGTAGAATATGTGGAAACATACAAAACGCAACAGAATTTATTTTGAAATGTTTCAGACTAAAATTATTACCAAATTGGTTTACGATACGGATAAGCATGAGAGTACAGCTCGACCTACTCTATCACGCACTACATTCTGACCTTAAAGTAAGCATCTTTTCGGCCTCATGCACCTATCTCACAACGTGCAAAAGGCCATTTGAGTAGTATGTATCTGATTTACTTCCTATTATTATGTAGAGCGCATTCCTCTTTTCACTGAAAGAATGAGGGGACCCAATTTCTTTACGTCTTTTTTCAGGATGGAAGAGTTAGTTTTTAAATGTTTTGAGAGTTGAGGAACCGATACATTTACCCCATCAGACAACTGACCGGTTCGGACAATGGACCGGTGCAAAGGAAAGGGCAGAGTGAAGTCGACTATCAGTGCATAATCCTCACCATAAGCAATTTCACGCATCTGCGACTATCACGGTACGCTAAAAGTCGTGGTTGAGAAGGATTGCTAATTGACGATTTAAGTCAGACCTCGCAGCCAGCCCAGTGCGTGTTTATATGGAGTGGCTGGCTGGTGGACTGAAATTCAGACCACGATGGCTCCTTCTTAATGTGGCCTCCGATACTCTCACACATGTGAGATCCGAGTCGCTCACCCTCTTCTCGCATGAAATACAGGTGCTTGCGTTTAGGAGACCAGGTCGTGTATTTTGCACGCACAGACGAGGTCATTCGGTATTTGAACCACGGAGCCCGTTCCCCGCATCGGAAAACTGACCAGCTTGGACACTGGACCGGTGAGTTGGAATTGGAATAGAGAGCGAGGTCGACGACTCAGCATATTTTCTTCCCTATAAACAGTCTGTCGCGCTTGAAGCTATCACGCTGCGCTGAAGACCGTGGTTTGCAAGGTGGTCAACTGACAGGATACCATGGATCTCGCAGTCAGCCCAGTTTTCGTTTATGCGGAATGCCTACTGGCGGACTTAGGGTCAGACTGAAATGGCTCCCACTTAATGTGGTCTCTATGGTAACCCCAAACAGTGGGATCGGAGCCGGTGGGGTGACACACTTGTCAGCGCGCCAGCCACCCGCGTTCTCTCCCGTCTCCGGTCTTCTGGACTTGCTTATGACACCGAGCCCAGCTGGGAGAGGAGGAGAGAGTGTGTTAGATGCAGCGCAAGTATACTTTCCCTATAAGCTAACTCACGTGTAAGTCACCGTCCCTGCGTCCAGCATGCTGTGAGGCAACGGTGGTTGAAATAACCTGCACTTTATACAGATCGCGAAACGCGGTTGGGTTCTGGTTTACGTATTTGGCGTTAAGTGGACCTCGGCCAAGCCCCATGAACTGTTTACAGGGTGCCGGTAAACTAATCAGAATACTTTTAAGGTTTACCGCGAAGACAACCAACGATGGTCTGCCTATTTTCCTTAACTAATACTTTGTCCTCAACTTGCAATCTCTTGCCGTTGGCACCAACTATATGTTAAATTCACCGTTCCCTGCCACAGTACACATTAGGATAAAAGTCAAAATATTAATGATTATGATTGTCTTTTAAGCAGCTTTCCATGACTACAATAACGCATATTGTTCCTCTCCCTCGAAGGTACCGTCTCTGTCGCCAAGGGGAGCCTCACCTACTTGCTGGATCCCGAAGTCGGCGGAGCAACGGGAAATCTTGTGGTAGTGCCGGTTGGCGGTGCAAGGGAGGCCCTGGAATCGCGTCCTGGCAAATATGTGATTGAACTTAGCAGGCGTTTTGGCTTCTTCAAAATCGCCCTTACCACAGGGTATGTTTTTTTAGGGAGGCCGACAGGTCATCTTCATTTTTTTATAGGAACTTCTAGGGTTAAGCAGAATAGCCTTCCCACATTCGCGTGTGAACCAGACTTATACCGACTTATGAATTTAGTGCATATATGGTTACTGCTTATTATAATTTAGTAGGCTAAAATTACTACAGCAGATGTGCTTTCTCGTGAAATGTTAACCGAAATTCTGAATATATTTTCGTTTCGAAAAGTTTACTTAAATAGGGTCGTACTATTCATTATCATGCGACATAATCCTAAGATCTTTCAGTCACGTCAGGATGCCAACTGTCGAAAGAGCTTCTTTCCGACTGGCTGCAAAACTGCACTGTGTAAAAATGACTACTTAAGTAGCGTGTAGTTTTCCCATTTATTTTGAGGCCCTTATAGATTTAAATAATTTTTCCAGAGAAGATGCACAAACGTATTCTTTCTGATACTCATTTGGTAGAAAATTACGTCTTCTTCTAATGTTTCGCTTAAAGAAGGGATATTTTCCCGTTAAATAAAGGTTTGCAGTTACCGAATAATTTTGAACCCGATCTGCTGTTACATTTTCATCCCGGTTCTCCAAAATTCATGCTAGAGGCATTCAGTCAAGGAAAATCACCCACTTCTCTCCACTCTCAAGCAGTTTCTGCATGATTCACATAAAACATTGCAATGAATGTGGACCAGGTTGTATACTTTACAGGCAGTATCAGTATCAGTATATTTGAGGGAGATGTAGATGAGTCACCTTTGAATTCCCTATTTGTACATGCGAGTGGTGGTATCAAAAAATAGTATCTCGATATGTTGGCGAGGCCAACATAGTGGAACATAGTTGAAAAAGAGCAGACAGTGAAAAAATCTCCTGGTGATATTTAGGAGAAAAAACTGTCGCCCTTGGGGGGGGGGTCCAACGGGGGGCATTGCGGAGGTCACATGAATCAGCCAGCTGCTCCCTTGCTGATTGCAGAGTCCGTTGAGGGATTTCAAAGGCGGAAATATATGCCCAGATCATCCTCGGTCCATTGCGGTTCGAACCAAGGGAGAACGTTAATACACCTCATGGATGACGGCCACCAGTTCCAGCTGATGCGAACATTCATGGTGTCACCAAGGTGTCCAAATAATTAAGCAGCGAAGACCTCGAGGACCCCAGCATGGGAATTATGGGAGAGTGCAAGACCTCAAACGAAAATAACGAACAAACAAATGTTACTCAAATGCAGCTAGTAGTATCATAAATACCTTATTTGATGACGTCACTCTTGCAGCTTTCAGTTCGTGTTGTAATTCGCACCATTATATTGATCTAACTTTCGCTTAAAAACCTCTAAGGAGTCCGACATAACACATCCAGAGGAAGACTATTACAAGCTTCAACTACTCTTTTGGAGAAGAAGTACTTCCGAGTGTCTAGCCTTGCTCTAGTCACACGTAATTTGAGAGGATGACCTCTCAAGTTCGTTGTTTTTGCTAACTCGAAGAAATCACCTGGGACGAGACAACAGTCCTGGACGCGTAGTATGCGGAATGTTAGTATCAGATCCCCCCGAAGCTGTCTAGAGCGCAAGGGAAAGAGATTTAGATTCGACAGCTGTGTTTCATAAGGCTGTGAGCCATGTTCAGTTTTAATAAATGGACAGGCACGATGGTTTATGAACGGACATTTCCAGGTTTTAAAAATCTCATAAATACAGAATTTTTCGAAACGTAAATACATATTTCTTCAAATGAGTATGAGAAAGAATATGTTTGTGCATCTTTCTACACAATATATCTGAATTTATAAGGGGAATCGAAAATCATAGAGACAATTTACTAGGACTTAAGTAGTCATTTTGTACAGATTATGGTTTTTGCAGACGGTCGAAAAGAAACTCGTTCAAAAACCGGTATCTTAATGGAGCCCACATCTCTTTGGATTATGCCGTATGATAACTGCGCGATCATTACTACTACAACCCCACTTAAGTAATATTTTCAAAACGAAAATAAATTTCAGAATTTCGATTGGCATTTCATGAGATGACAAATGGATGTGTAGCAGACTGTGTACTTTAGAAGCAGCATTTATAAGCGGACGAGTACGATGCTCTACGGATGAAAATTTCATGGTTTTAAAAATATCCTAAATACAGACTTTTTCGAAACCTTTTATTCAAGGATGAAATTTGAAGAAGACGGAATCTGTTACCAAATGAGTGGAAGGAAGAATATTTTTCGCATCTTTCTCCCAAATATATCTGAATTTATTAAGGCATCGAAAATCGTTGAGAAAATTTGACGGTATTTGGGTATTCATTTTTTACAGATCATAATTTTTGCAGGTGGTCGGAAAGAAAGTCGATAAAATCCGGCATCTTAACGTGATCAACATCTCTTTGGATTATGCCGTACGATAAATATTAAGCTAACCCTACTTAATTAATCTTTTCAAAACGAAAACACATTTCGGTCACAGACATTCTAAGTTCGTTAGCCAAGACCTCGTTCCGTCTCTAAATGCGTTTGCTCGCAGAGATGAAAGGTATGTGAAGATGGATCGCAAGACTACGGTCTCAGAGGGACAAACGTTTATAAGACCCACTTTACACACGGTCAAAGACCCAACTGCATGTCAATTCCAAGTAGAATTTACGTAACTCTTCTACATAATCTATCATTTTACTGACTTGTTTTCACACCCTTGGTCTTCCTCTCTTAAATGTGATAGTGTTGTTGGCGGTGGTGGTTACGATTGAGCTTTCCTGGAACAAACATCCTGTTTTAGCGCATAAGTCGAGTGCCCGCTCAACCTGTCTGGGTGCCTTTTTACTTCAACTCACCGCCGACTCCTTTGATTATTTTTCCGCCACCCAACCTTGGTTCCATTTTCTGATTTTGTCAGACACTTGCTGTTCTCGGTGCATTGATCCTTTGTTAGTGCACTCAGAGCATAGCTCTCCGACCATCAGACGTGTTGATTTCGCAGACAATGGTTGTGGCATGGTTAGACGAACAGATGGCTTCCCATGTCCCGCTGGTTTATGAGTTGGACCTTTATGCCCGATCTGCCCCAGACAAACTATTTAGTTCAGTTTTATTAAGGGAAATATAGGCGAAGCCTTTGAGCTCCCTATTGATGTCAGTGACACTGTAAATTAAAAAAGGCTGACATATAATGGACTTTGGACAAAGGGTTATCTCCCGGACACACTGCAGGGCATCGGACAACAATTATAAAATAGCGAATATTCCCATTGAAAAATTCAAAAGACAATTTGGCGAGCATACGTTAGCTTTCGATAAATTCTCATCACCGCAATTACCGTGGCCGAAAGCCACCAATTTAGCCGCCCGCATCTAATTACCTGTCCCGGCGGCCACCATTCCTCTGACCACGATCAGAAAACGGACCGCAATTTTGTTTTTTACCCCTCCCCCCCACCCTGACAACCGTACAATTTGTTTTAATTACCCGCATATTTGACCTTGTGACACTGATATAAATGTAAAGGCCTGATGAGAATTTATCGAAAGCTAACGTATGCTCGCCAAATTGTCTTTTGAATTATAAATAATGTTACTCATAAATAGGGAGTAGTATGTTATATGACGCGAAAATTGTGGATGGGAATATGTTTCAGGAAATGTGTTAGGTTCGGATGTCGTGGTGGTACTTATGGCTGTACTGGTCAAACTTCCACTTAAAAGTGCCAACGGATGGGGACATGGTTATGTCGGCTGGCAGAGCATTCCAGGCCTTAATCACTCTGCTGGAGAAGAAGAACCTTCTTGTGTCGAGTCTTGCACCTGTCACACGTAGTTTAATGGGATGTCCTCGCAAAGTAGTGGTAGTGGCCAACTAGTTTATTGTTTCACGATTACGGTGGTCTGCAACATGCGGTACAACCACTGCTAGTAACCAAACCACGTACATTCTGTGAAAAAGGAGACACGATCACTATAACAAGAGCGACTACTTCCTTTAACTTGCCTCTTCGCTTCTATTAGTACATTATTTGACCTATCTCATTCAAAGGGCCGAAATTTCCGAACGATGGCTTATCACCCGCAAACTGGTACCAACGAATGTTCCAAAGATTTTAAATATGAATGAACGACTTTGGTTGAACTGAAAAGATAAAGGAAGTTCAGAAGGAGAAGATACGATTACTCGAAGAAGAATTTTATCGACCCGACGTTTCGGATACTAACTCAAACTCATCGTCAGAGATAGTGGCATATAAAAAGTATTACAACTGATATTGCCTTGGTTAACTAGCTTTTTTAGACAAGCGGAAAATTTTGAAGACTTGAAATAACCGAATAAATTTAAGTTTTAAATTTACAGCATATCCAATTCATGTAAAAAACCGAGTAAATAACTAGCAGAAGTACAACACCGTTTAAAAATATTCCTATAGCGAATTTCGCAACAGAATGTCCCTGAAGCATAAATACAATATCAACAAACGGCTTAAAGTTTGAATATGGATGCCAACACACTTTCCATGGGAATTGGTTGCATTTTTCGTTTTTGCATTGTTTGAGATGTAGTTGACTAAGGCAAGCAGGTTTTCGCTTGCTTTTGCCTGTATCAACGTCACAGAAATAAAATTCTTCGGAAGATCACAGACCAGACAAACAATATCTTACTAAATGCTTCAAATTAAGCAAAACTTTTCATGGGAGGCCAATCGGCAGCAAAACATAACAGCATTCGTAAAAGGGCAAAAATATATCGGGACGTTTAAACAAAGGATCGCGAGTAGACGTCATTCCTGCGTTTTTGGGCATCGAATCACACAGAGTTGCTAATCAGACTGTTTAAAATCGATAAAACGTTCGAGTTTCTAAAAATTATCTGCTTGCATGCACTAGTGCATGCAAGCATGAAGCAAGCTTGCTTCAGGGACTCAAGCGCTGAAGTTCCCTATGGTAAAGTTTTGAGTTTAAATTACTTTCTTATATAAAAATACGCGCAGATACGCATACTTAGTATACAATGACTATTAGCATAGAAAACCGCAGAAATACAAGGTAAAGTGGATTTCCGCTCAAATTCGCAAACATTTTGATTGAGAAGATTATTTTATGCGTATATTCTGCAAGCAAAAAGGACATTTTCTGGGATGGTCTAGCCAAATAAACAAACCGTGTAGCATTTAAGCTGCTGAGAATGGATCCTCTAAATTTCCGTCATCACGTTTCAGGAGGTAGGTTACCCACCGCATGGCTCGAGACTGCTTATTCTTCAGGCCCTCGAGTCTGCTAAGCTTACCGCCATTCTTCCTTGATGACCATCCCCTTATTCGCTGGCCGTAGACCCCGGGGGAAACTAAACCGATAGATGGCCCTCCTGTTCTTGGCATTCCTGTCATATCGATAAAGAAGGACTAAAGATCAGCTCGTCAGTCGTACCATGTACAGATCGGCGATGCTTTCAAATGCCTACGAGTGGCTATTCAATTTGCTCTCCATTTTGAGACTCATTCTGGGAAGATTGTTCCTGATGTCGATAGTTGCAGTCTTCGGTCATTCGTTTGTGATCTTCCAGTGTTTTGCGGTTTTTGCGTCTAATCTTATTCACGGTGAATGGAGGACATTTATGCTGAAAATTTTGGAATTTTACTTTCAAAACAAAAGCGTGCCTATCTCTCTCTATTAAAAGTGAGGGCAGTCCGGAGGCTGAATGAATCACGCTAGCTTATCAGGTCCTATGCAATTACCAACAGGGAGATCGTGTTGGTGTACTCAGTGTGACTTGCGGTGCGCTCAAATGCAGTTGAAGTAGCAACCCAGTCACCCCACATGCTTGACCAGTTCCCACCGATGTGGTAATTGCCAATCACTAAAATTGTACCACTCGAACAATTAAAGGTCAAAGTAGGGGAGCTAAAATCAGTGGTGGAAAGACGGATCTACTGACAGGACAGTAAACTATTTGCTTTTTGTGCAGTGCAGTCGTTCACCGTATGCAGCAGCCAATATTTTTAAAGCGTTAAATGGTAAATGAAATTTTCCGAAAGATCTATTTCCCACATTGAAGCGTATTTGATTAGTTATGCAGTCAAAAAATTGCGTTATCATTTCTCATTGGCCATAACGAAGTCCGTGGAATGTATTCGTAGCGATCACACCTTCTACCTTATAAATTAGTAGTATGGACCAAAATATTTTCTGCGATATACTCTAAGTAATTAATAGTCTGGCGCCCAAACATGTGTTCGGCCGTTTTTCTGTGTCGCAGTGCGTAACTCAAAAGCGGCACTCTGTCTTCACCTTGTAAATTCTGCTCTAACGCCTAGTTTTAGTTCTAACTCGAGGGTCCTCCACGATTAATTATCACGTAGTTTTGAACGGTCTACTTTGTTGATAATCCATTTGGTCCAACAACTTAATGGGAGGGATTTAATCCCTCCATTTATGAATTTTTTTGAGGCTGTTGTACGAAGCCGTCTGAATTCAAAGTTTTCCTTGGTCCTTCCACCCTTCGCTATTTCCTATACCTCAACCAGCAGATGCAAATCGACTTTTGAAATTTCGTAGTGCCAGAAAACGCCTCATCGTCTTAAGGTAAAACAAATGCAAATAATGCCAAATATCAGCTGTCGTTTCAGTTTATTATCTACGCTGTTGTCAACTGTAGGAGAGCGGGTATAAGGCAGGTGTGCCTGTAAAAAATTTAAATGTCAGGTGGCTAACCTTAGGTTCGTTCTGCTCAGGGGGATTTTGAACTGCTTCCTGTGGCTAATCTGGATAAAATATTTTTAAATTGCAAATATGTACCTACTTTCTTTTAAAAGTACACTTTCTTTTGCAAATATAGATGCCACCTGATGCCCTGTCTGGGTTTTGGAGAAACGCGGATGTTTGACCAAGTGTCTAATCCACCAGGATCTCGACTTCGCCAGTTCCAGGAGTGGTTTACCACCAAGGTTACCGTATCACCTCCACTCTTATACTCAAAGACCATTCTGCCCCATCGTTTTCCGCTCAACATCGTCCGTAAGTTGCTGGCATATATTGCTAAAGTATTCCCACAAATGCGAAGAATTCCTAAACAGGTATATTCTTTGATCTGCGTCTTCCCAGCCTGATCGGAGCCCATCCAGGTGATAACGGAAAATGTAGCCCTGGAAGGCCTTCTGTTTGTGTTTACGGACCTCAAGCGGATCGTTGAGGTAAAGGTTACTCGGAGAGGACCGATCGATATCATAACTAGCACGGTACAGTAGATTCCCTAGCTCATAAAAGGTCAACCGAAATTCTGAAATGTGTTTTCGATTCAAAAAAATACTTAATGAGGGTTGTCATATTAATTATAATGCAGCCTTATCCAAAGATATTTCAGTAACAGTGGGATCCCGGCTTTTGAAAGAGCTTCTTTTTGACCGCCCGCAACTGTATACTTTGTAAAAATGACTACTTAAGTAGTATGCACTGTTCTTATTGGTTTTCGATGCTCTTATTAATTCAACTATATTTTACAAAAAACGCACAAAAATATTATTTCTTGCACTCGTTCGATAGCAAATTACGTCGTCTGTAAATTTTATACGTAATGAAACGGTATATTTTGGTTTTAAAAAAGTTTATAAATTGCTGAATAATTTTGCACCCTACCGGCCGGTACACTTGAATCCACGGTTACAAACTACATGCTGTATGCATTCTGTGTGAGAAAAAAATCACAAATTTCTCTTCGGTAGGAAGAAAAGTTTACACAGTTCTTCAAGAATAAAATTTAAAGAGGACGTAAATTTCTATCAAACAAGTACAATAAACAATATTCTGTGCGTGTTTTCTGTAAAATATATTTAAATTAATAAGAACATCGAAAATCAATGAGAAATTCGCAAACTATTTAAGTAGACATTTTTTCAGAGTGAACTGTTTTCGGGCGACCAGAACGAAACTCTTTCAGAAGCCGGCGTCCTACTGTAACTGAAATAAACTGGAATTAGGCTGTACGATACTCAAAACCACCCTCGTACTTAAGTGATTTGTTTGAATCGAAAGCGCATTTCAGAATTTCGGTTGACCTTTTATGAGCTAGGAATCTACCGCAGTCATTACTACAAAGTGGAGAAAGTGCTGGTTATAATTTCAGTGAAATCCTTCCAAACTTACCGGAAGCTGCCATCAAACAGATGCTGCATTTCTGTCTGTGGGGGTTGGTATGAAATCGCATTAGTGACAAGATATTGAACCGAACTTTGTTTTCTTTTAACTGATTTTCTAAGTTGCAATACTGCCTACTTGTTTTCTGTGACCAGACCGTGGTGCAGTCACTTGGTCGCATATTGGCTTTGGCCCGCATTTGATTGGGGTTTTCTGCCAGGCCAGTCTCTGCGCCAGATTTAATCCTCTCCAGTCAATTTAATTCGAAAATGACTCGGATACAGGGGATGGGGGTGAGTTAAGAGCAGTGATTTCATAAGAAGTTGAACAGTGCTCATCCAGAAGTTAGCACCCGGGCACGTTAATGAACATTGTAACACCACTTAAGTAACCCATTTTAAGAGAACTTATCGTTCTATGTCAGTCGAGGCTTCAGGAATTTTCCCACTGACTTAGATGAACTGATAAGTGTTTTCAGTCGTTCTGACTTTGCATTGCCATTGGAAGGGGCGGATATTGGAATAGATGTGAGAAAGACGCTTCGCTTGCAATCTAGCATGATTATCGCTATACAGATGTCTTGTGTGGCCTTCTTAGTACACCTTTTGACATGCCAGAGTTGTAATTGGTTACCTTACTATACATAATGTGACGTAACTCACGAACACAAGTGGAAAATGCGTGACACGAATATTTTGCGATTATGCTGCCTGGTATACGGGGTTAAAAAACCACCTAATTAATCCTTTCTAATGCAAATAATATTTTCGACTTTCAATTACTGCTTCATCAGATACATTTCGAGTTTAATTTTTGTTTTTTTCTCGCTTCTCCCATTGGATTTTTTGAATAATAGTGCGTGAAGAAACAAATATTTTTTGATCACTCGGTCCGTCTCAACATAAAATCTGTCCCTTTATATGGACTTTAGTGGGCAGGCCGATTACCTGCACGAAGAACGCCAATCCCAGTGAAGAGCAGGTTTCCGAACTGCGAGAGCTCTACAGACAAGCCCTTTTGGATCTCTTCAATCAGTACCGCCCTCTCTACGACCCGACTGCTCAGGATATAGAATTTATCTGAACCACACTCAAAACTCTCTCTACGCCTACTTCGATCGCGTCTCCGAAAACACTTGCTTGGAGCAACTGGGATAATTTTTGCCTAAATTGGACTGTTTGAGGGCCCTGTCCTATCCGTTTCCTCTCCCCACCTCTCATGGGTTCGGGCCTACTTTCAAAATGTCTGATTTCCACTTTTGTTACGCTATTTACATACTTGACAACACTTCTGACACAATTTCATTATATTGACGCTCTTTGGAACAAGCTTTCTTCAGAAATGACTTGCCTTCACCGTTAAGTCCTAAGCTAGTCGGTTTACTCATTAAGGTTTACCGTCTCGCGAGTACACGCCTGTCATTGCGGTCGGTCTTCACCAGGTTCACTAATGCCTCAAATGCCACCCAACTTAACCCAGTCGTTAGCGGGCAAGATGGCATCTCAGAATACTTCGTCTTCAGTTCAACGCAACATCTATCTAATTAGCCCGCAAGGCGGACCCAGCTGGCGGACTGCGTTCCCTTTCGCCGCGGAAGCCGCCGGGCGCCGAATAATAAGAGGAACAGCAGACGAATGCTATCAATTGAACACGCCCAAGAGATGAATAAGTCGTAATTCGCATCCTCGTAGCAGGAACCTCGCATACCTGTAGTCCACTCATCTGAATACGTTATGATGAGGAATTACGCTGGCCGCGCGCATACACAGATGCCCATAAATATTGCGGTAAATCGTTAAGCAGTTCAGTTCCGTTTTATTAAGGGAAAGGTAGGCGGCGCCTTTGAAATCCTCAATGGCTACAATAACGTTGCAAATTAAAAACGCCGACATATAATGAACGTTAGACAAAGGATTATCTCCACGTCACTACGGGACCTCGAACTAAGCAATTATAAAATAATATTACCCAAAAATAAGGAGTAATGTGTTCTATCAAATGTAACGTGTTTGAGTGGGGATGGCAGGGAAAATGTGTTAGTTTCGGATGTCGTGGTGGGCAAACTTCCGCTTACAAATGTCAGCGGATGAGGACATGCTGATATCCGCAGGCAGAGCATGCCAGGCCTTAATCACTCTGTTGGAAAAGAAAAACCTTCTTGTGGCCAGTTTTGCCCCAGTCATACGTTGTTTGAGAGGATGTCCTCTCAAAGAAGTGATAGTGGCCAGCTCAAAGGAGTCACCAGATGCAAGACATCAATCCTGACCCCGCAGCATGCGAAAGGCATGTATTAGGTCATCGCGTAGCTGTCTATAACCCAGAGGAAACAGATCAAGGTTGGACTATCGTTTCTCGTAAGGCAGGCAGCTTTGACCTTGAACAAGCTTGGTTGCACGTCTTTGGACCTTCTCAAGGGTGTTGTGGTCTTTGACAGACCACGGTCTCCAGGCTTGTATGACAAATTCCAATTGTTATCGCACGAACATCCCGAAGGCCTTATTAAAGCACCCTTTGTCGAACTTTGCAAACGCTCGCTTAATTAGACACAACCTTGACATGGCGAACCGCTTGTACTCGATCGCCGCACAGCTGTCTATAGTCCAAAGGAAACAGGTAAAGGCTGGTCAATCGTGTCTCGTAAGGCAGGCAGCCTTGATCTCGAACAAGCTTGGTTGCACGTCATTGGACCTTTTTTAGCGGCACTGCGGTCTTTGACAATCCACGGTCTCCAGGCTTGAATGGCAAATTCAAATTAGGGTCGCATGAATATCCCGAAGGAAAGATGGTTGAATTCGTAGTTCTAGTAGGGATTTTCTGAAGTTCTTGAAATATTGGGTCTATATCTGGGACAAGTGCCTCATAGCTACGAAGGGAACCCGATAAAATTCGAATACACGTCTCCGGGAATTCCCAAAATTAGGACTTGAGTCAAAGAACGTCTGCGGATCAGGACGTTTGGGGAGGGTTTGAAGAAACATACAAGGATGCATGTTGTATATCTTGACCTTCAACCATGTCAAAGCGCGGTTACCTCCAAAGGGGTCTGAGGGAAGATATGGAAATAGGAACCCTCTTCTTCGGGCTTATTTCCAGGAAGACTAAGGTTAGGGATAAGTTTTGGTGAAGGACTAGGGTTAGGTTTCGGGTTATAATTAGGCCACAGGAATGTTTACCCGTCCAGGAATTTTGCGCAAGTCCGCGTATATTGGCAGCTGAGGGGTTCTTATTTTCATGTCTTAAACTTTTCAAAATATGTGCCTTTTTAGGTAAAACTGCAGGATCTGAAGTTAAATATTTTTTCCACTTGTAGCAAGTGCTTCCACGGACGTCTGAAAAAATATGCTTCAGGTTGTTTATCATCTATTCAGGCAACACTTTTTCTTAAATCAGATGGTCATAGATCATTCAGAGCATGCTCAACAGAACGCCAATAAGGTGATATAAAGCAATTTTCAAGAAACAATTTTGAACACATACTTCTTACTCCTCAATATTTTTAGTCTGTAGTATTTTCTTTGCATTTTGAGCATGCTAGTTGCTTTCTTTTCAGAATGTCGGTGTGCATTATTGACCTGCTGACCTGAATGGCGTGCCGAGGCAAAGAGCAGGGCTCTGACCCGAAATGCACAATCAGTAATGATTGGATTAGCGCGCGAGTCGAATCCAGTCAACTTTCCTCCTCCCCCTAATTCAGTCGTCTGTAAAGTCTGGGAAACAGTAGCCAGACATGCTCACTGGAGCAGAGCTTTATTAGCCCGACGTTTCAGATTCTCTCTCAAACCCATCTTCAGAGACAGTCGCGTAAAAGGTATTCAAATTTCAACAGGCATCAGCAGGCATCTAGATCCACCTGAGGCTTCTAAAGTCATAAAAAATTGCATACATAAAGACTAGGACAAGACGGTTGCCCCAAACTTAAGAAAACCACGACAACACACTCGGAAGAATTTATGACGCGTAAAGCTGTCAAGCCCCCCAACTGTCGGACAAAAGTCAGACTAACTCAGCTATTTACTTCAAATACTGGTTGATTTTCAGCAGTAAACACTTTCACAATGGAGAGCTGACCAAGTTCTCTAAAACGCCAGCATCAAGAAAACTCTGTTCCGACCAGCAACTATTCCGTCCTTCGTTGATGGACGCTCACCGATCGTTAACGGAACTCACTCGTCTCTTTCTGCCTTGGAGTTCATTCTACAGCTCCGCCAGCAGCTGCACAGCAGCTAGTATCATAGGTAGAAGAACATTACCAACAAAAGCCAGGGGAAACTGGAATGATCATTTCTGGCTCAGTAGCCGTCATCAGCCAGTCAAACCCAAGCCAAGGCGGTGCACCACCCGAGACTCGAACTCGCGGTCTGTTTGTTAGAAGTCCACTGCACCACGAAATCATTGTCTTGCCGATTGCGATCGGGAATATTAAAAATAGTGGATGTAATCTCACCGATCAGTTACAGGACTCACTCGTCCCGTTGTGCCTTGGGGCAGGTTGTATCTGCCTATATCCCTAACCACTCTACGAGAGTGAGCCTCAAGGGACAACGCGACGATTGAGTTCCGTTAGCGATCGGTGAGCCCCTAATTACCAAAGATAACTACTTCTAGCCGTGCATTTTATGCTACCCCTCAATTCTGGGGCACTTGTGGCGTCCCGAATGACACCTGTAGCATTTTAAAGTAGTGATTAGGTCGTATATGGCAAGTGTACGAGGGTTTAGCCCAAAACGAGAATTATTTATTTAATTAACATAAAATATTGAAACATATCCTGCAAAATACTGTCTTGCTAAGCAGGTTTTATTCTCCTGAACTAAAGTTGTTAAGTATTTCCATATATTTTTTTACTTCTTATATGTTCCGAAGACGCATTCGCATTCGGTTTTTCGTCATTCTTGAAAATGATTTTGAATGCTTTATGGGCAGGCAGCCCTCAAGTCGTTTTTTCTCACTGCCTCACGCAATCACTTACACACTTGAAGAGATCAGTATTGGTTCCATGTGGTCTCATGAGGAAAGGATTCAACGTGAACGATTTCATTGATATTGGGAAACGAAACCATCCTCCGAGAGTCTTGGGAAGTGGTATCTCCTGAACGCTACTTGGCCAACTGGGCAGGAAGAGTGTCGAGTAAACACATTCTAGCGAGAGAGGGCAGCATTGCCTTCCCACTTGCCCACAGAGAGTAATTCTCTATTTTTTTCGGTACCAGCTCATATATCGGTTGTATTAATCCTTATCATCAACCGCGCCTTTGCCAATCTCTGTTTGTCTTAACCTATTTTAATGTCGGCTAATCGGAGAGGGTGTGGAAAGATAGATAGATGCGTCAGAAGTCTGGCTTAGTCTAAACAACATCCCGCATAAAAAAAATCAACTTGCCACAGTTCGAGGGTCGAGTTTCGGCAAGTTCCCAGGCTTGCATCACAGCAGGCCAGTGGTAAGTGCGATAACTTGCGCGTGTATCAGTTTAATGTTATTTTCGACTTGCGATGCATCTATCGCACTCTCTCCCTCGCCCGCCCGGAGGCAGGGGGATCGGGCGCAGGTGGCTGGCGAGTCGGGAGCCTGCAGCTACGCGTACTACCACGCTCCCCGATCCACAACAAATATCTCATCAGGATTATAGCACAAAAACGAGAGGAGTGGCCCAATGGCACGGATATCAGCTCTCCCAGTCAGCGAAAGCTGATCATCTTTCAGAATTGTTCCGGTCTGTTTTCATTTAGGAAACTGACTGTAACCCGCCCCCTCCGCAAGTTATTTCGAAGAGGATGCAATAATCGAGGCCGTTCAGCTCACCGAAGTGATTGTTCTAATGGAGCTGCTGGAGCTAAAGGAATTTAAATCATCAGGTCCCGCTGAAATATCGGAGAAATTGTTGAAGGAACTCGCCTGTGAGTTAGCAAAACCGCTGTATATGACTTTCGATGCATTCTTCGAGGCTGCATGTGTACCAGCCGATTGAAAATCTGCGCGGATAACACAGCTTTATAAGGGCGGTAGACGAGTCTCCACAAACAACTACAGACCAGTCAGTGTTACTTCTATTTGCTGTAAAATTATGGAAAATTTAATAAAGCAACAACTAATACAGTTCCCTGAACAAAACAATCTGCGTTCCGATTTTCAGCATGGTTTCCTCAAAGGAAGAACCTGTGTAACAAACTTGCTCTACTGCTAAGTACGTTGTACAAAAGCAATTGATAGAGAAAACACAATGCATGCAGTCTATATCGACTACAAGAAAGCCTTCGATAGCCTGCCTCACCATTACATTCTGATGCGCATGCAAAGCTTCCTAATCGGTCGCTCTTGAACTGTCCATGTCAGCGCCCAGCACTTGGCGAAGGTTGCGGGTAAGAATGGTGTTCCTTGGCTCTACTCTGTTCAGTATATAGGTCAATGACTCCGTCAATGAAATGGATTGCGATGTTGCCATGTTTGTCGATGATACCACGATCTAGAGTAATCTCCAACATGCAGTTGACGAAGACCGTTTGCAGACAAACTTAAATCGACTCGAGCAATGGTCGAATGACTGGGTAATGCAGTTTAACGTAAAAAAGTATAACTCCTTAAGAATCGGCAGAACCAGATCCCCGAACAGCATGGTCTACCGCCTGAGCGGCGTACCACTGCAAGAGGTAGGCGCCCGGAGAGACTGAATTCATGGCGCCCGGGCCATGAATTCACTCAAACTGTCTCTCTGCTGCGCATAGGTGGCTAAGTCGACGATGTCAGTCCTATCCCCCGTCAAACGTGCATTCTACTCCTTCGATGAAGACTGATTCTTGAAGGTCCTCCGAACTTTTTTATGGGCGCAATTGGAGTTTGCCATCCAAGCATGGATACCCTGGACACTAAGGACCACAGTCTCGAAAAGGTTCAACGGCCTGAAACCAACCTCGTAACTGGAAACCCGATTAGCTAATCTCGACCTTTTTCCTTTGAGTTACAGGCAACTACGTGGCGACCTTATACAAAATTTCCGCATCCTATGCGTCCAGGACTGCTGCTTAATACTGGAAGAGCTGCCACCCACTTAAGTTACATGTGACTAGTGCCAGGCTGAACACACGGAAGTTCTTCTCCAGCAGAGTAGTTGAAGTTTGAGATGCCTTATCACAATGTATGCCCTGTAAAAAATGCTACTTATATAGTATGCAATTTTGTCATTTATTTTCAATGTTCTAATTAATTTTAATATATTTTATAGAAAACACTTACAAAATATTATTTCTTGCACTTGCTTAATAGCAAGGTACATCCTCTTTAAGTTTTATACTTTTAGAAAGGCTGTTTTTCGGTTTTAAAAAAAGAATGTTAACTGCTGAATAATTTTAAAAACCTACCAGTGGTTACACATGAATCCACGGTTTATACACTGCATGTTCTATGCATTCTGTGTAAGGAAATTTCTCTAAGTATGAATAAGAGGTCACACAGTTTTAATAACATAATTTAATGGATTTAGATCACGTTGTATACATTGTAGGCCATATTAATATTTGACAGATGCTATGTTTTACGGATGAAAATTTGAAGGTTTTTAAAAATCTCAAAATAAGAAACTTTTTTAAAACCGAAAGATGGCCTTTCTTCCAGTCTAAAATTTACAGAGGACGTAATTTGCCATAAAATGAGTGCAAGAAATAATATTTTGTGCATGTTTTCTGTAAAAGATATTTAAATTAATAAGAACATCGAAAAAAAGGACAAAGTTGCATACTGTTTAATTAGCCATTTTTTACGGTGCATACTTTTTGCGGGTGGTTAGAAACAAACTCTTTCAGAAGCCGGCATCCTACTGTGACTGAAATATCTTGGAATAAGGCTGCACGATACTCAATACGACAACCCTACTTAAGTGATTTGTTTGAAGTGAAAAAATTCGTAATTTTGGTTGACATTTCATAAAATAGGTTATCTACTGTATCTGGGATGAAATCCAGTAGATTCTCTATAATAACCGCGTAATATTTACACTCGACAAACAGGCATTCAGCAGTATATGAGTATCGAACGCCTCGCCATTCCTGCAGCGGATGTACTGGCTAAAAGCCCACACACGTGTTTTGCCAATTTTTGTACTGCTGCCAGATGTAAAATAGGTTACAGAGGCATAAGGTTCAGATTTCCCGTTCTTGACAGTGCCTCGCATTTGTGAGATTTTCTCACTGTGTGTGAGCAGCTTATGGATGGGCTTGAGCGGTAAGCGGTATGGGGGAATAACAATTGGGTATGAAATTTTTGATAAATTAATCTTCATTATAAGGCATATTCTTGAAAATAGCAAAGTCTCCGGTCGGGAACATTGGCACGTGGTCAAACATCCGTGTTCCTTCAGTCTCGACAAGGAATTAGGGGATATAATACTGTGAAATAAAGTCTACTTTCAAACACGAGTAGGCGTGTTTAAATTGTTGAAATAGTTTGCGGTCTGACGACAGCCCACCAGTTCGCAGTTCCAGCAGAATAGAGAATACTGTGCGCTAACAACGATATAAAAGACCCCAGAAATAAATACAATGTGCAAACACTGCATCCTCTAATCAGATCTCATCCGCGAACGTCCCACAGTCCATATGGTCGTAAACTCTTATCCCAAGGACTACGTTCTGAAAGTTTAAATTCAACTCAGAAGGGAGTAAGGGGTGCCAGTCGATCAACCCTATTCCACAGTCATATGTCAGTAGGTAAAATATTCAGATATAAAAATAAGACGTTCATCAATTCACAAAGAATTCTTACATTAAAGAACCGCACTTGAACCAAAAGTCATACAATGACGAGTCATGGGAACATTGAAAATAAATGACAAAATTGCATACTATATAAGTAGCATTTTTTTACAGGGCATACATTGTGACAAGGCATCTCAAACTTCAACTACTCTGCTGGAGAAGAACTTCCGTGTGTTCAGCCTGGCACTAGTCACATGTAACTTAAGTGGGTGGCAGCTCTCCCGGTATTAAGCAGCAGTCCTGGACGCATAGGATGCGGAAATTTTGTATAAGGTCGCCACGTAGTTGCCTGTAACTCAAAGGAAAAAGGTCGAGATTAACTAATCGGGTTTCCAGTTACGAGGTTGGTTTCAGGCCGTTGAACCTTTTCGAGACTGTGGTCCTTAGTGGTCCAGGGTATCTATGCTTGGATGGCAAACTCCAATTGCGCCCATAAAAAAGTTCGGAGGACCTTCAAGAATCAGTCTTCATCGAAGGAGGAGAATGCACGTTTGACGGGGGATAGGACTGACATCGTCGACTTAGTCACCTATGCGCAGCGGAGAGACGGTTTGAGTGAATTTATGACCCATACACCCAAGTCTCTCTTGGCGCCTACCTCTAGCAGTGGTACGCCGCTCAGGCGGTAGACCATGCTGTTCGGGGATCTGGTTCTGCCGACTCTTAAGGAGTTATAATTTTTAACGTTAAACTGCATTACCCAGTCATTCGACCATTGCTCGAGTCGATTTAAGTTTGTCTGCAAACGGTCTTTGTCAACTGCATGTCGGAGGATACTGCAGATCGTGGTATCATCGACAAACATGGCAACACCGCAATACATTTCATTGACAGAGTCGTTGACCTATATACTGAACAGAGTAGGGCCAAGGAACACCATTCTTATCCGCAACCTTCGCCAAGTGCTGGGCGCTGACATGGACAGTTCGAGAGCGACCGATTAGGAAGCTTTGCATGCGCATCAGAATGCAATGGCGAGGCAGGCTATCGAAGGCTTTCTTGTAGTCGATATAGACTGCATGCATTGTGTTTTCTCTATCAATTTCTTTTTTACAACGTACTAAGCAGTAGAGCAAGTTTGTTACACAGGTTCTTCCTCTGAGGAAACCATGCTGAAAATCGGAACGCAGATTGTTTTGTTCAGGGAACTGTATTAGTTGTTACTTTATTAAATTTTCCATAATTTACAGCAAATAGAAGTAACACTGACTGGTCTGTAGTTGTTTGTGGAGACTCGTCTACCGCCCTTATACAGCAGTGTTATCCGCGCAGATTTCCAAATGGCTGGTAGACATGCAGCCTCGAAGAATGCATCGAAAGTCATAGACAGCGGTTTTGCTAACTCACAGGCGAGTTCCTTCAACAATTTCTCCGATATTTCAGCGGGACCTGATGATTTAAATTCCTTTAGCTCCAGCAGCTCCATTAGAACAATCACTTCGGTGAGCTGAACGGCCTCAATTATTGCATCCTCTTCGAAATAACTTGCGGAGGGGGCGGGTTACAGTCAGTTTCCTAAATGAATACAGACCGGAACAATTCTGAAAGATGATCAGCTTTCGCTTCGTCGTCAGTGAGGTTTCTGCCCTCAGCAGGGTTCGTGGATCTCTGTTTCGCATGCTCGGTCTAATGTAACCGTACTACCTTTTTTGGTTCTCCGTTGCACCGTTAAGCAGATCCGCTTTGAATTTCCGTTTTGCTTTGAGAATAAGGCCCTGACTAGACTTGTGGATGCGGGGCTCATCTCTGTAGGTGATTTCTTTCAAAGCCTCCTTCCTAATTTTTAAGGCCATTTTAAGCCATCCGGGTCTGCCTGGCAACCTCTTTCGTGAAAGTGGACAGTGATTTGCGATCAGCCTCGGAACTGTTTACAGTCCTCGGTTATGTTTGCGGACAACAAAGATTACCACTCAATGCGTGTGAGTTCAACCTTCAACTGGTCAAACTCACCGCGCCAAATGCTTTTTTTTCTGACTCTGTCGTGGGTCTCTCAGGTATTGAAAAGAGCGAGTACTCACCTAGCAGGATGACGTGGTCACTTTTACCGAGAGGGGTAACACATGACACCTCCTCAATGCTCTCCTGCGATTTTGTGAGAACAAGATCAAGGCAATTGTTCCGTTGGCCGTCGCGCACTCTGGTTGGAAACGTGAGGTGTTGGGTGAGAAATAGCTTAAGCGTTAGGTTCAGAAGGTGCCCCTCAAATTCAATTTCTGAGGTATGTGCGTAGGGCGAGCTCAAGTCAATGTGAGGCATATTAATCAGGATATCTGTTGTCGAATTCTGCCCTGTGTAACCCGCACAATTAATGACATAGCAGTCATACTCAGTGCGTTATTAGAGGTTACATTCCTTGCTAATGATAAATATCACCCGAATCGAACATCTAGTTCCGCTATACGTTTAATTAAGGACCTGACTGAATGCGCTGGGAGTTTTAGCACATGACATTGGTCCAGGAATGTAGTAAATCAGCGAACGAAATGAGCGATTTTCTGGGTTTTGGGGCTGCGTTTGTTTCTGCTGTCTGCTCATTGAGGTCATCCAGCCTGATAGACTGAGCGCTGGTCGCCGATGGAGACTTCATTCGTCTGAGTGTTCTAAAATGTCTGTATGAAGCCCACCTCTCTTAAAAAATATATAATCGAATGAAGGAAATATTCACCATTTTCAAAGGTCTACTTTATCGGGTCACTAAAGCGCGTGTGTGGCTATGCCATGCAAGGAAATACGTGGTTACATCAGCTCTTCCGGAAAATTTCGTTACTAATTGTGAAAAAATAAGCATGTCTTGTAAGCATACAACGAGGTCTCTAGGAAACGCAGGTCGTTCAAAAATTTAATAAGGATTGGAGAGAAATTTTAAGTTTCAAGAAGGTCTGGTGTGTTAAAAGGCAGGTAGGCATAAGAAGCAAAATTTTTGCCAATCGCTTCTACGAAAAAGAAGTTCAAAGGAGCCCATTGAAAAATTTGAACTTTGCATACTAATTAAGCATTTACTATTCCCAACTGCGAAACATAGCAGTTGCAAAATTGGCTGAGTGTGCTGCACAAAGCTTGTGCATTTTCCGACAACATGACTACGTCAGGAAAACTGGACGCGGATGGCCGAACACGCAACAGCAGGGAGGAGAATTGACTCTAATCCTCACTCGACAGGATGATAAAATCTTCAAGTTAGATGAGGTCAAAACTATCGTGGTGACAACCACATGAACCGTAAATTGCTTGAGTCATAGTGCTGCGGTTCTCAGTTCATGAAAAACGCAATGACCCCCATACCTGTTCATTAATGCTATTTTGTCTGAGGAAAATAAGTAGCCAGGTTGGGAGCATTTGAGTAACTACCGCTTCAAAGAAAATAAGTAACCAGCCATGCCAACTTATTAAGTCTTTGTCACGCCAAAATGACAACGCCGATGGCCAACAATGACTACGATGCCGTTGCTTGAGCATTCCATGCACTAATTACAAAGCCGATGGTGTATGGGTTGCGCAACTGCATCCTCTAGATTTTGAAACCTCTTGTATAGGAATAACCTTATCTAGGTTCTGTCTCTGATGATGGCTTCGAGGGTGGTGCCGGAAACGTCAAGCTCAAAAATTAGATCTAACATGTAAGTCCAATAAGACACCCACTTACTTGATTTAAGTAGGCATATTATGTTTAAGTTAGCATATGTTGAGTCAGTAAAGTTTTAGTTGAGGCTTATGCTTTTAATTCGGTTTTAGGTCTACTGTGAGGGTGAGAAATTATTTTAAAGGTTATTGATGAATGTAAAGGGTGAGGATCGGAGACTTTAATTTTCATCGCTTGCAATGAGGCAAACTGCGTTCCTTTGCTCATAGCTGCTGTCATAAGCGCAGTCGTTTAACTGTATTGAAGCATTTTTAGCGAACGTTATGTTGCGAGGTTTCATCTGTGTGGAATCCTTCGCAGAACACTCTTTGCCACACCATCTTGAGGTAGGTAATGAGCCGGTTATGGTGCGCTTACAGTTACGCACTCTTTTCATTAAACCTCTTTGATTTATTTAAATAACGCTGCCGCTATATCGGTATGACTGGCTGATGACGGCTAATGAGCCAGAAGTGGTCATTCCAGTCTCCCTTGTCTTTGCCGGCATTATTCGTCTGCCTATTCTGCTACTAACCGCTTTTTGGCTGTTTGTGGGCCTCAAGAGGGAGAAAGAGAGTTCCAAGGCAGAATGGGACGAGTGAGTTCCGTAAGCGAGCAGTTAGCGTGCATCAACGAGTACTACTTCTTATTTTCCTTCCCGGAGTCTGTTGTCACATGCTGCCCCACCTGTAAGATCCCTTAATACCATCAGTCCCGCATTATAGAGGGCCACTGGTTTAGGTTTGCTCAGTGGATTTACAGCCTCGATAAAATTCTTGTTCAAGCGGCCGAATCTCCTTCTTCTTAACTGACTACCTTTTCGTTTATTTCGGGAACCTCCGTGGCAGCACATTGACAGATTTGTTGCTTAAGAAGAAGCTCATATTCGATACGCAACAGCAGCATGACCGGCAGATTGAGCTACACTGTCGGAGGATTACTTTAATAACGAATACCTCTACTAGCCAATCGGATGCCAGTTATTTGTTTAGGAGGTTAAAAATACTCCCGTAAAAATCGACACACAAATGTCGCAGAATTTGACAATAATTTACGTTTTACTGACTATTTATTTTCTTCTTGATTTTACTGGCGCATATAAGCTAGGGGATGGTATTCGCCTAGCATATAAGGATAGTCGTATTCGTCTTCTACAGGCTCATGAGAGTGCCTATCAATATCGGCGTTCAACGGGCAGCCGTACAATTGGTTGAGAGCTGTGATTGGCTGATTCAGTAAAAACCAATCAAAGATGCCGCGCTGCATCAGTAGTAGACCGTGCTGTGACCTCCAAAGTTAGTGCGTATCATTTTGAGCAAAGCTAACACTTCTGGCGACAGAGGCCACGAGGACATCTTTTGACTTACGCGCACGCTCGAATGCGCACACTACGAGTCGCGCGAAAGTCAATTTCGGCGAGCAACCACTGTGAATGAAAACTGTTCGGGTGGAGGAGGAAGAGGAGGGGACTTTATTTGAAAATAATTGTGGTTCACCCTCACAAGCACATAAACGTAATGGTGGGGGAGGGGAGAAGAGGGAAACAAAAACGTAAGGAATGCGGTCGCAGCAAAAGATTATCATCTCAGGTAAGCGACCGCTTAGACGTCCGTCCAGGACTTTGGGGTGATTCGGACATCTGGTGGTCGGTGGTAACATCAAAGGGCGTAAGAGGACTGTCCGCCGACATGGTCTTCTCTCGCTGTTGGAGCGGATCCGCAGATTTGAGTCCGTCAGACGAGAGACCAGACTGGGGATCCGGTAGACCGGTGGTCAGCCGGGCGCCAGTATACCGTGTCCGGGTTAGTGTCCGATTCTCAGACTGCGGCACTTCTTTCCTAAAAACCAAAGAAGGGACAAGCATGTCACCAAGAGTAAAATATGTCAACAGAGTGCTGTTGACTGCAAAGCCTGACTAAATCTTGAACCGTTCAGATCTGGTTGTTTAAGTAAGCAGTTTCTTGGGCTTGCGGAGTTTTAATGCGGCTGGAGTACACCTCAACACAGCACAGAAAATCATTGCATCGTTTCTGACAGATAATGCGCTCTATCCTACCTAAAAACTGGTAAGATTTGCAAAAATTTTGGTAGAAGTCAGAAAGCGCCTTTAAAAAGAGGTCTCAGTCGAACGCGACTGAATACGAAGAATTTGCGGTGACAGGAAAGTGCTGGCAATCCAAAGGGGAAATATTAAACTACCCATGTGACTTTATATGGTAAACGAAGTACCAGATAAGCATGACAGTATAGACGTTAAAAGAACTACTGACACGATACACATAGAACACCCAGTTTCTCTGCAACGGTCAACTCTACAGGCAAATAGACTGGGGGGCAATGGGCTCACCGCTCGGACCATTTCTCGCAGACGTCTTCATGGGCAAGGTCGAAAAAACATGCCTCAAGGATACTACCAATGACCTTCATTCCTATGCTCGATACGTAGACAATATCGTTTGCCTTACAAGCAGTAGCACCGATATCGAAGGGCTAGCTCAAACGTTTAACAGGGCACATTCTGCAATAACGTTTTCTGCCGAGACTGAGGCAAACAACGAGATCGCGTTACTCGATGTTCTTATGCACAGGCAAGAAGATGGGTCTATCCAACGTAAGATATTCTGAAAGAAAGCTATGTCAGATTTAAAGCATGTAGTAAAATATTATTTGTATGATTTTTTGCCGCTAATGCATAATTTAGAAACGGAACGGACACAATATTAACAGTTTTCGTCATAGCTTAGTAGTTATACGGCCACTTTGTTGTGCATTTGCAACTCAGGCTCGAACCCGCAAATAAGGTACAATGGGATGTTGGAGTTCCGTAACCGATCGGTGAGTGCTCATTCACCACTACTAATATTCCCAATCGAAACCGATAGGGCAACGAGCCTGTGGCGCAGAAGTTCCAACGTTGGACTTCCAACTATCAGGTCGCCGGTTCAAGCCTCGGGTGGGGCACAACCTGAGGTTGGATATGGCTGGCTGATGACGGCCAATATGCCAGAAATAGCCCTTTCAGTCTCCCTTGTCTGTATCGGTAATATCTTTCTGACTATAACATACTGGCTACTGAGCGGCTACTGGCGGAGCTCGAGAGTGAACATCAATGCACAACGGAACGAGTGAGTTTCGTAACCGATCGCTGAGGGCACATCCACCATTGTGAAGCTTTTACCAGAAGTAAATATAACTGTCAATGAAATTAAAACCAACTGATCACTGACACTACAATGGGTTGATCAATACAGATTCAATAAACCTGCGGTGAAACATTAATAAAAACAAAACAGACCACATGACTACAAACGAACTGGCTATGAAACCATTTTTAAAGAATGAATCTAAAGGCGTTAAAACTGCATGAAAGTTATCCACAGAACAAGTGATAAGAGAACGATAAAACCACAGTGCTCTATTAATTTTTTCACAGTATATCGCGTTACTGTAACGCAACTGTCCGCAGAAAACTACCAGAATGGTACACACTCTCAGTAACTTGCCTTCAACATGCTGTTATCAAGTCAAGAGATTTTTTTGTTAATATTGATACATTATCACTCCTCAGCCATATGCGTTCTTCCAAAACGGTTTACATTAATGTGACTAATAGTGGATGTTGGCAGTTTCAGTTACTGTTCTTCATGGATTTACTAAGGAGTAGGACGAGAGACCCAATACATCATGAAAATTGAAATTTTCCAAAGAAGAAAAATAGGTCTGTTCACTTACCACATTGCGCAAATGCCACGGAAGAGGAAAAAAATGAAGATCGTTAAAACCAATATGATTGCGTACATCCATACATTGCTGGCGTCTTCCACTGAAACTGCCTGTTCAATGAGTTCAGGATAAGTTACCTGGAAGTAGTACGTAGTCAATGCCATCTGCGTCAAAGTTACTCATGCTCGATTGTAATCTTTCGACCGGAAACTGGAAGTTACAGCCAACTGGACACACGTCACCGACTTTTCTCCCGTCCTCTTCGTTTTGGCAATAGTCCCACGAGGGCAGACATGCTGCGATTTAATTGGATAGTTCTAGAACCAATGAAAACCCTAGAAACACAGGGCCTTGCCATTATGCCACTGCGTGCGAAGGCGCAACGAACCTCACGGGCAGCTAGTTGAGTGTCACGTGAGGGGTATTGCCTGCACGGCCAACGAAGTTGTTTTGGCACATGCGAGGCTGTGAACCTTACGAGGAAAAGTTTTGGCTGGGAAGTCGGATTTTAAAGGCAGAGGTTATCCGGCTGGGAAGAAAGCATTGTTTTTTTTTTTGCTGGAAGATTCCAAAAACCACCCTAGAAACTAGCTTGTTGCAAGTTTTAGTTCAGATCCAAAGAAGCAAAGAGAGGAGACATAAGAAGATTTCACAGAAAGAGACCAGCCCTTCGCAAAAAATATGCCTTCATTCATTCGCGATGTTTTATATTAGTTACCGTCCTGAAATGGTGACCGTAATTTTGAAATTGGCTCCCGACTGGAAAGGATTGCTTGTGTGAGACCATATAATCAGTTCCTTTCCGATAATGTAATTGTAAGCTGGAATAATTTACCCAGGAATATAAAAATTCTTAAAAATTATTCTTTGTTTAAACGAGAACTGTCACTCGCTTTCCGCGTTCAGAAAAAATTTCGTTGTTGCTGGGTGCCAAATCCGCCGAATAAATCCTCCGCACTGACGGAGTTCGTGGTCTTTAATGCCTTTGCTTGGTCTCATTTCGATGGGCCTGGTGATATCCGCTATCCGCCACTGAGCAAGTAAATGTTCTAACCAGCGGTGAGCCCATGTCCATCCACACACCTTTGTCTGATATAGAAATCCAATTGCATGAAAAGGAATGGGGACCATAGATTTCCATGAAATGTCCGTTCATAAAGTAGGGTATTGATGCTGCTTGTAAACTATACTATATGGCCCACATTCACTGCAAAATTTTACGACCCCTATAGAACTTCTTAATCAAATATATATATATATATATATATATGGAAGATTTTCCTTAAACGCAAAATGTACAGCTTTTTCTTTGGAAATCCAGAATGCAGGTGTTATGGTATGTAGTGTTAAAGATTACTCTGGAAGTTTTAAAGTTTTTTTTTTAAGTGAAAACTGTCATTTCGTCCAGTATAAAATTTGAGGAGGATGTACTTTGCTACCAAATGAGTACAAGAAAGAATATGTTTATGCATCTTTTCTACAAATATATTTGAATTGATAAAAACATTAACATTCCATGGAAAGAACTGCATACTTCTTACGAAATCACTTTTAAAGACTGCAGTTTTTGAAGGCAGCCAGAAAGAAGTTTTGTTTCAATAGCCGGCATCATGGCGGCCTCATTGAAATTGAATGAGCAGCCGGGTCCCGTTGAATATTTACAACACTACAAATACGTAATTATTAACCAAACAGACAGTATAAGTACTAGGTAAAGTTCCACACACGTGTGCTTCACCGATCTCGTGTTTACAGCTAGCCCTGTGCTGTTACTATGGTAAATAATTACATATACGTATACTACTGACTACCTATTGGCAGCTTTTGAATACTACGCGCTTACTCCGCAGCAGCTGGGGGATTTAAACTCAAATACTCATATCCGCTTTCAATCCGGGCCTGAAAAGGTTTGTTCCGAAGAATTTACTCCAATTTCATGAATCAATGTCTCCTGGGAAATTAAACAAAAAGCGAAATAAAACAATAGCCTTGCTTGATTTTGTCCCTGATGATGGTGTAGAGTGTAAATCCGAAATGTCAAGCAAATAGAAGTCTTGTTGCAGCGATCGCCTCTCCTTCTCTTCTCGTGTGAAGGTGTTTTGATCGTCGATAGACAGGAGCAGATGTGCGCAGACCTCATAGTCAATCATAACTCGAGGCAAAAATATGTTGTGCAAAAGGAGAAATGGTTCCGCAAAGAGTTAGCGCTAAAGTAAGCACTATTCCTTTCGCTGCATTTGTACAGATAAGAATTAAATTACTAATAAATTTGAATTATACACCAAAAATGGGAGTTCAAGCAGTAAGGTTTCGCAAGCAACCACCGACAGAGTTTACTAAAACTCAGTGTTGTAACGTGCGTAGAATATTTAGCCCAATTAGGTTACGCCTTTTTGCATCCGAATTCCAAGAAAGCTCTCCTTTCCTTAGATGGATTTGAGTCGTTTTCGTGAGCTGGTTTGATCTGTCAAAAGGAAAATATCCCGAGGACTAACTCGTGCGTTTTGGCATCTTACCAATTTCCAAAAAGAACTAGTCGGTAGAATTGATATTTATTGTTATATTCTCCTGGAAAAAAAAAACGCTAGAGAAGTTAATGAGGCATTTTGTCAGTAGGCAAAAGTTCCTGCATGCTACTGTGCCTCCTCATTCCCCTAAGCGTCAAGAAAATGCGCTAATACACAAATGAACTCTACTCTGTCCGACGGAGTGATGAATTATCGCAAGTTGCTGCCCACACCTACGAAACCGGTTATGAGAGTTCAGCCTTGCAGTCGTCAGGATAATCGTCCACACCGGAAACAAGATGAGCCGAGGATGGATTGAAGCCTGATCCACGAATGGAAAGTCGTCAGTCAATCGACGTGTTGATTTGGCGCCGGCGTACGGAGCCCTGCGCAGTCACCTCCAGGCTTGCTTCGGTGATCATTGCTCGGGTATTACGCCCTATAACTGTCGCCTTTTGCCGCTAGCTCTGACGATGAACTACTGCATGAGTTCGAAAGCTCAGAATAAAAAGCAAACTGTTCTGGTGCTCCACCAGCCTTCTCGTTTGCTCATGCAAATGCCTGGAACTCGAACTTACACACACATTTGAACTCTACCGTTCCTATACTCATGCTGTATTTTTTATTTTTTCCTGCATCAATACTGATCGTTATACGACTACCTGAGAGGGGTCTGGTTGAGCTCCAAGTTGCAACGGGACAAGCATGTTCCGAAACCTGATCAGTGAGCGTCTTTATTGATGGACTGCCGTGTGTGAATCCGAAACGTCAAACAAATATGTCTCCTCGCGGGTAGGCTGTATGGTCAACGCCACTGCTGTCAGAAATATCTGCCGGTGAGTGTCTCGCCGGCATCTTGTAGGTGCACGACTGAAGGCTGCTCGACAGTTCGACCGTCGTAGTTCGACGATGTCCACCGTATGCTCCACAGAAGGGTGGTGCAGGGACGTTGACTTGCGCGAGCCACCTCCTATGTTCTCTTAAACAACCTGGTTCATCGAGCGCGGGCCAGGATTCTGACAGGGGTATTTTAGCCTTGTCAGTCACTACATCTGATCCCGACGCTGATCTTCTTGACTTAGCCTTTCCACCAACCCTAGGTGAGTGAGAAAAGAGAAAGTGAGGCAGATGCTGCACAAGTCTTATCACCATAATATAATTCCCGCGTAGGTCACGGTGCTGCGCCTATTCCTTAGGGTACATGGTGGACATCGTCGATCGCGACGGTCAAACGGACATCACAAGAAAAGACAACCCACGGGGGGGGTAGGAGGAGATTTTATTGAGGGCTAGGCATATCCTTCAAAAAGTATGTACACACATTGTGGACGCCGAGACAGGAACGGGGGCTCGTGTGTGTGTGGGTGCGTGTGCTACTTTCTTCGAAACTTCGGCGTCTTCCTGCGCTGGGCCTTTGAGGGTCCTACGTCGGTCTGTCCGAGACGCAGTTGCTTCCGTCGTTCGGCACGCTCAACTAAAGGCTCGCGACCATGCCTCCTCGGCATTTGCCTACACGAACACAGAGAGGCATAAACATAATAGGGTTGAGAAAATTGACGAATGTGCACGTACGTCTTCTTTTTTTCCTTGATAAATACGAAACAAACTTTGCTCCACACACGAAAAAATCCCTTTGCTCTTTAGATTGGAGCCATTATGACTTCATTAAGTTTAATCCTGTATAACGTCCTCATCCAGGAGACAGCGCTGCCTGGCGTGTCAAAAGAGGCCCTGGTTATCTTGCTAAGGACGACGTCTCACTGATGGCGTGCGAGACTCGGTTTTGCGAGGATAAAATAAATAGCAGATGGTCCAGCACTCATGGGGACTAAGAGGCCACGCGCTGGGGTGCAGGCGGGTATGGTCAAGTCCCCTCCCGATGATGAAGCTGAGGACAAACTCTCAGCTTTCAGCTGAGAGCCGATGATGAGCAAGTCTTCCGCTCCTTCACCTACCCTTACTGGGAATACTAGGCTTCGACCGGTACGCACAAACAACCGGGCGCAATGTCATTCGACCGAAAGACCCACAGCCAAAGCAGGAAACGTCGGGAGTCATTTTCTGGGCCTGGTGCAGTTGCGGACAAAGCAACTACGTCGGAGAAACTGGGAGACAACTCCACACGCGAATGGCCGAATATGCAAAAGTGGTGAGAAGGAATGGCGCTAAAACTTAGATCGCGGCTCATTCAACGGGACCCGACAACACTTTCAAGTTTGGTGAGGCCGAAATTCCCGCTAGAAGTGACAACTGCGTGAGCCGTGAGCTGCTCGGCCCCACAAGCGCAATGATCTTCCACCTCCATATTCTGTGTTGTGATTTTTCCTGGGAAAAATTACCCGTAACGCGGGGCGGATGCGGGCGACCAACGGTCTGGGTGACAGCGGGTCAAATGGTCGAGTAATCATCACGCCAAGGATAGACAATGATGACGAAATCGGACCGACAAGTATCAAGTACGACTTCCCCCCCCCCCCCCCAGCGAGGATGACGAGGACTGCCAAATATAGTAGGTGTGTGGTTTCCCGATAACCACGCCCTATAAATACTGCACCCCTTGTGCCCCATATTACCCATTTGTGCGACTGTTTCTGAAGATGGGTTTGAGAGAGAATCTGAAACGTCAGACTAGCACAGCTCTTGTTCCGGTGACGTGTCTCCTTCATCGCGACTTCTTCCTGCAACTTGCCTCTTGACTTCTATTAGCAAAAAACTCGGATTATCTTCCCAAGAAGAAGACAACAGCCAACAAAGCGGCCCAGCGCAGTGAGAGGGATGGTGGAGGAGCACCGCCACTTACTGCTCATCCGCGGGCACTCTAATGCGCAGGGCAGAGAGTTCGGAGCCGTGGCCAGCTACCGCAGCCTGCCATTTCTCGTCAGAACCCTTCACCTCGTACTTGGAGAGCTCGGAATCGTTCTGCTCCAGCAGCAACTGGCGCACGGCCGCAGCCCGCCTCTCCTTCTCCTCTTCGTCGAGACCGTCAGCCGGAGTCTCCTGCTCCTCCTCCGCCTCCGCATCCTCCTCGTTGTTAGTCTCCACATCCTGCTCTTCATCCTCGTCTTCCTCAGCAGCCTCCTCCATCTCGACGTCGGAGGAGGAAGAGGCAGCGTCCGCAGCTAGGCTCGCGTTCACATTGCCTTTCTTTAAAAGGGACTGAAACTGGAATGGTAGAGGGCAAGGGGTAGAGAGTTCATTCAGGCATCGAAACAATACTCGAAATAAGAGGGCAGAACTGATCTAAACACAAACCGGACGTGACTATAGAAAAACGAGGACATGTTAAAAGAAGTTGAACACTAAGAAGAGAGACTGGGAAGTAGAAGATAAGAAGGAGACTGAAACGGAAATGGCAGAGCGTAGGGATTATCAGGTATGGGATTCAGCCCGGGCGCTGAAACAATAGTCGAAATAGGAGAAGATAACCGATCGAGACGTAAACCGGATGTGACGATGGAGAAACTAGGACATGGGGAAAGAACTTTAATGAAAGGAAGGGGCTGGGAAGCAGAAGAGGGGGAAGAGGAGCAGAGGCGGGTGGATGGGCAGGGAGGTGAGGGAGAAAGATGGTAGGGGAAGGAGGAGGAGGAGTAGGAGGAGGATGAGGAGGAGGAGGAGGAGGAGGAGGAGGAGGAGGAGGGAGGAGGAAGAGGAGGAGGAGGAGGAGAGGAGGAGGAGGAGGAGGAGGAGGAGGAGGGAGGAGGAGGAGGAGGGAGGAGGAGGAGAGGAGGAGGAGGAGGAGGAGGAGGAGGAGGAGGAGAGAAACGTTTCGACTATGATGAGGGAGAAGAGGAGTAGGGGCGGGTGGAAGGACAGGGAGGTGAGGGAGAAAGATGGAAGGGGAAGGAGGAGGAGAAGGGATGCAGCTAGAGAAACGTTTCGCTTGGGTTACATCGCGGTAGATTTGCGTCGTTGTCTTGACTGCTGAAATGCGGTGCTTTCCCCCTGTCAGAGCTTTCGTGGGCTAGTGGTAATCCTAGTTTGCCCCCCCCGCCCTATTTTGTGCGCACTGTCGCCTAAGCAACCCTCTAAGGGTTAACTCGAGTTAATTTTTAAAATCGGTGACTGACCAGCAAATGCTCGCCTAAATTTCCTGTTTATCGACCTGGCGAGAGCATTTCTTTCACACCGGGAAGAACTACTTTGATGTTGATTCACAATAGTGACCGACGATAAGACTGTGCCTTAAAATTTTCCTGTCGCCAAGAGATTACACGTCCAGACTGGCATTCGATTTTCTGACTCCTGGATTTAAAACCGTTTTTTTCTGGCAGATAGCCGATCGGGGCCTAGTTTTGCAGCATATTCAGTGAGGCATGTGTTGCCAGCAGAGACTTTGGTCGATTGTGTCTCTGGATTGTGTATTCGTTTACCCAAAGGCAACGTTAGGATGCATTTGAGCATTTTGTCCCGGCATCAGTTAGCGGTACGTGCTTCGTTAGTCGTGTGTCCGGAAAATGTCTCGCTTCTTCAATGCCCCCTGCTTTTTAATTTGAGCCTGCGATCTATGGAATCCCGTTGATCCTGCTGTCGTCCTAGGAATGTTCGAATACGCCATGTTCTGCAAAAAGTCCAAGTGTCGCCCCAGTCCAGTTGGTGAGATTCTGGTTTATTTTGTATCTTTGGCTTTTGAATTCCGCCACTTAAACTCTTCCATTCACACGTGAATTTTCTTATACGTACTTGGGCTGGCCCCTTTTTACGCATTTGATACTCCTGTTTGCCACTCCTGGTTTGTATTAACTACGATAAGAAGGTCACATGCAAACGACACCTGCACCGTTTTGAAGAAAATCTGGCGCAATTTTGCGACGCATTCACGGACGACCGTTCATGCTGCCAACAGCTGCAGCTTTCGGTTAGTATATATATATATATACCTTTTGTTTTCTTCCAGTGTTCTTTTTGCGCACCAATCTTAATCACAGTGAATTTAGGCCTTTTTGATGAAAAATCTTAAATGATATTTTCAAAATAAAGCGCATCTCTCTCTCTTTCTCTTCCCATTACTGCAGACTTTCGAGTCGTGGAAGGAGCACCGGGAAACAAACGCGCCTTCGGTTCACGGTGGGTTTACCAATTAAATGAGGCAATCAGTACAGTGTGCGTAGTCTTTGGGCAAAAAGCAATCCTTGCCTGAAGGAGAGGGATTCGCCGAGATGGTTATTTTTTGTGTCTGAATTTTCAAATGATTCGGGGAGCCCATTCAGCATCAGAGGCCGACGAGTCCGGCGGTATAAGAGATCCGGTGTCGCTACTGTGCGCTCCAGTTTTCGAATCGCGTGCTTCCGTATCCCTGCCTATTTCACTGTTCGTGTCGAGTTGAGGATGCCGGGACAGTTTGGCGGGTCTCGTAGCTTCGTTTGCGGCTGCAGAACCTAGTAATCCATTGGAGAGACTTGGTGTGCTGCGGCTGGTGAAATTAGCAGCCCATAAGGCAGGCTTGAAAAAGCTAGTGGACATTAGGGAACTTAATGAGTCGGTCGATTGGATGGGGACCTGGCAACCGAGCCACCATCGCTCACCATCTCGATCGCACAGGCGTCAAAATCATGTCCAGCCATGGCCACATGCTCTGTCACTTGTGATTTCCGGTTCGACCTCCGCACCGCTACTTTGTGTTCTTGCATCCTCATCCACAGCTGTCACTTGCTTTCTCCAACACGGCCGCACTCTCCGAAAGTAGACAGTAGCCAGCAGACAACAAGTGACATCCCCTGCTTGGGTATTGGATCATCTGGATGCGTCAGCCGACAAGGAAGTGTTGAGCCCGTTTTGTGGGCGATGGAAATCCAAGACAGTCTCTCATAGCTTTATTTATTGAATGATTTACCTGACTACGCCTCTTTGTGACTGATGAATGTTAGTAGGCATCCAATTATACTAAATAGCCCAGTAAGATGGTTCGGTTTGACCCACGTGACAGTCGGCAGAGCTTGTGCACAGAACACCTTTTGTGTCCAAGTGAACGGTTTCTGTCGAGACGTACTAACCATACGGCATTTTTCGGTGGTTGGTGGTTGGTTTGACGAACGCCTTAAAGCAGCACCTGAAAATTTTGATAGCTGTGAGCTGCCAGACAATGTTTTGGCCTCTCCACATGGAAGTATGAACTGTACTCTGATGGGTTGTGCCAGGTACCTTCGCGTTAGAATGAGAGGTGAACGGTAGCTGCCGCAGGTGGGTCAGTTAGTCACCCTGTCGACTCGAAAGGGAGCCTAAAAAACTGGGCACAAGAAGTTACGACAAGCCCGAGAGAATGCTCTACCCGATGTGTCGGAGTCCATATGAATGGAACAGCTACATCGTTGGTGTTTGCAGAGCAAAGGTCGCACTTGGCCTAAACCACAACGCAACCCTTGAGGATACAACTATACACTGATGTATATAGCTTAACATTGAACACATGCCTCACTTCAAACCCTGTAAAGGTAGTCCCATGTGGCAAAACGATCTAGGCGCTGCCCTCTCGATTCGAACCCTCGGGAAGGCGTTAAGGTGGGCTGATTATTAATGGTACTGGTGAAATAGTTATCTGCAGGTGAATGCTTATCGCCACATCACTTTGCTGTGGATGAAAAGGAATACTGTCGCCAGAGCAAGTCCCAAGATGGTCGGGTAAAACCAGTAAAGGGTCGCCTACCAGGTACCGTGTACGAAACGCGCAACCACGGACGAGTAGCGCACACAAGCCCGAAATGGGGTGAGACCACAGTTCAGCAGTCACGTAACGGGGCAAACAGACCGCGAAGTGTGCCATGGCCAACACTCATACAGTAGCAAGAGAGGTATCGGTCGAGACAAAGGTGCGAATAACTCGGAAACAATGATCAGGTGGTGGGTAGAACTGAAAAGGTCACCGACTCACAACACGCATGGGGTCAGATAAGAAGGATGCGCTTTAGGTCAACAGTCTGCGCAACTCTAGAAGGCCACGTTTACTTCTTCAATTAAGGCCTGAGAACACGGGCAGACACTTGTGGAGTGTTTTTACTTCAAAAGCCAGCAAAGAGCATGTCATCTACCAGCTCAGGTGAATTTAAAAATTATGTTGAAGCACACCGCTGAAGGCAGGGCTCCCTCGGAGAAACGTTGTACTATCAATAGCTAATGTTTAACCACACTGTAAAGGGGGTAGTTGTTGTGAGATGCATGTTACGAGAGTAAACGTGCTGAGACTCACCTGACTGGCTGGCTGCGTACCATCTGCTTTGAGCGTCTCGTCCAGACTGCGAACCAGTTCACGCATGGTGACGAAGAGCAGACCCCGGATCCGACGAGCCCAACCGAACAGTGGTGCCGCCTCTTGGTCAGCACCGCTGGTGAGCTTCGGTCTCTTGGCCTCCCGATTCTGTTGTTTGACTTGCCAGGCGGAACCCTCATCGGAGCGGCTCTGAGAAATGGAGCCCGTGCCCTCGGCACCTAAGAGTTTTTCCAGCTCTCCCGAAAGTTGCTCGGCAGACTTTCGCTGCAGGCCCAGTCCAACGAGGATGACCTGAAGGGAGTAAGCCCGGCCGTTTTATATATTCCTCATCACGTCAGTCAAAAATGTTACCTGCATGCGTGGTAGCAACAACGATTTCCATGGAACCACACAATCCTGCACTATTCTTACTGAAGGTTCTCGTCCGAGTATTAAAGCTACCATGGCCAAAAGTCAATCATTTTCCAAATGAATAGCCGGCGATGACGGGTGGAAAACTGGGACAACTGTTTCTTAATTATTCCATATGAAGTTAGTCAATCAAAATCTTGACCACTAATTGAGATCAGAAACACATGTATAAATAAATGGTATTTATATCTACGAAGAAGTACTTACAGAATACTGCCGGCATATATTACCAAATACTATATGATGACTGCTCTCGAGGCCCCTAGACGGTGTCTTAACGTGCAGACTGATCAATCAACGTCCCTCCTTCGATAGTGAATCTTCTAGAACACAACCGACAGGAGAGCAGGCGCGTGGCTCGGTAGTGAGAATTCGAACGTCCGAAACGACCACGTTCTCCGTTTACATCAAAGAGCGGACAAAGCACCGGTTACGTAAGGCAGAAATGCTCTGCGTCTACCGCACTCCATTCGCCCTCGGTCACCAAGCCTGAGAACCAAAGAGTGACTAGGCGACCAACGGTGGACTCGGACGCAGTGACTGACAGCCCGTCTACGTGTGGCACACAAGACACCGCACCGCACCACACAGAAGCTCGATGGTAGAGAGTTTGAGATAAAAGTCCTTGATAGCTATAGATCCCGGCTTCGAATACCAGGTGTTCCAAAACCTGGAGTTGGATACGGCTGTCTGACGAGGGTCATCCCAGTCTTTCCCGTCTTCGTCGCTACGCGTCTGCTTGCGAGGGAGCTAGGTACAGCCTTAAGGCGTAACAGAACAAGCCCATTTGTAACCTACTCAGTGAACGTTCCTCCTATGATAGCTATTTAAAGTAGTATATATTAATTCACAAGCCTGTACATTAAAAACTTAAAGTGACCGCGTCTGCAGACTGACTAATAAAACGTTGATTGGATTTTGTTTTGCTCTATAATGCCACAGAAATAATGAAATCGAAGCAGAAGAGAGGATGGGGTGGTAGACGCACCTGCTGAGTTTTGTTCAGTCTGACGTCAGGGAAACGGTGAAGGAAGTAGAGGGTAGCGAGCTCGGGCAGCTGGTCAGACACCATAGGGAAATCAAGCAGCGATCTAAGATACCGATGGAGGCGTTCCATGTCGAGCTCAGAAAAAAGGTGGCGAAGCTCCGTACCATTAGCCTCTTCAAGGGGATGGGCAGAAATAGTATAAATTTGAAAAAAATTAATATAAAAATCGACCGGAAATGTGACGATGTTATTTAAATCCTGGGAATGTTAATACAGGTTTCTTACTTTTTAACCTAATAAGTTGGCGTGATTGCAATATGAAACATAATCTACCTTCAAAGGCCAAAAGAGAAACGAATAAGTAACCCCACCTGTGAAGGACCACGAACGAGCGGCCTTAGAGCTCAGAAGTTCCAGTGCGTAGACGGCATCAAGTTGCCGGAAAGGACCGGGGAGCAGTTTGATGAACCGCCTGCAAAAATCTGGCAAAAAACAGGCGTTTGAAAGACTCGTAGTGCAGAAGCGTTAAAAATCAAATTATTAAAACTTTAATAACTTACCGAAGTAGAATTCTTTCAGCCAATCAACATCTACGCCCTCTTTACCGTCGTGTCTGAGCTCCGACAGCATGATGCAAGAGAACTCACCGGTCAGATCGTTCTGAAAAGATCAAAGTAGTACAGTTACTTAATTTAACTCAATAGGTATTCAATGTATAAATTTATTTCCATTTACCATGGTTTGTCGAAGGTAGACGGGCAGATAGCCGGCCTTCTTCCAGAAACGGATGAGCTTCGGAGTTGCTCCAAACGAGACACCAAGGTAATTCAACTTTTCCGGTTTTCGCTCGCATAATCGACTGAGCAAGGGTGGGAGACTGGAGGAACCGCGACGTTCAACCTTCTCGGTGAGAAGTTTGGAGGAACCCGTTGTGTCTTTCGCACCTTCATACTTGCTCTTCTTCGCGGCGGGAAGCTCATCACTCGAGATCGACAGATCGTCCGGAATCTCTTCTTCTTCCTCCTCCTCCTCGTCTGGCTCGCATTCATTCTCGTCGTCCTCATTGGAGACTTTTTCAGCCCATGCTTGTTTCGACTTCTTCTTGGGTGAGTCTTTGCTGGTCAGCTGGGCAGTCGGTAGATTTGTGACGGCCTTGCACAGAAAAGGCCGAATAAATTAATAAATTTGCTAGAAAACAGTGGGGCTCAATCGAACCTTGGAGAAATTCTCATCGGCAGTAATTGACAAAAGCCTACAAATTTAGTCGACGATTGCGCAACTTTATGGGATGGGGACCACTTGGTGGAGCATTAAGACGTTCCTTAAAAATAGCTGTGAGATAAACATGGGCTTCGTGAGAAAATTCGTATATGCCCTTAATCGAAACTTCACGTGGAACAGGGATGTGTGAATTCGTCAACATATGGCCGTGGTATATAGAAACTACTGAAGTACTTCAAGTATCAATGTAGAAATCCCATCCAGGCACTATCGTCTACTGGCGTTGGATTATGGTGGCTAATTGACCACCAAAAAGACTCTATAAAGTTCCGGTTGCGTAAGTAAGTGCATCAGACATTTCAAGTACTTCACGTTGCCTGACAATAACCTTGACTGAGTTACCTGTCCCGCGGACACGACCGTGTGTGGATCGACTAAGTTCTATAAGTGAGAATATCTGATCTGACCGAATAAGCGGATTTCTGGAGAACTGAAAGTAGAATACACGGTTGTAGCTGTAGCAAACTTTATCAAAGGCACGAAAGCAGCTGGGTTGGGGTAAAAGCTCTTCAGCAGTTGCGATGAACGTTATTTTAAAATTTCTTGAAGTTTTTGTCCATATTTGCACGTTATTTTGACGTTTTTCGCACATATTTACACGTTGTGTGAAGCTGTTTAAAATTTGTACAAACTGTTCCAATCTCAGCTTTAGTTCTATATTTCAGACCCCTTTGAATAAAAATGGGCTTCGAATCCTGATTCGCAATTACTGGAAACGAGGACTTTCAACTAGGGAAGCTGCAAAGGAGATCTGTGAAGCCAAAGGCGAAGAGGCATCCACAACAAAACTGTTTCTCGTGGATAGAAGCGTTTTAACTCTGGCGACATCAATTTGGCAGAACAGCCTCATCCCGGTCGACTAGCGGAATCGGACAATGAGGACTTGTTTTCCCCTCTTGACTATGAACCGTCATCGAAAAGTCGTAATATGAAAGCAGTACTTGGATTTTATCACAAAACGAGCCTGAGACAGTTGCATCAACTTGACTTTGTCCATAAGAAACCCTATCAAGACCCGCATGAGTTGACCGAAGCACAAGCCAATCGGGTCGTTAAAATTTGCCACCCTCGATGGATTCTTAAAACGCATTGTGACGTCTGATGAGAAGTGGGTTTACCTGGTCAATCACAACCGACAATAGAAATTGGTTCCAAGAGGTCAGGCTTTTCCATCAGTCCCAGGTCGAGATCAGTTCGGCAATAAAATGAGTATTTGTGTTTGGTGAAATTTCGAAGGTTTTCTCCACTTCGCATTTGTGCCGAATGGCCGTGTCATCAACTCCGATCTCTACTGCCAACAATTTGGCCGAGTCTACGACAGGCTTAAATAGAAGTACCCGGTACTGGTTCGTCAAAAACGGATTCTGTTTACCAGGACAATGCCAAACCTCACATTGCAAAAAAGACGCAGAACAAGTTCGAAGAACTGGATGGGTTCGAGGTTCTTCCAACTCCGCCCTGCAGACCCCATACCACACCATCTAACTATGACCTCTTCCGATCAATACCGCACTTCTTGCGAGGTTGTCGATTCGAGTCATTTAATGAAGTTGAAGAAGCAGGCGAAGAATTCTTCGAAGCCCAAGGGACGGTACTTTAACCAAATGTGGACGCTTACAGTTCGGTGGCAGAAATTTGTTGAAAAGGATGGACTTTATTTTGAAGAATAGTTGTTGCCAAAATCAGGGTATGGATGTCTTAAACGTTTTGCATAAAAATCTATTTTTTTGCAAGTTCTGCGGAAATTTTGCAGTCTAACATCGTCTATGTATAATTCCAGTAGTAAAAATCTGGTTAAGACATTAGTCAGGGACCAGCTGGAAAAAAAAAGAGGTAAAAAGCTTGAAAGATACACGTCCAAGAGATGCTTGCTTTGCAGCCCCGGGATCAAAGGAAAATGACTCCAGAGAGTCGGAAGCAGAGCAGGAAGCAAAGACAGGACCTCTGACTCACAATTTTTCCCATATAGTAGTCCTGCAGCAACTTCAGAGCCCGTGATCCATAGCCAAGGCCCTGATAGTCAGGGTGAGTGGCGATGCGAACCACACGAGCCCCAGACAACTCTCCAAAGTTGGGTTCACAAAACTGAGCACGGGAGAGAGGTGTGGAAAAACAGATTATAAAAATCCTCAAACAGAAGGTGTGAAATAAGAACCCGAGTAGAGGTGCGAGTAACGTGAACAGGCGAATGACCGAGCTAATCGGTACGTTCATTTTCCTTGACAAGCGCATAAAGTACAGTAATGTACGTGGCTAGTGGTCATTCTGTGACTAGGCAATTGGATAGGAGTCAACAATCAGGCAGATGTCTGAAGGAATACAACTTGACGATGTGTAGTTCCTGGAAAAAAGCAACAGCTTGATTTATAAATTTGCGAGACAAGTCCTTCCAGCCAGGCAATTTTTAGCATCGCCTAATAAGAGACACATACTGACCGTGTCACATGGAACATGTCTGGCGGTTGTAAGTGGTTGCTCCATTGTCCTTGCAAGTGTCGTACACGACTCCCAAAGCAAAAGACTCACTGGTGCATCGCCAGTTATCTTGTCTATTCCCTGCCAGTCAACCTTGCAATCCACCTTCCTCGGTATGCGTGGTTGCTTACGTGGATGGAAGCCGATTGCCCTACTTAGTAATAGTCGCTTAATCCAGTGAATGACATTTTTCCGCTCTAAACAATCAACCCTGTCATCAAGGTGGTGCAGTGCAGTGCGCGATGCAGCGATCGGTTTCTTGTCTACCAGCATACGATGCTTCCCCAACTGCCAACGACTGATTACAGAAAACGTTTTCACCGTCCATCAAAAATCGCCAGTCGTTTCTTGAGGTGATTCCCTCAAATTAGTAGGAAAATTGAAAAAGAAGTTGTTTTGTTTAGGAAAAACAGCTGCAAACTCAAATCCACTATGTGACGCGTTTTGGTTTGCAAATTTTGTCCGTCATGCTTGAACATATTACTGTTGCTTATTCGGTGGCTGCTCATGTCGCAGCCGGCTGTCCCACAACGCCATCTTACAACCCGACACCGGTAAGTTGCAGCTGAACTAACTGAAATTCCCGCATAAAACTGACTAGTGATGATAAAAGCGAAAAATCCTACCAAGTAGAGAAGAAATCAGGCTATACGGAAGAATGTGTGTGGAATATAACCGGCAACTGTCTGGAAGTTCTGCAGATAGGGATCCGCACAAATTTAAGACAAAAAATGCAACTATGGAAGATGAGATTTCCCGTTAGCCAAGCTGTCGCGGAACAGCCGCGAGAGTGCTACGAGGGCGCAAATTATTGCCTCATAGAAGACTGAAATTATTGTTCCGATGGGTTTTTGAAGATGGATGGATACCTATACGAACGTTTATGGAGTAACTTATGTTCATTATGTCCGTTTAAGTTAAAGTAAATTGCCTCTTTAACGATAGTGTTATCATGAAATAAGTACAACCTCTTTGACACCGAGACCGGCTACACAGCTTTTACAAAGGACTGTCTTGACAGGTCGATAAAAATGTGAGAAGGCAGTAGTTAAGAACAGGGAAAGTCACTGCAACTGTGGACTTTAAATAACGATAGTCTGAAACTTTAACTCACCTGCTGGCTGATGGTCCAGGGAATTAGATCACCAGATGGCTTAAGACCACGTGCAAGTCCACGCATCACAATGTCACGGTTGATTCGCCCTTCTAGGCAAACCTGCAGAACGCAGAGTATCTCTGGAACTCGGCCCGAAGTAGGGTCGTAAGGGGCGAGGAGGCAAAATATGTGATGAGCTGGAGCATCTGAAAGCAACTGCAGGTCGTTGGGCGAGTTTTTGTAGTGCGATGAGACATACAGCGCCATTAATCGCTGCAGGAAGACCTCAGTGGAAGAATGATAGGCAAAAAGAGTGTCGCGATTGACGTAATAGAGCTGGCAAAGGTCTGGTGAGGGGCAAATTCCCACCGTTTTCGAATTCCCATCGGTCGTGAGGTTATCACCGCAGTTTAGGCAGAGAAGGTTATTGAGCCAAGTTTCAACAGGATCACCATTAGCATAACGTATGGCCTCCACCAGAGTAATTTCGTAGAGAAGACGTGAGTTGTTGACTGAAGGCAAAACAGCGCGGCGGTGAGCAAGAATAGGTCCAGTAAATTTTAAAAAAACTAGGCATAGAAATAGGCATTGAGTTACCAAGTGACAAACTCTTTCCGATGTTCGTATCATTGGCCCTCTGTTTGGACAACACAGAGGATGCCTCTACGCGTTTGCACTCGGAACGGAGTTGTTGGATTAGCTTTACAGAGAGGGAACGTCCGGTGCCTTCGTAACCATTCACAGTGGACGCCATAAACACCAACTTAGGTCCAGTGATCATCTGTCGAACCGATGGCAGAGGAATCGCAGCAGCCTCGTCAATACAAAACAGATCCGGTTGCCAGCTTGTCCCAACGGCGACAGCCGCTTCCCAGGGCGGTAGGTAAATAAGTGTCTGTCGATAATTTCTTCGCCTGACCTCTACGCGAACAACAGCCTTGTTGTGTTCCACGTCAGTAGATCGAAATACGGTAAAATCTACGTGTTCCTCGTATTTTAGGGCCTTCAGCCCTAGTAGTACAAACTGCATCAGAGTCAACAAGTTTTCGGGACTGGGAGCGGTGACACACATGTTGGGAAGTCCAGCATCGAAGGCAGCCGCAAGACCAAGACCCAACGCAGCAGACTTTCCACGGCCACGAGCGGCTGTCATCACTACAACTGCAGACGAGGCCTTTGAAGATCGGGCTCGCCTAGATGTATCATCACCCCAGAGGGTGCTAATGAGATTTTGTGTAGATGAGTCGAATGGCTTTAGTTTATCATCGAGGGGGCCTTTCTTTTCGGAATTGGCTTTCGAATTCTCAAAGGAGTTCGTGACATCCAAAAGAGCTGAACAGAACTGCAGAAGAGATTTAGCTTGATCTAACGTTCTGCACAGGGTAACCAACGGAGCAAAGTACGAACCATCCTCGCTCAGGAGAAGCTGGAAAATGTAAACCAAAGCAATAGGGTAAATATATTCGAATTAGAGCGGAGAATAGAAAAATATAAACGTCATAAAACTGCGAGTGGCAAAAACGTTCTTTTCAAAAAGACTACTGGAAATCCGATTGAAAATAATGAGAAGGGCATTAACATGAATCTGAGGTGCAAAATTTAGTGAACGACTATTAACGATAAAGTAATGGAGCTGATTAGTTATCACTCCAATCAAAAAACTTCAGGACTACTGCTTTCGAGTCGCACAGCTACTGTGCTCAGTAATAACTAACCTTCAACTTCGATAGTTCTTCCTGCTCCTTCGAAATGAATTCTTTGTGGGTAGAACTGGGTACACTCCCCAAGTTGTTTATAACTGTTTTAGATATTGGCAAAATATTCCATCTATCATCCAAGACAATACATCTTGGATTGTGTGCCAGCGAAAGGAGGAATCGTTCATTAAACCGACAAACAACATCGACATGAGCTTCGGTGCGGTAGCGGGCGTGTACATCCATTGCCATCGTACACAACTGCCGCAGAGAATCCATAGACTTCAGGAGGAACACAACAAGTCCTCCACCAGCCACTGTTTCAATAGTTCGGGCAAGGGTATTTGGCGTCAAGGCCTCGAAGTCCTGAAGAATGCACATATCGAAAGTTTGGCCGAGGATCTTGTGCGTTTCGTGGTAATAGCACCATCGAATGTCCGTAGAACAAATAAACTGTTCAAAAACGGTGCCTTCACTAACAATGCCTGCCTTCCGACGTTTGCTACAATAAACCAATATCATGTGTGTAGTTGACTTACTTCAGAAGCTTCAGATTCCTCTTTCGGTGTCTGAACAATGTTATTCAAAACTAAAATCTTACGTGCTAAATGATAGTTCTTTTTTATAGCACCACAAAACTTTTAAAAGTCCTCTCTTGGTGACTGCTGACTGAATTTGGTACAAAGTGGGGACCTTTAATCATCAGATATAAGCGCCTGAAATTTGTACCTGATCCTGACCCCTATCACCCACTATGACAAGAAGCGTCCTGTGGTTTTCATCCACTCCACTATGGAGCATTACTTGTATTCGGTTATCCAGCTTTTGTAGCTTCCCCATTTTACAATGTGCACGTTTTACTCAATTAAACTTCTGATTGGGCACGTTTTCTCTTCAAATGGCGTGGTCAATGTTTTCTTTGTTAAAACACCTTTTCCTCTTTGCGAGTATGGAAGTCATTTCAAATTCGTATTGTCTGTTAAATCTCATTTATTCAGTGGCTTATCTGGTTTAGCGCCTAAAACCCAACGAAATTCATAAAAGGAAGTAATTGGTGATGAAAACGACATCTCGACAGACCTCGGAGGTTAATAACGATGTAACAGGATGGGGTTTTACCTAGACACCAAAAAAGCGTTCTGAATAGTAAGGCAAATAAAGTCCAAAAAATTAATTTAACCGAGCAAAGAACAGGTTTAAACGTTGTTGAAGAAAGCAGTTACCATTTGCTCCTTTGACAACCTCGATAATTTCCTCCGATTTTGAAACCCTGACGATGGTCTCCAGGTTCAGTTGATGATCGAGGCGGGTTCTGATATTTTCGCCTCTATGACTGGCGGAATATGCAGTCAGCAAGGTCACATCTCCATTATGATCTCGTGAACTCTACTGTCCCCTCTTCATTTCGACCCTGGTGTCCAAGATGAGTTCCTTCTGTCTCATCACCACTGGTGGTTATAAACAGTAGCTCTGACTTGTATGTTATCTCTCAACCAACAAGGAGCGTTCCGAACCTTCATACGTTGTCAGCAACATTGCAATACTAACCCATTGCGTCTAGCTATTATTTTTTTAGTGAAGCAGTTTTTTGTCCTAGTTTTTTTTAATCGGTGGCTCCGCCTCCGATTTAACCGTAGGAGTTTTTACCTGTTTCTTTTCTAGTTTACCGTATATGCAAAGATTTTTGACATTTGTTTTAAAAATGGAAAATCGTTCTGAATCGGATATGCTTACCATATTATTCATTTCTGCTGTTAATATGGCTGCTTACAATTATTCACTTTGTATTTATTTATACCGCTTGTGATTATGGGGCTCTCTAGGCCTTCTTTATACAATTTATTTATCAAGCAGACATCAAAATATCAACGTAAACATGACGGACAAAGGTGCAAGCTAGAGCACCAAAAACGGAGCAAATTAAACTGAAGACCCATCTGATTTACGGGGTGAGTGTGGCCTAATTCTGTGGATTTTCGAATAAACTGTCGTAAGGAATCAAGGCACTTGTTAAATATAAAGGGAGAGGAATGATCCTTCTTGATTATACAGAATTCTACAGAGCAACACAGAGATCAAAAATGGTATACGAAGCTTTTAAATAGTGTGGCATTAAATATGGTTATAAGAAATTGGTAGAATGCAGAATTATTGTGTGGACAGCTGGTTTATTTTGCGAAATTTTTCGAAACCTGACACTATGTGTACGTTCGTTTCGAAACCCAATTCCGGATTAAGTGTGATAACGTGAAGAATCCACGCATCTGCTCCAGGATTCCAAGGATTCCTTCATTGTGTAAACTAGCCGTGGTTTTATATCTTGTTTTGAGAGTCTCTATGTTTCGAATCAATCCATATTAATTGTTTCTAAGAGTGGCATAGTGACCTGGTTTATCCATCGAAGCAGAAACTCCAGGTAAATAAGAATTCATCGGCAACAAGTGTACACCAGTCTCCGTAGATACTATTATTTCCTTTGATTGGATTTCATGAATAGTGAGCTGAGGAAAATAGAATTTGGATAGCCTTCGAAAGTGGTTTCTAATCGGACTACTTATGCGAGGCTTCTAATTTGTTGTTTCTGATTTCCCTCACTTCTTCATATAATGAGAATATATATAGCTAGTTGTTATTCCCTTTGACAATAGCGAAAACTTTGAAAACTTCTGCCGAGACTACTTTATTGAAAAATGTAAGCATTATGGATTCACTATCACTGTACCCACCGCGGTGAGTGACGGCTATCTAAGCAGTAATTAACGGTTTTTGGCAGGTCCTCTGTTTTGACTGAAAGCCCTGGCTTACGTGGTATGCTTCAAGGCACAAGGGTAGGTTTGATTGTGTCCTAGCTTTACATTAATGATATTTAGCCCATAGTCAAGTTAACCCAGTGTTTTATTTATACTGCTGATTTCAAACGCAGATATTTATTCTATAAAGTTATGGTCTAGTTTTATGGAAAAAAAAACCAAAAATCTTTGTGTGCTCTTTTTGAGTGGAGATTAACCCGTTCCCTTGATATGATATTGGTTTCTAATTATATTTCCATTATCCTCTGCAGAGTCAATCTTTACATTCACTTTTTCTTTCCCCCTTTTAAACTAGCATCGAAAACTCTTGACAACCTTGATACTTTCCTCCGATATTGCAACCCCGACGATGGTCTATAGGTTCAGTTGATGATCAAGGCGGGTTCTGATGGTTTTGCCTCTTTGATTGGTGGATTATGCAGTCAGCAAGGCTGCATCTCGATGATGATCTCATGACCTCTACTGTCCCCTCTTCGTTTCGACCCTGTTGTCCACGAGGAGTTCCTCCTCTCTCTCTCTTCTTCACTGGTGGTTATAAACAGTAGCTCTGAATGCTACATTATCTCTCACCCGACAAGAAGCGTTCCGAACCTTTATGCATTATCAGCAACATCACAATCCTATCCTATTGCATCTAGCTATTAATTTTTCAGTGAAGCAGTTTTTTCTCCTAGTTTTTTTTATTGGTGGCTCGCCGAACTCCGCCTCCGATTTAATTGTAGGAGTTTTTTACTGCGTATTTTCTAGTTCATCGTATATGCCGAAGATTGTTGACTTTTGTTTTAAAAATTGCAAATCGTTCTGAATCGGATATGCTTACCATACTACTCATTTCTGTTGTTAATATGGATGCTCACATAGTGCAATTATCCACATTGTATTTACTTAAACCACGATACTAAGTTTGTAATAATGGGGCCCTCTGGGCCTTAAATATACAATTTATTTATTTATTTACATCTTTCGACGTGTTTATTCCCGACATATAACCCGTCAACGTTTAGTTTAATGTCCAAAACCACGAATCGCTGCTGGACCACGTTCTAAATGACGGATTTTACGTCCAGGCGAATTATTCTAAACCTATTCTTTAAATTTAGGTTATTCTGTGTGACAGTTGAATCATCGTTACCAACTATGTCCATCTTGTGGCCAAAGCAAGGTGGGTGCAGGCCTGATGAAATGTGCAACTATCAATTATCTTCAAAACAGAGAACATAGACCACGATTTAAACGTTTCTACTCTCCTTCAAGTGTGATTGGGCATCTGACGAGGTAGAGTAATCTGGATTGTAGAAGATCATTCTACTGTAGCCCATATTATGAGTGTCTGTCAGCAGATGTTAACTGGATAAGAGTCATTGAGCTTGGTTTGGGGAGGTTTTAGCTATCAGGGAAGTAAATGAACATTGAGAATTAGTGATACAGTCTCCTTGGTCGGATAGGTAGTGAGTTGCTGGCAATTAGAGTAACTTTCTCTGACTCTGTTAAGGATCTTGATTCTTTTATTTGCACTCCCGTTGGAATCATAGATAAGTTTCTCTGCATGTTCGTGATCACGTAAACATGTAAGTTTGGTACCGGTCAACAAACTGAGTTATGATGCAATTTACCATGCAGAACGATCACCGCGTTCAACGATAAGACAAACGTTTAGGCACTCTTCACAAGTATCTTTATTGGAGGCGTTTATAGGTGTAGACTCTAACCTTGCTGACACATGTTCCCCTTGTCCAGTGTTGCTCCAGATATCGTGCGTGTCTGGCTGTGAATACCGCGCTGCTAAGGCTTCCTCAAATCACGAGAAACGGCGCGCTTCAACAGACAAAACTGCAAATTAACTGCTGGGGATCCCGCTCGAATTTGCGTTTATTTAGGCCGTTCGCACCCATAAAGCAATTTTAATGCTTCCGGCGTGCAGCATCAGACTTTAAATAATGAACGCACAGGAACTCGTGATATATTGACCAAACTGTATGCATATTTTTCAAATTTAAAAAAACTTAATGGGTGAGGTGGCAAAACCCATCGAGAAGGATCACAATCCTAAATCTTTTCCTCTATGGTAGCATGTGGATTTTTGATCCCACAGCTTTCCAACCAACCATGCAATGTACATCCCAAACGATGTAGTGAATTAAGTAGTAAGTTTATTCAGTTTATTTCGTGAGGATGATGGGCAACGCCTTTGAAAAGCCTATTGTTTACGTGCCAGTTTGTCATATACATCTGCGTGCGTACTCTTAGCAATGTACACTAAACAAATAGTATTCACAAAATAGAAGTAGCATTGTTTTTACAAATAACTAATGTCTGGAGTTGACGTGATATTATTTAGCGTTAAGATAATCTGCTTTCAAATTCACATTTCACAGCCATTCATTTCTCGCCTTCAAGTATTCAAAAAGAAATAGCTCGCCTAAAAAAGTAACATTCGGTTGGAACTGATAACATTACAATCTCAATTATTAAACAGTTAAGAGAATTTCCACCGTTAATGAGCAAATGATTCTCAGTGTTTCTCGAAAACGGTTTCTCCCCGATTATTGGAAAATTTCTATTATAATTTTAGTTTTTAAATCTGGTTCCCGCTCTGACATTCATAACTATCGCGGTGTTCATAAAATACCCTCTCGTGCTAAACTCTTTGAAAAACTAGTTGCAAAAAACTTCAGAATTTTGCACAAGTAATCAAATTCTCAGTTCCATTCAGTATAAATTTTACAAGACAACTCTTGTGAAAGGTGTCATGTGTCTTCTCTAAATCTACTAAACTCTCTTCGCAATGAGCATATATCTGTAATTGATAGCTTTTTTGATCTGCGTAAGGCATTCGATAAATTGCCCCATAGACAACTTTTAGTTAAACTAGAGGCTATAGGATTTCATAGTCCCCTTACTGACTCTACTAGATCATACCTATCTGATCGAAAACAAAAACTTTTTAGTGGGATTCTCATACTCAAGTGCTACCCCCAATTGTGAATGGTGTCCTTAAAGGTACCCTGTTAGGTCCTTTGATGTTCTTACTTTACATAAATGATATTTCATCGATAGTTAAACATTATCACTCTTATATTGATGTTGATGACCTTAAAGACGTGTTTCCTTCTCTAACTCTACGGCCGAATGATACCTAGAACAAATTCATTCGGACTTAGACGCTCTTTTCGGCGTGGAGCTCCACATGGCTAATGGAATTCTCATCTTCTAAGTGTCGCTACATGAGTTTTGGGCCTGAAAGGCTGCTGAAACCTGTTAATTTTAAAGGTTGCCCTATGACTGAATGTTCATCCATCGACGACTTGGGCTTAAAATGCACGCATAAATTACATCTTTCGCCTCACACCGACAGAATTGCGGCCAAAGCTGTTCATATCTGCGGTAAAATTTCTTATAAGCTCTACCATCTTGAAATTAAGACTTTATCGTATGTTTGTGCTTCCCATTCTTGAATTTGCTGTCATTTCTTCGGTTTAATGAACGAATCTAGCCATTCAAAAATTGAATATGTCCAAAGACATTTCACAAAAAACTCCTGTATCCGACTCGTTCAAATGCTTCCTTCTCAACTAGATGCCAGCTGAGGAAGCTAAAATTTCTTTGGGTCAGGAGACTGGAAGAAAACTTTTGTTGCCTTTTTCGACTAAATAATAGCTCAAATCTCCCCAAGCTTTCTGTTACTACTCCCGTTAGTCTTCCTTATAACCAAAGAAATTCAGCTCTTATTATAACTCTTCATGCATCCTTTTAATCTAAACGCTCTCTATTCTTTGCTTCTAGGTGTAGCTTGCTTTGAAATAACTTGCCAATGGAAATTAGGTCATTAACTATTCTATCTGCATTCAAGCGGAGCCTGCACATTTATCTGAACACTGATTATATTAAACTTTTATTTTCCTTATCTTTTCCGAGCAGATTTCTCCATGACTCGGAGAATTAACCATCGGGAATTTAAGTGGCCCTCTTGAAACTATTTTTTCTTTACTTCAAGTCCCCTAGAAACGATCATGTCTCCTTATACCACCAGTCATTCAAACGACAGAAGTCATTTGGACATACATCTTCAATAATGTTTCCGTTGCGTTGAATACTTACCATCATCAAAATTCAATTCTGGATCCTGAAATGCCGAGGCCTCACATCCACTGACGCCTTTTTGCCAGATTTGGTTTCCTGTGCCATAGTGATCAAGAACAAACCATATAGACATTTCCTTATCTCATTCTGAACTGCTGCTGCATTAGTAACCTATTCTACTCCCTTACCATGTTTTTCTAATCAGTTTTTTCTTTAACCCTCTTTTCGAAAATGGAGGCCTTTTGAAACCTGCCTCAATTTTTAAGGTAGGAGTTTTTTCACTGCCTTTTTTCTAGTTAACAATTAATTTCAAAACCTAGCTTACTATTGCCATATCTGCACATATTTTCATAATTTTATTTCGGTACTTATTTTTTTCGACATTGCCTTCCCAGCGCTAACAAATATAAATTCTGAAATTCTCAGGGGACGCATATGATTATCCAAGTGATTCTTGAAAAGTTGTAGGGACGTCGTCCTGCTTGTGGGAAATCATTCCACTGTTTATCGGCCCACTATGTGAAGAATTCCAAGCGGAGGTTTAGCCTTGACAGTTTCATGCGCAGTTTTATTTCATGTCCACGAAAATGAGACGAGATGTGCCACTGAGACATGTCCTCAAAGCGCAAAACTTGCTCAAGGCCATGTTTTATCTTATAATAATAGTTTTATAAAATGATGGTTTACAGGTATTATCAGACGAAACATGCAGTGGGGATCAGGCTGGCAGTGAAAAAACTCATGAATATATATCATCCTTAGTATTTTTCGTAACTTTATATTATTCAGGAAAAAAACTGCTGTCTGTGGGATGATAGCAGTTCAGATCAGGGAAGGGCTAACACAAGTACAGTTTACTTGCAGTCCCTCTGTCTTTGCTAGGAACCGGGATTTTGCTCCAGTCAAGAGTGCCTCCGTGGACGGCTGCTCATTGTCTGTCGAAGAAATTACCGGGTACAGGCTGCAGATAGGGTGCCATCGCCCTCAACGTAAGACCTGGGATAGGACTCAGATGCCGCGCACTCCGTCAAACCGGAAAACAGGTCCTACCGTGTAGGCACCCGGAATTATTGAAAGCTGTTCTGAATGCAAAAAAACTAGTAATATTTCTCTTAAACAAAGAATAACTTCACAGGATTTTTATATTCTGGGGTAGTTTCTTCCATATGGCCATATATTTTACCAAAAAGAACCGACAATGCTTAACTGTGCAAGCTAATGGAAGAAATAAAATGAAATTGTGATGACTGCTGCACTGAGAGTGGTCACGCTGCCTCACAGTGGTAAGGGATTAAATGTATAACTATTTTTAAAGCTCAAAGAATAAAAAGAGTCCCTTTGGTAATGTGCGAAACCATAAGGGATCCATGTTTAAAAGCCCACAGCATTCTTGATACGTTAGATTACGGTACTCCGACGATAAATTTCTTTTTGTAAAGAAGTGCTGAAATGAGTCTATGTTCTTCCGTTCACTAGCACGAACACGCTGAATAGAAACAAACAGTATTTCAAGCATGGCCTAACGTATATTTTATATAGGTGGAGTCTTATATCAATAGATTTAAAATTTCGGAGGATAAACCCGGTAGTTCTGTATGCTTTGCGGACAAGCAGGGTGCAATGCTCTGAAAGATTACGACCGTTGGAATATAATGTGCCCTGATTCTTAAAAATGGCCGGCACATTAAGATCGCGGCCATCTACGCCTTTTGAGGCTGATGGTCGTCGCCAATACCCATCACGGGGCATTTGTGCCAAGAAAGGGAAAGGCGACATGTGCAGCCCCACTGGGCAAGGGCCTCAAGATTGTTCTTTAGGAGTTCAAGCGCGGTGTTGTGATCTGCCGGTATGCATCAATAGGCAACTTTTAAATCTTTGGTATACATAAGGGGCCTATCGTTCTGAAATAAACCTGGTAAATCATTGAAAAAAGACAAAATAAAAGCGAGCAAAGCACACTACACTGAATAACTTCACTCCTCACACGTGCGGGGTTAAAGATAACATTGGAGATCTTAACATGTTATGGGCAAGAGCTTAGGTAAGAAGATATCAAGTTCAGAAGTTTACCACATACACCGAAAAAGGAAAGTCTCGGGAGAAGGAGACCATGGTAAAAACGATAAAAGCCCTAGTGAAATCGATGAAGACTACATAAAGTGCAAAACCTTTGTCTCTATATTATAGAACGTGATTAAATAAAGAGAGCTGACAGGTATCACAAGATCTTGTTCTGAGGAATCCATACTAGGCCGTACTCAGTGGGTTATTCTCAGTTAAGTGATATATCATCTTATCTTTGATCAAGATCTCCAAGATTTTCGAAGCTGCGAACCATGTTTTAATATGCTAAAAGTCGTAAAATGACGAAGATTTGCCGTTTTTAGGGATAGCTAGAATGTGCAATTCCTTCCACACATTGGGAAATGTTTCACTGTCCAGAGCTAGACTAAATATCTTTCACAGAAGGGAAGGGAAAATATCACTAGCATCCGCCTTTACAAAACTGACCAGGACGTCATCTTGTCCAGGACTATGAGCTTGACAAAAACAGTGAACGGCTAAGATTACGTCCCAGAGGGTAACAGTCATGACTTCGAAGACGGCACCGGTCCAACCCTGGATGTTCAGAAGGGGAGTGGCCGAATTTTCAATAAATGTTCTGTACAAGAAAACGTTAAAATTATCAGCCATCAATTTTTATAAAGTATAGGATTGCCAACGGTGTCTGGAAGGACGGGTTTCCGTGTTTTCCCCTGGGTTCTTATTGTGCGTGGAGAAAGTTTCGCGATATTTAACTAACGGTTTTCGACATATTTTACCTCCTTGGTTAGCCGCTTTTCTTCGGATAGCCTCTTAGTCTGTTCAAAAATACGTAGAATCAAGGGCAGAATGGCAATGTTGTTTCGCAAATCGGATGGACGAGCGATTTTACGCCACCTACGTCAAAAAGATAAAGGGAGATAAAACTCCCCCTTAACATTAATTATTTTTTTACGGAGAGAAAAACGAGAAATAATTGGATCCAACACTTCGTACTGCATACCAGTACAGGTGTTCACATGCTGACATAGAAAGAAATCAGACCAGGCGTGGGAATTAAGATCTATCAATAAGTCTATCAAAAGTTTCGATTGGAAATCAAATAAAAGGCTATATTTTTGGAAAACGTTTCAACTTTTAGTGTAGAAACAATGATTTCGTGGTCTGAGCTCCCACATTGACCTAAAAATGACACTGTCAAAGTCAGGGAACCTCTGCAGAAGATTAGATCAAATATGCTTGAACCTCGGGTAGGAAAGTCAACAACCTGAGTCCACATGCCGATATCCACAGCCTCGAGTAAGTCCTCGAATTTCATAGGTCCGGAAGGGACCGGAAACCATAGAATTTCAGGAAGGTTTAAATCACCTGTAATCAAACAATACTTAAAATTCAAGTCAGTCGTGGCGTGAAATGCCTGCGAGAGACAAAGATCGAAATCCTCATGGGCATTTGGTGGGCGATAACGCAGCCAACGAGTAAAGACTTCTTATTCTTTAAGGTAATTTGAAACCAACAGCTCTCTTCAAATGCGGTTAATTGTGGATGGTCTTGGGGCTGAAATGCCAGCGCTTGCTTAACATAGATACAGCTTCCTCCACCATGGCTGTCGCGACGATCATTTTGAGTACAATTATAACCTATAAGAGAGAGTTCTAAGTAGGCTACGGTAGGTTTTGCCCATGTTTCAGTTACTATAATAATATCTGAACAGTGAACGAAGACCAGAGTCTGAAGCAGAAGCATTTTATTGAGCAAGGATCTGGTATTTAGAACGAACAGTGTAAGTGGGTATGAGTGTGGATGGCTAAATTGTCCAGTGGTTGATGGGCCACTGAACACAGTGGACGGGTGCTCCCGCCCTGTTCTGAAAACGTTTGTGGGATAGCACGCGCCTGATGTAGTTGAATGAGAGTAAACTATGGAGTTGTAAATGACAGACAGGGAAACTGAGCACTACCACTAGCTATTGGGGCTTGTTCGGAAAAGCCCTTGTAAACTAAGACAAGGTCACTTCAATGCTGCCTGTAACACCAAGGGGATATATTTAGGCAGTTCAGTCTCTCTATATAAGAGACGTATTTTAGACCTATTAATAGCTTTGTTGCACGAGGTTGCGGTTTCTCGGGATATATTTTTTTCTTTTGTGAGCCGTAGCCGCCACGCTTATATGCCATATTCTAGCTTCGGTCGGTCGAATGTGCCGTAGGCTTTACCAAAGAGGGCTTCGTCGAAAGATACAAACGCCCTTTTGATAGCTTTTAGTACTTGCATGGCGGTGTGTGCAGCATTGACGCATTGCAACGTTGGCTTAAGATTTCTCTGTATTCAAAGAGGAGGTCTTCCTGTGAAGATTCGATGGGAATTTGAAAGTCATTCAGGTAATATGCCCTCAAGTTCGCAGTTGGAAAAAATTGGTTGGACACAGGTGGAGAACGGCACACTTTTACACAGTGAAATCTAGTAGTTATTTTTCGGACCATGTTTACAGTCTCCGAAGATAATTTTGCAGAGGATTCTGATTGCTCGGGTCTTTACTGATTTGCCACAGCTTAATGTCATCGGCAAACATGAGCTTACCGTAGTATCATTCCTGAAGATGGTCATTTGCATAAAGAATGAAAAGTAAGTTACCAAGAACGGAGCCGCGAGGAACGCCACTAACCAGGTTCACCCAGTCCGATTTATCTTCTCCGATAGAGACGCGTTGTTTTAGACCGACCAGAAAGGACTTTATCCCGTTAAAAAGCTTCTCGGACCATGTTTGCAGTCCGCACCGATTATTTTGCAGAGCATTCTGCTCGCATCAGCTTAACGTCATCGGTAAACATGATGTTACCGCAGTTCCATATCAGAGGACTGTCATTTACATAAAGAAGGAAAATTAAGGGGCCAAGAATTGAGCCTTGAGGAACGCCATTAACTACGTTCACCCAGTTTGATTTATCCTCTCCAATACTGACGCGTTGTTTTCGACCGATCAGAAATGGCATTATTCAGTTCAAAAACTTTCCCCTGATGCCAAGGACGTTCAGTTTATGTATAAGGCATTGATGTGCAAAGTTCTCAAATGTTTTGCGGAAATTGATGTTTACTCCATCTTCTTCGAAGCCCTCTCCTAAAGAAATGGTCCAGGCTTCAAGAGAAGTCAGCGGGTTTGAAAGGCAGGAGCATGCTCTCCGAAAACCATGCTGAAAATTCGATAAGAAGTCATTTTCACACAGTTTTAGTAAAGCACGCTTTACAAGGACTTATATTGTTTCACAGGAAAGGCAAATCAAGCTCATATGCCTAAAGCTGTTTGCTGTCATCTTGCTACCTCCCATATATAAGGAAACGATGTTGGTTGTCTTCCACAGCGAAGAGAAGCTCTCTGTTTTCCTTGAAAACTTGCACAGAGATGAAAGAGGCATTGCTGGCTCGATCGATAGTTCTTTGAGAATCAGTCCATGGATCCCATCCAAACCAAGAGACTCATCTGGCTTAATTTGGTTGAGGACCCGTCTGACTTCGTCGACTTCAAAGGCTCCGGTTTCAATGGCAGCCGTATCTTCGGCCATTGCAGGTTCTGGATTGTCATCAGACGATTCAACCGTAAACGACGATCGAAAAAAACTGGGACGGTAGCTAGAATTTCTGCGGTCCTTCCGTTAATATGTTCCCGAGTAAATAAATGAATAAATTGTATATTTAAGACCCAGAGAGCCCCATCATTACAAACTTAGTATCGCGGTATAAATAAATACAAAATTGATAATTGCTGCACTATGTGAGCAGCAATATCAACAGCAGAAATGAATAATATGGAAGGCATATCCGATACAGAACGATTTGCCATTTTTAAAACAATAGTCAACAATCTTTGACATATACGGCGAAATAGAAAAAAAGCCGTAAAAACTCCTACAGTTAAATCGGAGGCGGAGATCGGCGAGCCGCCAATTTGAAAAAAGACTGCTTCACTAAAAAAATGAATAGATATATGCAACGGGCTAGTATTGTGAGGTTGCTGACAACGTATGAGGGTTCAGAACGCTCCTTGTCGGGTGAGAGATAATATAGCAGTCAGAGCTACTGTTTATAACCACCAGCGGAGGTGAGAGAGGAGGAACTCATCGTGGACACCAGGGTCAAAACGAAGATGGAACAATAGAGATCACGAGATCATCATCGAGTGTGACCTTGCTGACTGCATAGTCCACCAATCAAAAAAGCTTAACCATCAGAACTCGCTTCGATCATCAACTGAACCTGGAGACCATCGTCGTGGTTGAAAAATCGGAGGAAAGTATCAAGGTTGTCAAGAGTTGGCGATGCTGTATTTCGTTTTCGGTTTAACCAAGTGCCTGCTGTTTTTGCATCAAATATTTCAACTGACGGAACTCTCGTTCCCAGTTCAATCATTTCACATACTCTGGACAAACTGGTCACATAGCTCGCAAAGTCCAAATCCGTGAAAGATTCGGTCAAGCGTGTGTTGGTTGTACTTTCTTTCTAATTTACTGCGTTGGCTTTTGTTCAGTCCAGCCTCCATTTCATTAGAAGACTCCCTGTGGAGTTTTTGGCTTGGTTTTCGTTCCCATGGTGTGCTCACATCTCTGTCGTGCGATATAACTCAGAGCTAACATTGGCATTTAGCAGGCTGCTTGGCAGCCGCCTTCTGCTGCTGTATGTGCTTGTATGCGGCCTTGTTAGACACTGGTTTTGCGGAAGGTACTGATTAGTATATATTTCTCAATTTTTTATTTCCTGTAAAAAGTATATTCCCTTTATTTTAAAGAGGAACAAAATATCAATTTAACTTATTTTATAGGAAATTACTTATTTTTCTATGGAATACTTGGAGCAAGAATGTATTTAGATTATTTATAAGGTTGTAGATTTTATGATAACTTAGGAGAAATTTGTCTGGTCTCTATTTTCGGCTTTAGTAATGTCGCTTCAATCTAAACAACGTGGCCCATCTTCTTACAAAATTTACTGAGGTTCAAGAACTCTCTTTGGATTTAGTTAAGCTGGTTTAAGAGACTTATCAATGCACGTTTTTAAGCTGTAACGACAAATAAAAAGGCAGACTATTTCAAAATCGATAGGTGCTATCAAGTGGTTAAAACCGTCCCTTTCTTTAATTATGAAGGAAATTTCCCTGGATTCTTTTTACACAGGGTATGATTGATTTTATGCGGGCACAAACAATATATCGAAATATACTTAATGCTTAACTATTCATGGCACTGAGTGTGAATTGAACAGATTCATACGCACATTATCATTCAAAATTCATTAGCCCGCTATACAGGAATTTACAGGGTGTAATTCCTGTAAATTACTATACCATTTGACGTCAAGCTTTGCCATCCAGAGCAGCATCTATTGTTCCTTTGTACATTTTCTAAAATTTTTCACTCAAATTTAATGACGGAAACTTGAGGAACGCTACCTTGTGTTTGCGGGGCAGTACCTCTTACATACTTATTACCCATTGGGACATACAGAAGATTAGTTGTATTTTGTTATATTGGCTACTAACTGCTTGTTAGTAACTAGATGTATGTGACGCATGTATTCTTTGTTTTGGCATTCTCGCTAGTCGATTCCCACTGTTCTTTGTTCACTGCTCCTTCTTTCCGTTCGCTTTTCAATCGAATACTACACGTTTATTTCATACACTAAGCTGCTTACCTAAAAAATTTGAATCTATGTCTACGTTTTACTTTCCTATCCCGCCCTCTTAAGTCTATCGTGCCGTGTTAGACTTATTGTTTACTATTATAGAACCAACCGGAATATCCCATTTACTCAGACTGCCTGCAAGCATAGTCTTTGAGCTCGGGTGCATCAATTTTAGTGATTAAACTAACATTGCATTATGAAAAATCTATAGAATATGAAGCCGCATCACTATACGATCATCCGCGAGAGCTCTAAACTTTGACGCCAGCAAAAACCGAACGGCCGTATTCCGCCCTGCAGGGAGAATCGATTAGCGAATACCACTCATATGTGGCGGAATATTCTCGAACACAAATGACAGTGCTTGAACCCACGCAGTAGTTCTGAGCATCTGCCGAAAATTGATTTTGATTTCTTAAAAAAATAATCGTTAACGTGGAGTATGTAAATCAGTCTGATCAAAAGTTAATGTGCATATTTGGTTTGAATTCCATCAGCCACAGCGGGCCAACGGCATATTATTAATCAAAACTCTAACAGGCAGTCAGTAATATATATTCTGGTTACAGGATACACCATATTGACATCATATTTACTACCCAAATGCCCAGACACGTGTTTCACTGATCTTGTGCCGCTACAGGACACAGCTGTGAGGGGTTCGGCCCATCGCTCGAGCCAGTCAGTTGTCTAAGGCGGAAATGGGCGCAGCTACTGATCACCTCTTCTACTCGTACTACGTACATGACCTGGCTCCACAAACACAAGCACCAGGATTTCACACAATGTGGGGTTAAACTACTCACATGTGTGATAGTGCCAGCGGTCACGTTAAGAAGGAGCCATCGCTGCCTGTCTCTCGGACCACCAGCCAGCCACTCTACACAAGACACGTTGGACTGACTGTGAGGTCTGAGTATACTTATCTGTTGGCAACCTTCCAAGTCCCGGTGCTTATCGCACCGTGATATTCTTAAGCTCAGATCACACATGCATCAGAGGAGCCACATGGAGAAGTAGCTGAGGATCATTCTTCTCTCTCAGTGAGAGATGCAGGTTGCAAGCACGTTTTGTGTGGTGTTGCGTGTGATCATGTGGGATGCAGAAGCTGATGAGGAGAGATGCAATGTTGTGTTTTAGTCGGTTTGCATGAAGAATCATGTGGCCTTATAGGCCCATGCGGTGCCTGAATGTACGTGGGCAGTGCGGAAAGTGCAGTCGGATGAGGCTGATGCATGTTCGTGCTCCTGGCACTGGTTCGCTGCTCTCTGTACGATGGATTCGCAAATTACCGACTAGACCATCTAACCATTGCACCACGGGCTCGTTTTCTTGCCGGTTTAGATCGGAAATATTGACATTCGTTGACGAACGCTCACCGATCGCTAACGGAACTCACTCGCCCCCTTAGTAATCGGTGAGCACTAAGCAATGAATAAACAAAGTGTGTTGAAAGTAATATTACGTTTCTTAGAAATAAGAATGCTTTAGGAGAGCAGAAATACGGAAAATTCAAAGAATCGTTTCAAGTGCATGCAAAAAAACTGCGTACATAAGGCAGCATAAACAGAATAGCGTCTGGAAATAGTCTCATAGTGACGTTTTCAACTAACAGCCTGTTTTTCCCCGTTTTTCATATAGTTTGAGATGCGGTTGCCTAATTCAAAGACGATTTCACTTGAGTTCGCCGATATGGGGTATCCCAGGAATAAATATTTTATTAGGTCACCTGTAGATGCTGGTCAGTGACTACTCAATTTGAAAATAAGTAGAGCCTGGAAGTATAAACATAACATTTTGTATGCATCAAGAGCACATTGCTTCTATAAAATTGCTAAGATGTTTTTAGTACTTGAATATTTGGCAAATAATTTTCGTTTTGCAGTGTGATCAGTCGACTGCCCGTAAGATGGGTTCTGTGCTACGTGTTTCTCGAAACCTTAAAAGTCCGATTTTTCTTAAAGATGATTTACTGAAGAAGTAAGTTCCTGTCCATTTTTTCTAGCTCGGATGGCTGTTTGGGTCGTACTTTTAGTACTCATCTAAACCTGAAATCTCATCGCCGAGCAAAATGAGCGTCCACAGCGAATTTTGGAAATGAAAATGCTCTGAATTAATCGAACAAAATTATCTACTAATTTAGCTCTCGAGAAGGCGATTTACTCTGTTATTTCACAGATGGATGTCTACTTTCTTTACGTTAGTACTGCGTTTTCGGACGTGAAACCAAACTAATCTGTAAATATGACTTTCCATATCAACAAAACGTCCGATTTTCTACAAAGAACCTGCTTGTTTTCACCCTGCTTCATCAGATTTACGTGGAGAAAATTTTTTTACATGTGGCCATTCCCGTTGGGTAAAATTATCGAGTTTAGATTACTCGCCTCTCATAGAAAACAACACATGGATGCACAAACTGTAAATCATTGAGCAATTTTAGTTCCTTTGCTCCTGCGTGAAGCCCAAGCAACAGCCAGCCATGAATTCTGCTGGCCAATCAGTGCTCACTGTGCATAATCGAGCGAGCGTGTTGTTTTGGCCAATCAGTGCTCACTGTGCATAATCGAGCGAGCGTTTTGTTTTGGCCAATCAGTGCTCACTGTGCATAATCGAGCGAGCGTGTTGTTTTGGCCAATCAGTGCTCACTGTGCATAATCGAGCGAGCGTGTTGTTTTGGCTCACGCGTACAGCCCTCTCGGTGAAAGACCGAACTTGACAACTTTTTCACGAGTGGATTATTACATAAGAAACAGCTAATCTACGATCACCATGCCAAAGTCACGCCTGTTATAAAAAATCGGTATTAGTTGAATAAATAGTGAGACTTTGGGCGCGTTCGCGGTTGACTTGCTCAAGCCAGTAGAACGAAGAAATCGCGCCTATAACACTATCTCGCATTTCCGCGTCGGGACATAAAAATTGGGTAGGGTATTATAATAAAATAACAGAGCACCACGGCTCCCGTGGCTTGTGGTTTTGAGAGGTTAATAATAACTCTGTCTGTGTATTTCTACCTCACCACTTACCACCTTCGAGCCTCAGCAAGACAGAACTACAGTAAATATTTTATATCATGAAATTTTAACCGAAATTTGAGTGTGTTTGCGCTTCTCAAAGCTTACGTAAGTAAATTTTTAGCAATAATTACCATGCAGCATAATTCCAAGATATTTCAGTCCTCTCAGAATGTCAGCCTTCGAGCGAGTTGCTTTCCGGTCGCCTGAAAATACTACACTCTGTGTAAGCTGTGTTAGGGCGTTCTTCGGACGGATAAAAACGCGCTGTAGCGAGCCCGAGGGACGAGCACAAGAACTACGGTATCTCAGGAGCCAATTAGTTCAAAACGGCTGCATACGTACGCACCCAAGTCGGACAAACGGACGAGAGATCCCAACAATATGGTCCTCTCTGCCGTACATAAAGCATGTGCCCGAGGCAACCGAATGCATCGCGGAGGAGTTAGGCGTGGACATCGCCCATTGGTCGGCAGCTACCATGAGTGCCAGAGTCAGGAAGAGGAAGAGCCGGCTATCCACAGGCGAGCGATCGGGTGTAGTGTATCAACTTCCGTGCCAGAATTCTCCTCGTCATTATGCAGGTCAGACGGGTCGACGCCTCAGCTCGTGAAAGGGCCGTTCGGAGATGTGACTCACTGTCTCACGTTGCCATCCACATGCTGGAGGAGAGCCATGAGTTCGACGTCGCACCAACTCCATCCATAGACTTATTGACTTACCCCAGTGTTATCCCGGGCCACGCCCACACAACCAGGTGACCCAGCTCACATCACATCACCGCCACCACGCCGTGGGACCCACGGCGTGAGTCAGGTGACGCGAAGCAGACCCAGCAGATCCCGCCACGCTCGCGGTATAACTGCATAAATGTCCTGTTGCGCTCCAACGGTCTCTGAGGAGGATGAACTGTTATTCGAGTTTGAAATCTCAGACCATTAAACTTTCCATCCCAATGATCATGTCTTCGTCTTCTTTTCAACTATACTCCGTAAGAAATAGCCACTTAAGTGATGTGCAATTTTATCATTGATTTTCGATGCCCTTATACAGTCAAATATACTTTATACAAAAGCATGCTCAAAAATATTCTTTCTTATACTTATTTGGTAGAAAAGTATGTCTTCTTCCAAGATTGTACTTGAAGAAAAGGGTACCTTGCGGTTAGGAAACATGCTTTTAATTTCCGAATAAATTTAACCCCACCGGCCGTTACGCTTGCATTTAGGATTTGCTAACTATATGCTTTATGCATTCCGTCTAAGGAATATCACACAGTTTTCTAGGTCATGAGGAATATGACACGTAGTGTTCATACAATTTGGCCTTAGATGTGAACTATGTTTTCTACTTGATAAGTAGCATTACTAAATTCATGGATACGTTGCGTTAGGAAAAGACATTTCACGGTCTTAAAAATCTCATATATAGAAACTTCTTTTAAAACAGAAGGATACCCTTTCTTCAGTACAAACTTTTAAGAAGACATGAGTTGCTACCAAATGAGTGCAAAAAAGTATATGTTCGTACATTTTTTGCAGCTGGCCGGAAAGAATTTTGCTCAAAATCCGGCATTCTGAAGTAACATAAATATGCTGGATGATAATTAATATCACAGTACAACTGAAGATTCAAACATCATGTCTGCGATAACGTTAAAAATTCGGTTAGCAATGAGGAAGTCTACTCAGGTAATGCCCTCCAGTTGAAATCCATCCCCAGAGCTTCAGAACGGTCATTCCATTCTTCGGTCGCCAATTGGTGGTTAATTAGATTGTAAACAGACAATTATGTCCATATGGGGTGGAGAAGGAGGAGTCCACCGTTGAAAAAGAATAGAATAGGAACGTCTGCAAGAGAGGGAGCAAAGCAAATCGCATCTTTAACTCGTGTTCGAAAGACAGAAAAAGTTAAATCCTGACTGCCGACAGGTAAAAGTACCGGGTACTATCTGTTTGATAAAATTTCAATCTGGTTGGGGGACTGTGGGGTGACACCGAGAGCAGTCAAACCAGGGGTGATCGTCCAATCCGGTCTGCGATAAAGAGTTGATGCTGTAGCGGTAGGAGTTGGCGGAGGACAGCTGGTGGGGGGATCTGAAAGCCAAAACCCGTCGGCAGGGCATATCGTGGTGCCGTTGGGGGTTGGAAGGGGAAAGCATCTCTGATGGGTGCCTTCGTGGGCGATGCACAAGGCGGCAAAAATGCTATACTACCGAACCGCATGAGAGCCTGACTCTGTCTTATGCAGGCGAGGATATCTGGGGGCAGAAACTGGTCTGGAAAGAAGATCGACTCGTTTAGTCTGTTGGGGCTTTGGAATCGTCCAGGACTGAGGGGGAACGTTACGTTAGGAGGGCAATTGGCTTTGGTGTTGGCTGACTGGTGTGTCTGTGGGGGACTGAAATGGTACCGAGGACGAGAAGTGGGTAGTTTTTGCGTCCTCCAACACCGGACCATCGTAGGAACATTGCTTGCCGGGACTCTGTAGCCTGTGGTCTTGAAGACCATTCGGCGACCGATGCGGTCGATTTAAAAGGGCGTGCCTTTGAAATCTAGTCCGGAGTTCAATGTCTGAGGGAATTCTATACCTCGGCTTTGATCCGCTGGCTTTGCGTTTGGAAGCATCTTTAAGCCTACACTTCTTCTCAAGCATTGGATGGACCATGTTCACCCTAGAGACCCCCTCACTGGAGACCTCACCATGGAGTTTTCGAAAGTGCTTCTTGAGGTCGAAGTTCCGACAGAAGCCCTTGCCACAACAACTGCATACAAACGGCTTTTGCTCGTTGTGAGTGTGCATATGGAAGGTGAGATTGTAGATCTGGTGGAAGGCTTTGTGGCACAGGGGACACTTATACTGTTTTTCGACACTGTGTGTCAGCTTGTGGTTCTTGTAGTTCCCTTTCTGATGGAAGCCTTTATTGCACACCTCGCAGATGAATGGTTTGACACCTAAGGATAAAATGTGAGAAACGATCTGTTAGGTTTGGTGACATAACTGTTCATCAGTTTTTCATCCTCGCCTTTATAGTAATTGACGTATTGCAGAGGTGATAAATGTGTCCTTAGCTTAATTTGGAATCCCGTAAATTTCTAATGAGTTAGGTGAGGGAACCGTCAAAGGCACTGAGGAGGAAGTATCCAAAAAAGGCAGGTGCGAAACTGGGATGGTCACTACTGGTTTATTAACCGTCATAAACTAGCTATACTCCGATTCAGGTTTGAATAACTAGGGTTCGGAACGATGGCTCCATGGTCACTGAAAGCTATCTGAAGTGCTCTACCAGTAAATTGTTGGCTCACTATCGTTTCAGTTACGATCGGGAATAGTAATAAACCTGAAACTGGCGTTTACCGGTCTAGTTACAAAGCGGGTTTGATCCCCGGATTATCCAAAGCTAGGTCTGGCTGGCTAACGCCGGCTAATGAGCCAGAAACGGCTCCCTGAGTGCCTCATCTGTCTTTATTGATATTTCTTTTCAACGATTACCTCTCAAAATCCGAATACTGTGGATTGGAATAGAAGGGCCATGTTCTGTAGTGCTGGGGAACGCCTCTTAAAACTTTACAATGATTACTTAAAACAATCGAGTAGGCACTATAGTGCAGCAAAATACTTTTTAGAGGCATACCTTGATGGATCCGCATGTGTGTATTCAGAGTGGAGCTGCGATTAAAAGCCTTGCCGCAGGTTTTGCACACGTGGGGCTTTTCCGACGTGTGTATAATTTTGTGGCGGCAGAGTGTGCTAGCCTGTCGAAAGCCCTTGTTGCAGATCTAAAAAACAAATAAAGCAAGCTGTCGTTAGTTCAACGAGGCGGTAATCTTTTTAAAAATGATAATTATCTGTCCAATGTCGTTAGAGAGACTAGAGGTTCAACTGGATGAGGGAACAGCTACAGTTCGCATACAGATTATACAGTAAGTTTAATATTTTCCCGTGTATGGGGGGGGCGAAGCGGGGATTATAACCATCCTTATTTTGGCCTACACTGTCACTCAGCGCATTTATCACACGTAACTTACGGTTCCAATCTGTCTATCTCAGATGAAAGAATGCAAATGAGGTTCATTACGAGACGATTCAATTTCAACGCTGAGGCGTTTTTTTTAATTTTACAGGGCTCTGTTTTGTTAGTTCTTGTCTTGGCCGTTCTGTTACACTGTCCAATTCACTTCTTTAGCAACGAAGTGTCAACGACGGCGTCCATACATCATGACTGCATTCTTCATGTAATTGAGGATGAATTACCGAAAATCGAAGTGTTTCAATTGACATTTCGATGGCAGTTATGCCACCTGGTTTGGGGGCCAACCGCTAGCACCCACTTGGCAAGGTTCTTATGCCAACTCCCTAACGGTCTGTTCTATTGAACGCCTCAGATAAAACAAACTATCCGTTAAGTGGCAAAAAAAGCTACTGTTTCTGAATTTTAAAAATCAGGCAGCCAGAATGACAGGAATTGCATCGTGAAAGGCCCTCGATCGCACTGACTAACCTTGCAGATGAAGGGTCGTGCACCCGTATGGATGGGCATATGACGGGTGAGGTTGTAGTGGGCATTAAACACCTTGTTGCAATGCGGACAGACGAAGGTCTTAGCTGCTGCGTTGGAGTCTTCCCTGTCCGAGCTGTTATCCCAACACCTGGAGGTGCTGTAGGGCAGTTCGGCATCTACTGCCTCCGCACCGCTTACCCCGAAAGGCTCCCAGATGCCCGAACGACTGATACTACTGCCTGATTGGCTGGTCACCAGTGTCATGTCATTGCGCCTGTCGGTCGTCTCACGGCACAAATCGGCATGGACAGAAACTTGGACCGCCGATACCGATGAGTCGCCAGTAGACTCCCTGCTTCGGGTCACCTTGCTGCTTGAATTCATCAGTCCATCGATTGAGAAGGACAGACTGGAGGAGCAGCTTGACATTGTAGGTACGGCTGGAGGTGAAAAAGGACTGTTAATTCACAGTAATTTTATCGGTTCAAAAAGGGTAATTGAGTCTATTTTAACAGCTCTTCCTGCTTATAGCCTGGAATACCTCTACAGTCTCCAATTAGAGCACCTGAAGTACATGGCGCACCGATCACTTAGCTTCTATGCGCACTGGGACGACGGTTAATTTACTGCGTGATTAAAAGGATCATATTAAAGACCATGCAGATTTTTTGTGAAACCCACCCTTCAGCGACTTCATCGTCAAATGTCTAAATTTAAAATCTTTTTGATATTCCGGACTCTTTGTCTCATTAGAATAAAATACCAGTAGATACATGTGATGCCGGAGGCAGTGACTATCCTGGTAACCATCCCAAATCCATGCTCGCAGTAAGTGATCGTTAAAACCCTTCTACTACCATGGCCCAAGCTGAATTTCCTATGCTCTTTCTCGTGTCCTACAACTTCGCATTACAGCAACATAGTAATATCGCACTCAGTAACATCTCCTCTTCTCCCCGGAACCCCACCCCCCCCGATCAATTTTGCTCCTTGGATCTTTTTTGCATTTTGCTGCGCTATCATGACGTACTGGTCTGATGACGAATCATCCGAATTATACGTTTGCGGACTATGAGTCCTACAATAAAATGGTATTTGAGCATGAACAGATGTGAACAGATGCCCTGTAAGGAAAGGAACGACAGGGCTTAAAACTAAGTACGATAGTATAGAGCAAGTTAAGATTTTATACTGCAAAATTATATGCAATAAACCTTGTACGTCCAAAATGAAACGACAACGACTTTATCGTGCGTTGTCTTTCGCGCCTTCAGTCTATTGTGCATTTTATAGGTGAGCGTATACAGGTATATAGCGCGGATTTTCCGCTGGTTCGCGTATTTCTGTGGCAATGGGCCTTTCTATTTTTGGAACCTACTCTCTCAGTTAGCTTGCCCAGTTAATTTCCTACACAGGGCACTACTGGCGAATGGCTGTATCACGTACTAAATAAAACTCCTCAATGATATACAATATGTAAATGTGTGCAAAGTATATAAACAGTGTGTTCCAACGCCTTAGGTCCAACAATCTTATCCATCGGTGGGAATTATTTATACGAATTTGAATAGGTTTATGGGGGCTCAAAAAACATTAAAATAACCATACGAACATATGGTTTTAATTCCGTTAATTGTCAACTTTCGTGGGGGGGGGGGGGGGGGGGTGGCTGGAAGGCAACAACTGCGATTCAGGAGGGATCACTGCAGATTTTTCTTGATTTACTATTCACTAACGAATGAAGGCGGGCTTTTGAAATTGATCCGCCATCTTTTCTGCTCTCCATTCGCATGTGAATCCTCTTATATGTACGTCGATTGGCCTGGTTCACCCATTATATACTGTATTTTAACCCTATTTGTTCATTCGAACAACAAAAATGAGGTCATCAGCGCACGACGCTGGCACCATTTTGAAGGAAGTCTAAATTGATCGATATTTGGAGACGCATTCAAGGACGATTCTGCACGGTGAATGGAGGATCTTATTTGCTGAAATTTTTGGAATTTTACTTTCAAAATAAAGCGTAGCTCTCTCTCTCTCTTTCTCTCTCTTGAGTGCACCTGACTGCCGAAGCAAAAGAGGCATTTTTGCTTGTTGTTACGGTCCACGCATAGTGGCTAGCCGTCACTAACTAAGGCGTGTTTGCTATTTCAGATTTAATTGCTGTTCTAAGCCACTCAAGGTGCAGTCCCGGACTGCACAGCCAGGATTCAAACCCCAAGTCACTTGGTCGTCGAAAAACGCCCCCGGTTCCACTTCTCAGCGGTTCAGATCGTTGTATGCCCCTCTCGTGTGACTAACTTTGCCCGATCTCCGGCGACGTCACACGAGTCCCCGGGTGCAGTGGGGGATCAATTAACGTAGGTTTAGAACCTGGCATACGCAGCCCAGCTTCAGAACCTCTGGTGGATGGTGGAGAATAAGTCGGAAACGGCGTTCCCAATCTCGTCCTTGTTGGTAAGCGGTTCTCAATTATTGAAGCCACTTACGATATGTGAACTATGCGTTACTTAACAAAAAAACATTAGCCAATCAAAAACCGTTTGGGACGCATCCCGTAAAAAACCAAACTTAAAATGAATGACCTCTAAATGAAAACGGGTACGCGAGGCATCAGTCGAAGAAGTCCAAAGTTTCGTTGAGAATTTAGCCGGTTTCGTGTGTGGATCGTATCCGAACACAAAGCTCTTAGTGCAGTTGCCTTGTCAGGGCACCTTAATAATTCAAATTTTCATGTATTTGGCTTTTAGCTGATCAAGTTTATGCTCTTCACTTCATTGTTGCGGGTTATATTGGTGATTTTATAATGACATAAATCGTCTAACATAAGTAATTGGTCGTCAGCTGACGCGGTAACGGGGAGGATAGTCGTAAAAACTGTTTATTTAGGTGCTGTATCTCACGAAGTGCCCAGCGAAATTCGGAAATTATTTTTTTTTGCTTAAGGTGAGACCATGCAACATACTCCGAAAATACTTCAAAATTGGCAGGATGTTGGCTTTTTAATGCATGTCTTCTCACGTGCCTGCAAAAATTGCACTCGGTAAAAATTACTATGTAAATAGCGTGCATATTATCTTGATTTTCGAGGCCATTGCATATCCAAATGTATTTTATAGAAAACATGATCAGAAATATTAGTTTTTTTACTTATTTGATAGCAAAGAGTGTTTTCTCTACGTTGCACACCCAAAGAAAGTGTATTTTTTGGGTTTTAAAAAGTTTTTAATTCCTGAATAATTTTCATGGCGATCTACCGTTTTATTTGCATATAAGATACATTTGTGAACGGGGCTATTTGAATTATCATAATTTGAATTTTTAAAACTTAAAGGTACCCTAATCACATATTTTAAAATTGTAAACTACGGAATTTTCTAAAGAAATGGGTGCAATAAAAATATGGTAATAATTTTGAGAAGAAGTAGATGCAATCATTGGGATAAGAGCTTTATTCGCCTCAGAGACAGCATCAGATACGGTAATAATTTTTTTCAGGAAAAATATTTAAAGTTAAAGTAGATTGCCTCACTCAGGAAATGTCATATTTGAAAATTAAGATGGTAATATGGCACACATTTCAAGTGCTTAATTGTGTGTTTTATACTGGATTGAGGCGCGAAATGCTGTTAACTAAGGAAGAAGTCGTTTCAGATCTGTTCATTGAATGCAAAACAGGGCCAAATCGGACGTTTCTTGTTTTTCAGGTGTGTTTCTACGTTCTTGCACCGTCTTGACCGAGCCTTATTTTTTGTGTGCGTTATACACAAAAGGAACATTAATATAAGCTAAAAAATTTAAATATATTCCTTCAGAGAACAGAAAATTTGATGTTGCGTTCACATAAAATCAGGTGAATAGACATATGAGAAATCGCATTGTTTTCGGGAAAATAAGGATGGATTTAGTTTTAATAAATTCAGTTTTGCAAATTTGTGATTTAATATGCCAAAAAACTCGGGAGTAAACTTATGTGCGCGTATTTTGTTTTACCTTACCGATAATTGGGCCTGTGAACAAGCACGTATACGAAACGCCGCCACATGCCGCCATTTTCTCAGTCAGGCCGTACGCGATTAATATCCAAACAATATCTATCTGCAGTTGAATATTAATGAATACAGAAAATTGAAACAGAATAGGCGGAAGATTTACCCTTCTTCGCTTAATCTTTGTAAAAAATCCGGCCACTCAGTGGTGCATTTGCAATGTTAGAACTGGCCGAAAAGTAAGGAAGTATAGCAAAAAAAACGCTCCAATAGAAAGAAATAAAGTGATTTCTTTCCTTTTCAGCTGAAATCGTATCCCCTTATTTTTTTAACGAAGTTGAATAAATCGGCCGAATGTCTCCATTTTTTCCTTGACTTTATTTTTGAAAACGACTGAGTACGAAGACATTCGACAGCGAAATATCTCATTAAAGTTGTTTTAAAGAGGTAACTTATTATAAGAGTTTTTTTAAATCGATCCTAATCGTATTAATTGTCAAATTATGCTGTAGGCGTTTATTCTTCTCGGCAACGAGTTTTTATGTTTGGGTAAGTCCACAAATATGACCAAAACGGCTATCTGCATTAGAAAAACTGTCTCAGAACTCAATATTTGATAAGCAAATACCACAGAACCTACATTTAACGGGCAATAGACAGAAAACACAGGAAAACATAAAGTATTTACCACCATTTCAAGGACGAGCTGAAATGCATCGTAAGCCAACACCCCAAATACTTATGAAGAAAATTTAACAAAATTAAAGTCATCTAAATATGCATTAAATGGTACGTTTACGATTTCACCTAATAATTCTATTTAAATTTATTAGTTACTGACCGGCCCATCAGCATGTCAGCTTACGAAATATTTTACTCCTGTGACGTCCCTGTCAGCGCAATTAAGCGAAAATCTATTTGCCTTAGTCAAACGCATCTTAAAAATGGATAAATGGAATAAGAAACCACCAATACTTGTGAAACCTGAAATTTAGGCTGTTTGGTAACGGCCACACTTTCCATTGTCCATAATCTGGGAGACTAATGCGATGGAATATACACTAAAAGACTATTTTCAAAATTAATTTGACTTGTGTTTTATTTACTTGTTTATTTACATGGACAAGCATTTTGTACATTTAAAACTTCCAGTTAATTAGCTAACCCGATTTTTCACGCTTTCGGAATCCATCGCTTTTCTAAAAAAGTAGTATGTCTAAACAATGTAATATTGATATTGTAGTAATATTTTTTTAATAACGGTTGCTTATTTACTCCTGTAAAACTTTGTGTGACTGATTACGCATAACGTGCCCTATCTCACGGATTTCCTGAGATAGGGAACGTATTGTATAAGGCCATCGAAAATAAATTGAATAAATTCGCCCTACTTAAGTAGACTTTTTTCCGAGTGAGGTTTCTGCAGGTGGCCAAAAGGACGTGTCTGAAAGAGCTTGAAATTATGTGTCATGGGAACCAACACTGCAAACCCTCGGTAAGTAATTTTCCTGAAAATCTGTCAGTAGTTGTCGTCCCCTACAACCCCTCCCAGGAAATCGGGTCGACTTCAGGTACAGATCACTGAAAGAGCAAAGCTCACTCAGTTCATGAAATTCCATGCAAACACGGTATTTTAAATTAAATTTAGCCTCTGTTTACTCAGTACAGCAATTGCCATGGTAAGGGAGGGTTTCTATAAGTCAGTCTAACGTTAGAGCTTTGGAGGCCTAAGCACTCAAGCACCAAAGAATCCCGATGAGCATTCCAGATTATTTCCAGTCATTGAGCAAATACCTGGTACACATTTAAATTCATCAGGTTCGCGAAATCTGTTATTTTAATCATTACCGATACTAGCAGAAATTAGCTATTTTTCTTAGAAAAGTGCACATCTTGCCAATTCCTTATAGAAAATATTTCAACCATGCCGTTTTTTAATCATCCGAAAAAAAGTCCACTCTACAAAAAAATGAATACGAAAGTAGCATGCATTTTTATCTTTATGTTCGATGTCCTTACAAATTAAAATATAGATTTTTTTAAATATAATGCACCAAAATATTATTTATTGGGTTTTATCGGGAGCAACTTATGTCTTCTTATTTTTTTTATTCAAACGAGGAGTATATTTATGTTTTAAAAAGCTTTTTAATTATGATATAGTTACGACCGTACAATGGCCATTCAGATAGTTTCCTTCCTGGAAGTTTACTAAGTTTCTTCAGCAAGCATACAACATAGTCCATATCCATCGCAGATTTTATGAATAGTGTATGGTATATTCTTAATTCAACGGCCTAATGTGTGATATGTATGAAAGCATACAGTTTGTAAACTAAAATCTTAAAAGCAAATGCAACGGTAGATGGAACCTAAATTTTTTTGGGGAATTGAAAAACTTTTTCCTAAACCTCAATATTCTCTTCTTTGTGAGTATAATATTCGAAGAAGATGTGACCTGCTACCAAATACGTACAAGAAAGAGACCATGACATTTTTGTGCATGGTCTCTGTAAAATTCCATTTCAGTTAGTAAGGACGTTGAAGATCAATAAACAAACGCCACACTATTTGAGTAGTTATTTCTTTATCGTATTTAGTTTCCACAGGCATTTGAAAAGAGGTTAATTCAAAAGGCAGCATCCTGGCATATTTGAAGTATCTTATGCCCACCTAAGCAATCCTTTCTAGTCGAAAACGTGTTTCAGATCATGGTTAACCTTGACCTCTAACTAAGGCACATCTGCTCCATCACCGTGATTAGGTGAGTGTGGCACGGGTAGGCGGGTCTTTTTTCACCCCAAGCCAGACGCTGCGCTGCGTGTGAAAGGGGTCGAGGTCGATCCTCTCATCGGGACATGTATGCAGTTAGCAAGTTGTTTAACAAAACAGAACACTGTACGGTAGCAGTACGAAGTAGGAGGAAGACTGCATGGGTTTTTAAAATGCCAGATCAGTAGTTGTGCAGCAGAAAACGGTACTGAACTTCAAATCACCGGTGATATTTTCTACTCGCGCTTACAAGTGATTCAGTCCAAAGTAGATGCGACGGTAATTACCATCGGGGTGTCGAATAAGATGGCCAATTTATGGCAGTTTCACAGGAGATAACGGTGGAGTATTGCTCCACCAGGCGGGGTATTTATAAGTCCGTCTAATTGCCGAGCGTGCCGCGGTGTACGGAGTAACTCAAAACTGTGCTTGGGTATATCATGGATGTGACATGATTTGAGTTTTCTGTTCTAGTCAAAAATATACCTTGCGGTCTATGCCAGTTGGTTATGGTGTTTAGGGTGCACTAGATCTTACCAAACTACATACGTTCTACCGCCGCAAAAAAATTATTTTCATCTGACCACAGGGTTTACAACTTTGGTTCATCGCTACAGTGTGGTGACGATTTGAGCTCGTGGATACTTCACTGAAGCTGATGGATTTTAGTTCAGCTATTTGTGTCAGTGAATGTACTACCAGTTCGCACAGCAATTTTTGAGGAAATTTAAACGCTTTATCTAACGTTATTGCGAAATTTTTATTGTTCTGTTGGTGTATTTTTGCGTATCATAAGTTCGCATGACATTCCGTAAAAATTCGCAGGACATCCAAAGCAAAATTGCACTCGGCGCCTATGTTAACGATAGTTATTACTGCATGACAGTTCGACCACCATATCCGACGAGGTCCATCGTATGTGCCATTGCAACTTGATATGGATATGGCAACTTGTGCATTAATCAGATTATAGTGAGAGTAGACTTGCGCTGCACCTACCGCACTCGCCCTTCCCTCCCCCATCTGGGTTCGGTGTCATGACCAAGTGAAGAAGACTGGAGGCGGGAGAGGGCACCGGTGGCTGACACGGCCAGTGCAGACCCTAGGTGCGCCGATACACCGGAAACTGCAGTAATCACTATACTTTACTATACTATACTACTAAGAATGCAGTTACTAACTGCAAGTCCAGGCCTGTGTTTCACCGATGTTGCCATTGCATCTCGCAGCTTCGATGAATTCAGCTCGCCAATGGATCCCTGACGTTTTCCACCTGCCAGCCATCAGAGAATGAGGAAAGCAGGGCCCAGGGCGTCTGTCCGAATGGCTGAATCCAAACCACAGGTCATGAGAAGGATGGCACAGCAACATTACCTAGCCACACTCGTTGCCAACTATGCAGTGAGTTGATTTACAAGCATGGTTTAAGGACAAAAATTAATCATGCGTTTGAGATTTTGCCCATTTGCGTGAATGAAATTAACGCGAGCGAAAACCACACATCGATTATCGGTGAATTTGTGGATTGAGTTTCTGATGGAATGTTTTTCTCAGTTACATTTGTTGGCCGAAAACACTGGTATGCATTTCCCTACCGACAATTCAATGGGAGCATTTCTGGCTCATTGGGAATCTCTTATTTATCTGCGTACGGTCATTGCATAGTAAAGATACGAAGTAAGCTGTCTTATTTAATGTAGACCGAAAGGAATGAAATCTTATTGGTAGACAAAGGAGTGAAAGGTTTATCTGATATGAGTGCTCCCCATATGTAATTTGCTTTATCTAAGCTTATTTAGTTCCGGCAAAATTCCTTTATGAATGTGAAGCAAATTCCCCAGGACAAACTATGTCTGCTTCACTAAAGATAATGTCATTTAGCTCATTTATTTATATTGTCTTTTGAACCAAATCTGAGAAGGTGCGTCCCAAATAATTTACTTAAAGTAAGCACATAGGGTTCTTGAGAAATCAGAAAATCTTAACATTAAAAACCGGCGTGTCTACCACAGACCCATTCTTTTAAATAAACTTCTTCAAGAATAATAGGCCTCAATGTTATTTATTTTTGATTTCCTCAGAAGTTACTCGCTAACTTGGAGTAAGGCAGTCTGAATTAAGCTTTGTAGGAACAAACCGAAAGTTTATGAATGTTTGGGCCAAAGTCCATCAGCCTCAAGGGACAGCCGTCTTACATTCATTAAATTTTCCATAGGCAGCCAATAGTATATACAAAGTTTACATGATACATCATATTGTCAGCGCTGACAATATGATGTTTAATGTAACCCCATATACAGACCTCAATGCATACATTACTTGTCTGGTAACCGCACCACCGATCTATGTTAACTTGGTAAGTAAAACGTCACGCATGCAGCAGCCTTCTAATTGGAACCGGGTCAGAATGTTATAAATTTTAAAACGCTTATTGTATAGTAAAAAAGCAGATCTTATTTGCACCGAATATTAGCATTTACTTTTCACAGACAAATTGCAACAGTGCGCACTCACTTTTCATGTATGATCGCTTCCCGCTGTTCGTGAGATTGTTCGTTTGCACGCAGGATGACTGAACGCCACTCTTCGAAAATGTCGTTTTTTAGGAGCCACAATGCGCCTCCCCCTCTCTCTCACTCTTCCCGAGTCCCCCTCGCTCTGTTTCGGGTGCGTATACACCGACACACCCGGAGTAGCACGTCGCCACTTAGCAGACGCCCAGACGAAGCGGCCAATCGGTGTCGCGCCCATCAAGCTACTGACGTGCTGCCCGCCGCTTAGGTGACCAATTGATAGGGCCAGTTTCAGGCTGTATAGAGCCGGCTGCACGCTGATTGGCCAACTTGCCGTCAGGCGAAGTGCGAACGTACGTGCACACCAAGAAAGTCACACGTTTTTCTACGAGAGCGAAGGCCAGCGGCGAAATTCGGGCGGGAATTTCTTGGAAAACGCTTTGGTTGCCAGATGCGTGCAGGTTCTGCGTAAAACACACAAGCTTGCAATGGAGAGAATACTGAAAAACACTGCATTCCCCAATCATAATTTTGCACAATCTCCAGGTCGACTGAATAAAATTTATGGTATCTTTGATTTTGTGTTCATGCAAATAAATCCAAAGCTGTTGGGCTTAGCGACTATAGAAAGAGAACTAGACCTTAATTAGAGATGGAGAGATGGCTGACGTTTCAGAGAGTAGGATCAGTTCACCATTGTCGAAGCGCTAAAAGCACAAAATTGACCGAAAATTGCCTTACTTGCCTGGCTTATATTTTCTTTCACTTTTCTACCTAGGCTTTCTGCCAGTCTTGATAGCTGCTTACCTGTTGAGATTTCAGTTCAATGAGGCTCTGTGAGCCTAGGCTGAAATCATCTAAACATTCACCTAATCACACATGTCAGTTCGAACATCGTAGTCCCACGATTTCCACCGTATGTTCCCCTAGAAAGTTGGTGCAGGGACGGTGACTTGTGTGCAAATTAGTTTTAAGTGATAGTAGACTTTCACTGCATCTACCACACTCTCTCTTCCCTTACCCGCCTATGCCCGTTGTCAAGGCAGAGTCAAGAAGACCGGAGCTGGGAGAGGGCGCATGTGGCTGGCGCGGCCGGGGCCGGGCTCCTAGGCCCTAGCCACCCTTAGGCGTCCCACCACACCCCCTGTTCGGTATTTGTTATGGGAGCGCAACCCGAATAACGCCTGGCATGTCCTGAGGTGGCCCCCATGTTGGTCCAAAGCATCTACCACTTGACCCGTTTAGGGGTCACACATGCTAGTTCGACCGTCGTGTTTGACGATGTCCACCGTATGCTGTGCAGGGACGGTGATTCGTGCTGGATTATAGTGAGAGTATACTTGCGATGAATCTACCTCACTCTCTGTTCCACTCCCCACCTGGACCCAGTGTCAAGGTAGAGTCAAGAAGACCGGAGATGGGAGAGGGCGCAGGCCCACGCACTGTGGTCCTACTCCAGACAAGAACACAACAACAAAAGAGAGGGGCGGCTCGGATCCCAACTGAGTGGGAGTGCCATAAAGGCCACATTAAGAAAGGGCCATTGTAACCTGACTCGCGGTCCGCCAGTTATCCATGGCGAACACATGCACACACTGGATTGACCACGCGGTCCGAGTTCTCCCGTCAGTTGGCAACCTGCTGACCCACGGCGCTTATCGCCCCGTGATATTTTCAAGCTCAGATTATATTTGCCTTTCAAACAGTTATGCAGACTGAGAGCATGTTTTTTTGTGGTGTTGTGTGTGATTATCTGAGGTGCAGAGGCTGATGAGGAGAGATGTAGTGTTGTGGTATAGCCACCGGTGATCCATCGTAGATTTTCATGGGGACGCATGTGACCTAATAAGTCCATGCGGTGTGTGAATGTGCATGGGCAGTGCGTACAGTTGAGTCGGATACGGCGGGTTTATGTTGGTGCTCCCTGCACTGGTTCACAGTTCTCTGAGCGATGGATTCGCAAGTCACCGATCAGGCCGATGGCTGACGTGCATTTGCGGTAACAATGAGGACAGGATATGTCGGGAGGTGCTGAGTCTACGGGGGCTCTGCTTCTGGTACTGATAGTCACGCCCATGGGATGACTATAGGAAGTGTTGATGGGTATGTAAGATGTGTTAACTGTGTTGGCATCGCAGTGGATTCCACTTTCGCATGTGACCGATCAGGCCCATGCGATGCGTGAATGCGCGTGGACAGTGAGGGCATTGGAGGTGGCGGTCTCTGCTGTGTTTTGGTGCTCCAGGCACTAGTTCGCCAGTCTCTGTGCGATGGATTCACAAGTGACCGGCCAGGCTGATGTGTGAGGTGAATGTGCGATCGCAATGAGGACAGTTTAGTCCCGCACACTCTTCTCCGCCCCCACCTGAGCCCGGTCTCACGACACAGACAAGAAGACCGGAGATGAGAGAGGTCGCAGTTGGCTGGCGCGGCCGGAGCCGCCACTGGGTGTACCACCACACCTGGCTCGGATCCCACAGAGTAAGAGGGCTATAAAGACCACATTAAGAAGGAGCCATTGCAGCCTGACTCTCAGTCCGCCAGTCAGCCACTCCACACAAAACACACATTGGGCTGACCACGCGGTTTGAGTTATCCCGTTAGTTGGCAACCTTCCAAGCCACGGCTTTTAGCGCACCGTGATAGTTTCAAGCGCGTCAGATTTTTTATAGTGAGGAAAATACGCTGAGCTGTCGACCTCACTCTCTCCCCAACACCCACCATCAGACACTGTCCGAGCCGGTCAGTTGTCTGATGTGGGAGTGGGCGCATTGGCTGACGGATCGGCGTACCCATCTTCGCGTGCCACATCATGACCTGCCCCCCATAACGCACACACCAGGATTCACTAAATCAGAGGATATGGAGGAGCCATCGCCATCTGACTTCCAGTCCACCGGTCAGCAACTCGACACACACAGCGCATACACGGGGCCGATGGCGTGGTCTGGTGTAAGCGTCAGATTGGTAACCTTCCAAGCCACAGTTCCTAGGAAACCGTGATATGCTCAGGTACGGGATTATGGTGAGGGTGTTGTCTATGTATTGGTATAGGTAGTGTGCTCTGATGTGGCTTAACCACCGTTGGTTTACCGCAGGTTGTCGTGGAGGCCCATGCGGTGTGTGAATGTGTGGGAGCAGTGAGGGCAGTGCAGGCGGGCGCGTCGACTGTATGTCGGAGCCCCAGGCACTGGTTCACCAGGCTCCGTGCGATGGATTCCAGGTGACCGACCAGGCCGATGCGTGGGTAGAATTTGCGGGCGCAGTGTGAGCAGGAGAAATCGGGAGAGGCTGGGGATGTCAATCATGGTAGTGGGGGTGGCAGTGGCGGTAAGAATGGCAGGAGCGGAGGGTGTTCATGGGGTATCGGCTTTGTCAACATTGCGATTAATTATGCTGTCATGAATGCGCATGTGACCGAGTAGGCCCATGTGGTGAGTGAATGCGCGAGGGCAGTGGATACGGCGATATCGGATGCGGGTTGGTGCAGCAGTCTCTGTGCGATGGATTCGTAAGTGATTGACCATGCCGATGCGTGAGGTGGATGTGCGGTTGCAATCGAGGACAAGTTAGGCGAGAGTCCCCATTGCTGGTGGTGGTGGTGGTGGTGGTTGCGGAGGTGGTGGAGGTAACAGGTGAGGAGTATTGCGATGTGGTCGCTATGATGGTGGAAGTAATGGAATTGATGTCAGGGTTTAGGTTGGGGGAGTCCGATGGAGGGTAGGCAGAACTTGACGTAGAATTTGGAATTCTCAGATTGTTGGTGCATTGCGTCCGAAGATGTCGGTCCAGGCCGATTCGCGCGCGGAAGGTGCGTTGACAGCGTGGACATGTTGGAAGGGCTTGTGCATTGGCGGTGTTGGTCTGGGGCGCTGGTGACTTTCGTACTGTTCTTTTGGCTTTGGCGACGACGATGCGATTGGCCTCATAGATTGCTGAGCCAGTCTGCACGGACCTTCGCCGTGCCGGTCTATTCTGTGCGAGGTCCTCCCAGGTCACCGGGTTGATTTTCAGTTGCGTCAGAGACTTCTTCAAAGTGTCCTTATAGCGTCGTTTTTTTTACCGCCTTGTCAGCGAGCACCTGTAGCGACATCTCCGTAGAAAAGTCGTTTGGGTAGCCGCTCGCCGTCCATCCTCAAAATGGTGACCGCTCCAGCGCAGCTGCAGTTGTTTCAACTGAGCATAAATACTGAGAAGGCTTGTTCATTGAAACACCTCCATGTCCGGGATCCTGTATTGCCCTCTCAGCTTTAGTATTCGGCGGAGGCAGCTGAGGTGGAAGGAGTTGAGCTTATGCGCTTGCTTTTGGTAGATCATGCTAGTCTGCGCTCCCTACAGCAGCGTCGACAACATGACAGCTTTGCACATCTTGAGTTTGGTGTTGAGGTTAAGACCGTGTCGATTCCAGATCATGTTCTGCATGCGTCCAAATGCTTGGCTGGCTGTGGCGATCCAATGGGTGATCTCATCGTCGACTTTGGTGCTGCGGGAGAGGTTGCTGCCTAGGTACGTGAAGATAACCACAGATTTCAGTTGGGTGCCATTGACATTGATGTGAGCTACGGCAGCAAAGAGGTCCATGCTACTTTGCCTTTCCTCTTCTGTCGTTGCATTGACTGCGCCGTCATCAGCGAAGAGAAGTTCGTGAATCGTGACTGTGGATACACGCGAGTGGAAATGCATCCACCGTTGGTTGAAGAGTCGGCCGTCCATCCGGTAGGCGATGCGGATCCCGGGGCGTTCGTCATGGTAGGCGTCCATTAGCATGGCAGAGAACATGAGACTGAAGAGTGTAGGCGGAAGGACGTGGCCCTGCTTCACTCCGTCGGTCACTGCGAATGTTTCAGAGGTGAGTCCACATCTCATGGCACTTCTCTTGCAGCTGGCGAGGGGCAAAGATCATGTCAACTGTTCCTCGGTGTTGTCGGAAGCCACATTGGCTTTCCTGGAGCATTCCTTGCTCCCGATGAGCGTTCAGACGATTGAGGAGAATGCGGGTGAAGATCTTTCCGGCGATTTTTAGCAGCGAGATTTCCCGGTGGTTGTCGCAGAGTTTGCGGTTCCACTTCTTCTTGTAGAGGTGGATGATATTGGCGTCTTTGATTTCCTGAGGAACCAGACCTTAGCATCTGTGGAGAGCACTATGAGCTGGTTCATCAGTTGGGGGCCGCCGTGCTTGTAGATGTCAGCAGCGATCTCGTCTGATCCAGGTACTTTCCCACTGAAGTATTTTTGTACGGTCCTGATGGTTTCTTGAAGAGAGGGCAGGAGATCGAGGTCCGCGTTGGTTTCTACTTCAGGCAGGCGACCAATAGCGGTGCCGGAGATGGTGGAGGGCTGGTTGTGAACGCTTTGGAAATGATTCGCCCAGCACCTAAGGATTTGCGATTTCTCAGTGAGCAGGGTAGTTACATTGGCACTGATAAGAGAGGCGGCTCCTTTGACGGGAGGTCCGTAGACAGCCTTGTTAGCGGCGAAGAAGTTCCTTTATTCGTTGCGTTCCGCGTACCCTTGGATCTCCTTGGCCTTGCGGGTCATCCAGGCGTCCTGCATCTCTCGCAGCCGTTACTGTACAAGGTGGCAACTTCGGTAGAAGGCTGGTTTGTTTGCAGCGGTAGAGCGATCGACTGACGCTTTGTGCAATTGGTTCTTCTCGATGAGCAGAGCATTGATGGCTGATCGTTGTCATCGAAACTAGTCCTGGTGTTGATGACGTGTGATGCTGAGGACATCCAAAGCGTTGGATTGGACCGTGTCCCTCAGTTGGCATCAGCGGTTCTCGCCGGTGGAGTCCTCGTCGGCGACTGGAAGGTTGGTCGGCCTGTTGGCCAGTTCGTTGCTGAAATGGAAATGGTGAGCAGGCCCATTCAACAAAACACTATTCAACTAACCTGGTGGTCGCTTACCTTGGGGTCCCCTACGTGGTTGCAGACTAAGTCTCATCTTGCAGATGATGAGGCGGTGATACGTCCGTCCGTCGGCACAGGGGATCGCCTTTGTCACCAGCACGTCCGGACGAGAACATAGTCCAAGAGATGTCAGTGTCTCAACCGGAGGTGTACCCAAGTTGCCTTCTGTCGCATCGGGAGGCAGAAGGTGGTGGTCAAGATCAGGCGGTGCTCTGCGCAGGTTTATAGGAGAAGAAGACCATTGTCATTGAAGCGTGCGACACCATGGGTACCAAGCACTCCTCTCGACGTGGCACTGTCTGTCCCCGACGCGGGTGTTAAAGTCACCAAGGACAATTAATTTATCTGTCTTCGGCACAGTAGTCAGGAGGGAGTGTAGAGCCTCGTAGAGTCTGTTCTTTGTCTCGTCGGAGCTCATCATTGGGGGGCGTAGGCGCTGATGATGGTGGCGAACTTGTCTCCCCGGAGAGGCAGGCGGAGGCTGATCAGGCGATCGTTGATGCCCCGTGGGAAACAGGGCAGATGTCCCGTGATGTCCCTCCGGATGGCAAAGGCGACACCAGCGTCGCGTCGCTCTGCCTTTGGCCGGCCGCTCCATAAAAAGGTATAGCCGGCACCCACCTCCTCCAGCTGACCCTGCTCAGAGAATCGGGTCTCGCTGAGAGCAGCAATGTCCACCTTGTAGCGCGCCAGTTCTAAAGTGACTAGCGCCGTCTGTTGCTCCTGAGATTGTCTAAAAGGGATCGAACATTTCAGGCTGCTAGAGTGAGCGGGCTCATTCGAAAAGCCTGGGGAGGGTACCCGGGAGGGTATGGTGTGGCAGGCGTTGCGGCACCCGAGGCTCAAAGTCGCGTATGACTGGCTGATGATGAATAATACGGTAGAAACGGCCATTCTAGCCTCCCTTGTCCGTGTCGGTGATGTCATTTTGCTTACATATAGTTATATAATTTTGCAACTGTTATGCACATACATTAAATTAAGTACCCGGATCCCGAAATTTCAATGAAAATTTGGGTCTATGGTGCTCACTTAATAAGTTTCACAATTATGAGCTTGATATATAGGAAAACTCACCCACTGTATTTACTCTTCTCAATTGCAGCGGAAATGACTGCGGGTACGTGGCAGAACACTGAACTACCTAACGCTCAATGATCAAAGAACCCGGGTTCAAATACCAAACGATTCAGACCTGTGTTTGAGTAAGGTTGACTGGTGATGACTAACATGTCAGAAATGGACACTCTAGTATTGCCTGGCTTCCTTCCTTATGCTTACTGTTTGTGAGGGCTCCAGTCTATCCGCAGAGCCTACGCGGACGGGTGGTTTCGCACAAACCTGCTACAAGATGTGTGCATCAATTGTCATGCGAACCTACACAATGTAAGCATAAATTAGCAAATAAATATGATGTTAAGTCTTTGCAACCGAAGATGACAGTCTAGGTTTAAAATTTAGTACGAAAGCTTAAGTTGAGGACGTTTAACACTGATGAACCAAGCGCGCAATGTCCAGACCTGCAAACCTAACCCATGTAATTGCTTCGCCAAACTTCAATCCGAAGATAACCCAAAGGCATATTTCACCGAGTGAACTGCGGGGGTTCGGTTCCTTAGGCATTCCAAAAGAACACTCACTATTTTATGGGAAATTCTTTAGCAAGCAGAAAGTTAAAGCCATCAAATGGAGATTTCTCGTAAAAGAAATAATTTTGTTAGCTTCTGTGAACTGCTCACCCACTGTTCAGACATTGGGGCTTTAACTGACGTAACGCCACGGATTGCGCAATCGGCCCCAGCTTCTCATTACTAGGCCTCTATTGTGTATTCTGCTCAGCGAGGCGTTTAGGGCCCATAAGTTGCTTGTTGCCACGCCGGATTAGCTGGGCAAGAGACGACATAATCCCCACGTTCAATGCCAGTCACGAGGGCACTCGACAGGGTGATTAACGCATGATTTGGACAGGAAACTTAAACCACCCTCTTCCTCCCCCTTGTAGAATTGTTGTCAGAGCGGAGGACAAACTGTCATGGTGATCCGCATGGTGTAAGGAAAGTAGGTGACACTCAGGCGAGGAGATAACATGGAACGGCCGAGCAGAGAGAGTATGGGGATCCAGATGGCACAAGGGAACCTCACCCGAGAATGCGAACCGGCTTCAACCAAAACGCGGGTAGCGCGGCCAAAGAGGAAGAGGTGTTCACGTCTTAGCGGCGATTGCCGTTTCAGTTTTGCGCCAAGTCTATCGACCTTGTGCAGGGGCTTCGCGTGTTTCTTCGTTGACGCCCAGGTCCTTTGAAGAGGTCCTCAGGGTGTCCTTGTATCGTCACTTTTGGCCACTGTGTGCCTGCGAGCACTTACACGAACAGAACGGCCACGCACCTGGTCGATTTCGCCAACCAAGAACAGTTACTTGGGTGTAGTCATCAAACAGAAAACATCTAAACACCGGGGATGGGGTAATATAGAAGTATCCGTCGATGAACTCTCATCGATCGGGAACGGAACTCACTCATCCCGTTCTGCCTTGGGGCCCACCCTGGGTGGTGCACCACCTGGGGTTGGGTATGACAGGCTGACGATGGTTAATAAGCCAGAAATGACCATTCCAGTCTCCCTTGTCTTTGCCGGTAATATTCGTCAGCCGTACTCTCCCCATCCTTGCGCCAGGCAACAGTCGGGGCTTTTGAACCGAATGGTGACTTATGACCCACGTCCAAAATCGCATATGCGGCGGCAGTTGTCGGTTTGCACTGACTCTGCGCTGCCCGATAAACGCGCGTTGTGACCCAAGCTGACCCGTGTTTGTCCAATCCGCATGTGTGGGCCGGGGTATCAGCCACACGTTCCAGAAGCACGAGTTGGGGGGCTTATACCTTGGATACAGTTCCACCTCTACGGTGACGGGAGGAAATAGAGAACTTCTACATGCACGAGTGGCAGGTAGAACCTGAATAAATGGTGCCATAGACCACTAAGGCCCATCAGAGCAGGGCAGTAAGTCCAACCGGTATGCTGTAGACGCTTTGGCATTCCTAGAAGCCCGATCTAGGGCCTAGACAGGCAGCCATATAACAACGGACAGTCAGCAAGTAACAATGGCACGGAAACACTTGCTTGCTTTCCGATGGAATTAATGCGTGAACTTGGAGTAAATCCGTCCGAACAAACCTTTCGTGCTAGGCTCGAAAGTTGGTGGGAATACTTGAGCTGGTATCTGTCAGCTGATCTGGTATCTTCCGAAGGAATTACCCCATGTTCGTATGCTACTTTTCTCGGAAACTAAACTAGGCCGTATAAAAACTGGAGGTCGTATACCGGAAAACACACAGGAACGCTGGGAGACCCACTGATTAGCCGGACCCCTAGGTAGTATCTGTGCTGTTTGTACGGTAAATAATAACGTATGGAAATGAGCCTTGACAAATATGTCTATTGTAATTAAGATAGGGTCACTTTGCTTACAACGAGGAGGAATACAGTAGATTACGTAACTCATGAAATGTTGAGGCTATGATTATGGTTTCATGGTTATTTATTTTGTTATTTAATTGAATTGATACAAAGAAAGCTGTTCAATAATGAGGCGATCACTTCAGGTCTGTTTATTTAAGGGAAAAGAGGCACAAACAGGATCAAATCCGACGTTTCATGCTATCCGGGAGTTTTCCTACGTTATTGAAAGCAATGGATCAAAAAAGTGTGTTGCGGTGCGATGTACTATAAATGAAAGTTACTAAAAACCAAATAAAATGTCAATATATCAACTAAGAGAGCGAAAAAATTGGTTTTGCAGGTATGCAGAATTGCGGTTTTTTTCAGGAACACAAGTGCAAATTCCGTTTAAAAAATTCAGTTTTACAAAATTGTGACGTTTTCTACCAAAAAAATCGGTAATAAACTTATGTCACTGATAAGTAGGAACATAAATACGCATATCGATTAGAAGTCGTGACATGCCGTCACTTTTCTCTGTCGCGGCGTACGCGAAAGATGTCCAGACAATTTATAGCTTCAATTGTCCATGAACGACTACGGAAGCTTGAAACGGAAACCGGTCAAACTTCTCAACTTCCACATTGACTTTACTTTGGCAAAAGGTAAAATACACTGATATTAGACAAGGAACTATCTAATTTAAGTGCTTTTTAGAGAGGTAACTTCCTATGAACGGTTTTTAAATTGATCGTAGACGCAATTATTGACAAACTGTGTTGTGGGCGTTTATTTTGCTCGGGAACAAGTTTTCATATTTGCATGAGTTTACAAATAATGACCGAAACAGTAAGCTGCGTTAGAAAGGATGTTTCAAAACTCACTAATGTGGTAAGTAGTCTTCAAGAATATTTTATTTTGATTTTTTTGATAAACGCACAGAACGAAATCTACATTTATAGGCAATCGACTGAAAACGGAGAAAATCATAAAGTATTCACCACTATTCGAAGGGTGATCTGAAACTCCTCGTATTGGGAACATCCGAAGTACTTATAAAGCAATTTAACAAAAGGAAATTCCTCTTAATATCCACAAACTGATACGTTTACGAATGCACCTGAAAACTTTTTCAATTTATTATTCAGTAACCGGCCTGTCAGCATGTGAGTTTAATGAAATATTTTATTCCTATGACGTCCCTGTCAGCGCAATCAAACGAAAATCTGTTTGCCTTAGTCAGACGCATCTTAAGCACTGTACAAACGGAAGAAAACTCGTCAATTCTCGTGGAACCCTGTTTGCGCTATATACTCGAAATTTAGGCTGTTTGGTAACGACCATACTTTACATTGCCCTTAATACGGAAGACTACTTCCGTGGAATATACACTAAAGGACCATTTTCAAATGTAATTCGGCTTGTGTTGCTTTATTCACTGTTTTTTTACATGGACAGGCTTAATTAGCTTACCCGATTTTTCCTGTTTTCGGTATTTGCCGCTTTTCTAACAAAAAGCTAGTATTTCTAAACATCATAATATTAGTTTTTAAACACCACTGCGCCTTATTTTTAAGAACGGTCACTTATTCATTGCTGTAAAACGTTGGGGGATGCAGTGTGGACGGATTCCGCGTAACGGGCTTTTTCTTGTGAAATTCATGATATTTCCTGAGTTAGGAGGAGCCTGCCGCTGCTTACCGGGTCGTTCATGTTCGAGTTCGGCCTTGTTCACATACCCTTAAATATGGTTATAATAGTAGAAATAATCATTTTCATTAAAACCATCGTACTCCGTGAAACGGCATTTGTGATTCAGACCCCGAACAGCAGTAGCAACGCCGAGACAAGCTGACGCGACCTACTTGAAAAGATCTTTTAATCAACAGCTCACACATCTGTCCTCTCGAGGTTTTGACGGCCTTCAAGTGGAGGGCAGTGTGGACACTCCAATTTACATCTGGTCACATTATATTTCCTGCGACGTCGCCGCAGTCCTCCTCGACAGACAGCCAGTTCGGCTATTCCCCCCAGGCGCGCACGCAATAACATCAAGCAGAATTAGTCAACCGCGTATCAGAGCGCATTCGTTGTCGTTTAAAGTCACCTTACAACATAAAAAAAATAGGTAAAATAAAGGGGGACTCTGAGACACACGTCAAATTCAAAGGCGAGTAGAACGGGTGGGAAAGACCGTCCTCCGCCTTACCCCCACTCCCCGCCCCACACCACGATCCCCGGTGGAGAGCGGTGTGCCCCGTCCCGCCCCCTTCTCTCCCCCCCCCCGGAATCGCAGCGGGGTGGAAGGGTGTACATGAGGGCGGGAACCGAGGGAGGCCTTTCAGCACGAGAGGTGTCGAGTTGACAGACATGCCGAGGCTGTTGGCCATTCGGCGAGGTAGAGAGGGCGACAGAACGGGTCCGTTTGCGCAGGTGGGTTAATTGACACGGTGGCCCGCGTGACCGAACCCCTTCTCCTCAGACCTGCTCTCTTCGTCCACCTGTGTGCGTGTGTGTGTGCGTGCGGGCGGGTGAACGGAGGGGGAGAAGTCCTCAACACGACCGCAGCAGCCCTGAGGACATTCTCCGGTGAACCCGATCAACAAACAAAAACCGCAAAATGTCCAGACCCCCAGACACGAGTGGGTTGTAAAGTTTCAACAGAGCAAGTCCAATGTTATCGTCCTGTCTGTGAGGATGGAACAAGGCGTCCGATCGCAGGCCAGTTTTTGCATCCCTGCCGCCGAAGCGCTTAAGCTCTCACCTGCGTACAGTTAGCCGTTTGTGTATATTCAATATTCGGTCTAACATTGCGCGTAAAGCTTCTATTTTTTCCATAGATATGTACACATAAATAATTATATCTGAGATGAGAATAAAAAAACTAGTCGCTATGCGACTGTCGGTGAGGGTACCATATTGAGCGCCACTGTACAACAATTTTCGTAACGGAAACGAACACGACGATTGATAGATCAATTTGCCGCAGATTATAACTGAAACAGGCACCAGGATTAATCGATAAAATCGTTGTACAGGGGAAGGCAATTCCTGAGATATTTAAAAGGGGTATCATGACAGCTAAGACACGTCGACCTCATTTACTACGACACCATTGGGAAAAAAATCCCTAAGGGTTCCGTGAACTTGCACCATTGTCCAGAAAGCCTGAATGTCAGTTTAAAATGTCAGGCATGAGGTACTCCGTCTAAGCACTGATACTCGCCTACTTCGTAAAGGTGGCTGGTCTTATCGGCAATGGAAATTTGAGTGCCCTTGAACTCACCATATTCAGGATTTGTTTTGTTGGAACACAATTCCATGGAAGTACAAGAGCCGGACCCATTGAGAACATTGGCTCTCGATTAATTTTCCGTGATTTCATTTTCACGCGTTTAACTTTCCTCCGTCAGTCAAGTGAGTTCTCATTTGCCTCTCTTTGACGCCAAGTCAAGCTTGCTTCCCCTTACACCGATCCTGAAGGCAAATTCCCTTGCCCTTAGTCCATGGGAGAGCTTTTTCGATTTCCTTAAATTCCGTGGGTTCTACTTCGCCAATTTACAGTCGGTAAGTAGGCGTTTCCTAGGTTTTCTGCTTCCTCGTTCTGCCCTACCAATAAAGCCCCCTTTACCAAGGTTCCCGTATTGTAGTTGGCCTTGCTTGCAACGTTCTCAGTGGATCCGACTTCATTCCTTGCGTATTCTCCGTCAGGACTGGTTGCACACCGACCTATTGGATTCCCAAAGGAAACCAGCCCGTGTGGGAAGAAAAGCTCACGAACAGACAGTCAACTAATAGGCCGAATCCTGTCAAGTTATAATAACAGAGAGCGAAGGTACGAGAGAGGATGTGGTTAGATTGATGCAGTTCTGTTTCGAGTCTATTCACCCTGACCACCAGCTGGGAGCAGAAACACAAACATGCACTCGAGTAGGGCACATGTTGTCCAAAGCCGATGTCTACCCGCATTCCCTGTCTTCCCTCTTCGTTCCCTCAGGGTATTTTTAAGCCTCCTAGGGTGTCTCCTGGAAGCGCGATGCATAAATGTTCAGCATTTGCGTAAGAACGCATGCTCTATAGGTCTGCTTGCAAAAACTAGGGGATTTGTTTAACCCTTAATGCCGAAAATATTAGATCGTATGATATTCCGCATTTCGGTTAGACACTATTTTCTAAAAGGTGATCGCATTAAGTAGGCTTCTTTGGTCAGTTTCGTCCTGGGAAGGATTTATTACACTTCCAGATCCAGACAGCGAGAGAAGAAGAAGAGGAATAATAATAATAATAATAATAATAATAATAATAATAATAATAATAATAAGAAGAAGAAGAAGAAGAAGAAGAAGAAGAAGAAGAAAAAGAAGGAGAATAAGAAGAGGAAAAGGAAGAGGACTGGTCCACCATCTGGAAGTTGAACATTGGCATCCATTCGTAGAGTCTAAAATGACAGCCGGTGGACAGAAGCATGTTGAGCTCGTAGCGCATTAGGTAGAGCGTTGGCCTTCTAACAAACAGGTCTCGAGTTCGAACCTCGGACACCGCAGAACCTGGGGTTGGGTATGGCTGGCTGATGACGGTTAATAAGCCAGAAATGGTCATTCCAGTCACCCTTGTCTTTGTCGGTCATGTTATTCTGCCTTTATCGTTAGCCAGCCTGCGGCTGCTAGCGGGACTCGAGAGTGATCCCCTAGGCATAACAGGACGACTGAGTCCTATAACCGAGCATTGAGCGCCTACGCACCATATATATATATATATATATATATATATATATATATATATATATATATATATATATATATATATATATATATATATATAGATATTATTGGAATGGAACCGACAAAGACAAGGAGACCGGAATGGCCATTTCTGGCTTATTAGCCGTCATCAGCCAGTCATACCCAATCCCAAGTGTGGAACACCTGGGATTCGAACCCGCGACCTTTGGTATTTGAGTCGAACGCTCTACCACTGAGCCACGGGCTCGTTGCTTTTGTCGGTTGCGATCGGGAATATGATGATAGTGTGTGGCTCACCGATCTGCTTAAGGAACATTTATGTTCCGTTGTGCCCTGGAACTCAGACTAGAGTACTCACAGGCAGTCGCAAAGCGACGTGTAGCATATGTTGATATTGTGGAACCGACAAAGACAAGGGAGATCGGAATGGCCATTTCTGGCTTATTAGCCGTCATCAGCCAGCCATACTCAATCCCAAGTGTGGAACACCTGGGATTCGAACCCGCGACCCTTGGTAATTGAGTCAAACGCTCTACCATTGAGACACGGGCTCGTTGTTTTGTCGGTTGCGATCGGGAATATGATGATAGTGTGTTGCTCACCGATCTGCTTAAGGAACATATATTTTCCATTGTGCCCTGGAGCTCAGACTTGAGCCCTCGCAGGCGGTCGCATAGCGACATGTAGCATATGTTGATAAAAAGGAACCGACAAAGACAAGGGAGACTGGAATGGCCATTTCTTCCTTATAAACCGTCATTAGCCAGCCATACGCAACCCCGCGACCTGTTGGATAGAAGTCAAATGCTCTACACAGTGCGCCACGAGCTCAACATGCTCCTGTCCAGCGACTGCCATTCCAGACTTTACGAATGGATGTCAATGTTCAACTTCCAGATGGTAAACCTTTTGCTCCTTTTTTCTTCTTCTTCTTCTTCTTCTTCTTCTTCTTCTTCTTCTTCCTCATCTTCTCTTTCTCTTTCTTCCTTAACTTGAATGTGTAGTTTCAGATAGATGCTCACCAATCCGGTTACGGAACATGCTCGTCCCGTTGTGTCTTGGTGAACTCAAAATATGTACAATGGTAGTGTGGCATTCATCGGGCTGGTTACGGGAAATGCTCGTCCCGTTGTGCCTTGGAGCTCAAGCAAGCGCCCCGCAAGCAGCTGCATGGTAACTAGGGGTATGTATAGATCACAACCGACAGGACACAGAACCCATCTCTCAAGGGTTGAGAGTTAAACTCAATGATCAAAGGTTCCGGATTCGAATCTCAGTGGATTCACACCTGGGTTTGGGTATGACTGGCTGATGACGGCTAATAAGGCAGAAATGACCATTCCAGTCTCCGTTGTCTTTGCTGATGCCACCTTATACATTTAAAGACTTTATTTTCTGGCCGAATAAACTGTGCTACTTGAGTCTGCACTCTTTTTGATCGTCAACGTCGTGGAAAATATATTCATACCACGCCTTGAACCGTGTTCAAGTTGTGGCCGAACAAACGAGGACAGAAAGCGAACTCCCCATGAGAAATTTTAGAATGTTTGAACAAATTCCTGGATTGACTGGGCTTCAGTCCGTACGAATCGACTGATGCCTTCTTGGCACGCCAACTGATATCCTTTGCGTGCAAACGAATACCAGCTTTTATGTGAGAGCCTTTTTATGGGAAAAATAATTTCTGAGAATTTATCACGGGTTCTCATTTGCTACTACATGGGTCGACTCGAATCCTCAGCTTCCCAGACGGAAGGGTGTCCTAGTGTTTGACATGTCAGGGTACGAAAAGTACTATAATTATTATTATTATTATTATTTGGGATGAGGTCCCATGACAAATGCCGAACATGGGGTTGCGCGCGCCCAACAAGAACACACGTTGGTGCCAGCTAATGACGCACCCCGCTCTCCCTCTCTGCGGGATATGCTTTAGCTGCACCCGACCCCGGCTCCGATCTTCTTGACTATGTCTTGACGCCGGGCACAGGCGGGTAAGGGAAGATGGAGAGTGCGGTAGATGCAGCGCAAGGTTACTATCAATTTAAACTAATCCAAGCACAAGTCACCGTCCCTGCACAACCCTTCTGTGGAGCATACGGTGTACCTCGTCGGATTACGATGGTCAAACTGACCCTATCTAGTAACCTATTTAACAATTTGGACCTTGTTCATCTTCTAGCACGCGAAAAATAAACTTTCCGTTTTTTCATTATTCCACCCCTCTTCCCCCCCCCCCATCTACAACGAACTTTCACCTCATGACGCCTGTCGTCTGCTGGTCAAGATTATTTAAACTGAAAGGTCTATGCACCCCCCCCCCCCATCGCCCCGTACCACCCCCTGTCCAGTTCAACTTAGTAACCATGTTTAGCTGAGCCATTGCGATCCCGCATCTGTTGACAAGGCATCCGCTACCAGCAGCATATGCTACAGGTGGTCGACGGATAAATTTAACCTAACAAATTAAATCAGCAATTTTCGCAAAAATTGTGGCACAACTTTGCTGTGATCGAAAAGTTCTGAATCGGCAGGAGTTGTGTGACTTTCCGGGCCACTTTTAGGAAGCTCAAACCCCTTGCCTGTCGTGGGGAGGACTCCAAACGCCCAGAGGAAACGCAGCAGGCTTTTCTAAAGGTAGACTACACTCTTCGTACTTGCTAGTTTGTGGATGCTTCATGGACCCAAAAAGAGGCTGCACTGTTTGACCCTGCCCTAGTAATTCTTAATCTATTTTGGGTGCTTAGACTGAGGAATCTGTGCTCAATTCGTGGACTGAACACCCATGGAGTTGTTTCAAGCATTGTCAAATTTATTCGCATAATTACTGGAAATTATGCTTTTTCATGGCAAGATTTTGATTAATACTTAACATTTATTAGTCAGAAGGTCAATCAGACTATTTTTGTTATAACCAACTGTTAGTGTTGCTTTGTTGGAAAAATAATACAACTTGCTATTGCTGCTATCTCGAAAAAAACACTCAATTGAACCACCAATCTATGATTTGTCATTCTTCTGTGACTTCTTCGTCAGTTAAGCGTTTTTTCATCGAATTTCAGAAAAAAATGTGAACTAAATTATGCGTATTGCTCGCTATGCAGGCTACGATGCGACGGTATGTGGCTGAGAAACTTGCTGGTGTTTTATATACTTGTTTTAAGTTCAACTCATTTGTTTAGATTAAAGATGCTAATGCAAATTTCTTTTTTAAATCAGAATAACTATGTCCGTCCAAAGCATAGGACCTAAAATTGAACATACTTTATGGGACGTTTTACTGTTAAGAAACATTAATGCGAGTAGTGGATGGGATAACTTGACGCTTGTGCGTAATACCATAAATATTTATAAGGTTAGAGTACAATACAATAGTTAGGTAACTTTGACTGGTTTAACTGGCCTGTATATAAGATTTCATAATATATTTTCAATAAAAGTCATTCACGCCTCCAGTCATCTAAAAAAACTAATTGGATGCTTTACTTATAATAATACGTTACGAATTTCTTACTGACAATGCCAAGACGACGGAAGACGGGCTCAGACGCAGTGGCGGACAACATAAAAGAGCCAGCCTACGCGTACCACACGTGATCTGGTTCCCGAAGAATGTATCAGTTTTTCATAAAGGGCGCCTAGGAGCTAAGTGCGTGAGAATGCCATAGTACCCAAATTAGGGACTAGTCATTGCAGCTTAGCTCTCAGTCCCGAGAGAACCGAATTACCCGTCAGTTGACGACCCTCCACGCGCATCCTGTTAGATTTAAACTTCCCCAGATTTATTGGAACGAGGAATGCCCTCAAGTGTCGTGAGGATTGATTCCCATACGTCGGCCATACACCAGTCGACTATCCGCGTCTGTAAACCACCACAGATCACCCATTTACGGCATTGATTATGGGCTCTCACGCACTCTGCGTAGACAGATTAACGCGCATAGTGAGCAAATATGACACCCGTTTCCTCCTGCTATGCAGCCTTCTCAGGAGACACTCCGTATAAAGTGCACACACATACGTGCGATTGGAAAATTCAACAGCTCTGGGACCTTGATTGAAAGCGAAAATAATTAGGTGTTGGAAATGCGCATTTTTATCAAATTGACATTTGAATATTCATGCCTTGTTTTTTTTAAAAAAAAGCATACAATGTCCCAGAAAAATGGTAAGAGTGACCAGGGAACCTGGCGGGAATCTTTCCAATTAGAAAACAGCAGTCATACGGGTATTTGAACCTTTGAATTCCAGCATTTGGATGTTCTGAGCATAACAGAAAGGAAACGTCGAGTATTTCCTGCTCGAAGCTTAGATGAAGGTCAGACATGGCGTGGCGGTAACTAACAGAGTCTTCCGTGCAGGGGGATAGTAAATTAATCAGATTTGTTTGGGAGTTTACTAGAATTCGGTGAGCTCCACTCTGAATTAGAGGTCTCCTATTAGTAAATCCATTTATCTGCACGCATCGGTGACTGTTTCAGGGTTGTACTACACATTTTAATTAGAAGTTCCTACTGCTTAAATAAGCGTACATGCAGCTTCCAGGCCATCCATGCATCTGCCCTAAAATCGGTTGGGAAGTAGGCTACCCAGGCCTAGCTATGAGTTACCCCAGCAAATCAGCAACCAGGCTCTCCGTGAATCAGGTGGCGAGTTCGAGCCTCGGGTACAACAACATCTGGGGTTGGGTATGGCTGGCTGATGACGGCTAATAAGCCAGAAATGGCCCTTCCAGTCCCCTTGTCTTTCTCGGTCATTTTATTCTGCCTAGACTTCGAAGCCAAACACAACCCCACCCCTACCTCCTCAGGTAGGCCAGCCTCGGCAACCCTGTTCAAAGGTTAACCACAGCATGTATTTGAGTGCGGAGGCCAGGTGGTTGGCTAGGAGAGTGTTCAGCGCATCTCCCACGCAATGCCTCACCGTCCACCGGAACCTCCAGGCATCAGGGGCGGTCGTCCGCGGCCCAGTCAAACCCACTAGCATCGGATTTGCGTGCGTAGAAACGCACGCGCGCGACGGAGAGCATACTTCGTCCGTTGCCGTCCTCATCGTCGCCACAGCTGCCGTTACTATAACCTCCTCATCCTCATAACGGCGGCCGTCCGTCTTTTGTTTGACGACGCGTGCCCTTGCAGACAACAGGGCAGCACAGGAGCAACAGCGTGATTCCGCCTCTCCACACACACACATCCCCGAGGTGTAGAGGGGGCTGAGGGCACAGGGGGTGGGAGGAGCGGGGCCATGAAGCGATGATGAACTCCGTCTCTCTCGCTTTCGCTCGCTCTCTCTCTCTCTCTCGCTCCCTCGTTAGGCAGGTGGGGAGACCGGGGGAAGGTGAGGGGAGCTGGGATTATTTAAACAGCCCATTGTTGTAGCGCTTCAGGCCACGTGTGAGCAAGCGGCCAGAGGTTGAGTTTTCCGAAGATTCCAGCGCTTTTTGGCATTTCATTTGGGTGAAAAAACATACGGCCAAGGCTGGATGGCCGATTAGTCGGGAGTTGGTCCGGGGTGGGCCGAACATGTCCCTTAAAGGCAAAAAATGTGCGTGCCAGAAGCAACAAGTGTTGCTGGTGGTGGTGGTGGCGGCAGTGAAAGTGGTTGCAAAAACAACACAGGTTGTTTGGAGGCTGGATGCGTCAGATGATGGAAGCGGTGGAGGCTGGGGGCAGGAGTGGACGGGGAAGTGAGTCTAAGTGCGCGGCAGCGCCGAGGACGGCATGCATCCACAACTAATTAATTTCAGCTGTCCGGCATATAACTGAGGCACCATTTGTGCAATGATAGGACACGCCGCAACGTGGCGGTCGTAGATGTGGACATCAGAGCAAGGGCAGTTTACCAAGCCTGTCTGATGCTAATTTTGACTTGCACAGTGGCCTGGTGAGGCACATATTCGGTTATGCATATATATATATATATATATATATATATATATATATATATATATATATATATATATATATTCAAACAGGAATAGGCGCACACCGATCTATTGGCTTCCCGAAGCAAACAAGTTCCATATGAGTGGCAAAGGTAAGGAACAGGCAACCAATTACCAGGCCGAAGTCGGCCAAGTTATAATTGCAGAAAGGAGATACGACAGAAAGTATGGGTAGATTGATACAGTCTTTTTCGGGCTTATTCTACCTTTATTCAGCCAAGCATAACCCTGACTACCAGCTGGGACTGGAAACACAAAAATGCGCTCGAGTACAGCGCAGAATGTCCACACACTGGGTCTAGCAGATGGGTCATAAGAACTTCATCGAACCGAAGTTCATCAGTGCCTCGCCACCTGTCATTCTCTGTCGCTGCAGATCGGGTATTTGTTCAAACAGGAATAGGCGCACACCGATCTATTGGCTTCCCGAAGCAAACAAGCTCCGTATGGGTGGCAAAGGTCCCGAACAGGCAACCAATTACCAGGCTGAAGTCGGCCAAGTTATAATTGCAGAGAGGAGAGACGACAGAAAATATTGGTAGATTGATACAGTCAAAGACAAGGGAGATCGGAATGGCCATTTCTGGCTTATTAGCCGTCATCAGCCAGTCATACCCAATCCCAAGTGTGGAACACCTGGGATTCGAACCCGCGACCTTTGGTATTTGAGTCGAACGCTCTACCATTGAGCCACGGGCTCGTTGCTTTGTCTGTTGTGATCGGGAATATGATGATAGTGTGTGGCTCACCGATCTGCTTAAGGAACATTTATGTTCCGTTGTGCCCTGGAACTCAGACTAAAAGTACTCACAGGCAGTCGCATAGCGACGTGTAGCATATGTTGATAATGTGGAACCGACAAAGACAAGGGAGACCGGAATGGCCATTTCTGGCTTATTAGCCGTCATCAGCCAGTCATACCCAATCCCAAGTGTGGAACACCTGGGATTCGAACCCACGACCTTTGGTATTTGAGTCGAACGCTCTACCATTGAGCCACGGGCTCGTTGCTTTGTCGGTTGTGATCGGGAATATGATGATAGTGTGTGGCTCACCGATCTGCTTAAGGAATATTTATGTTCCGTTGTGCCCTGGAACTCAGACTAGAGTACTCACAGGAAGTCGCATAGCGACGTGTAGCATATGTTGATAATCTGGAACCGACAAACACAAGAGAGACCGGAATGGCCATTTCTGGCTTATTAGCCGTCATCAGCCAGTCATACCCAATCCCAAGTGTGGAACACCTGGGATTCGAACCCGCGACCTTTGGTATTTGAGTCGAACGCTCTACCGATGAGCCACGGGCTCGTTGCTTTGTCGGTTGTGATCGGGAATATGATGATAGTGTGTGGCTCACCGAACTGCAATCCCAGCTAGCTACGGTATAATATCTGTGCCATATAAGATTCATACTACTTGTAGTACTACTTGGCCTAATTATATATATATATATATATATATATATAGGTTGGTACCAACACACCCTCCCCCATCGCCGGTCTTCTTGACTCTGTCTTGACATCGGGCCCATGTGGGTGAGTGGAACAGAGAGTGTGAGGTAGATGCTTCGAAAGCCGAATCTCACTTTACTCTAGCACCAGTCACCGTCCTTGCACCACCCTGTTTTGGAGCATACGGGGGTCATCGTTTAAAATGACGGTCAAACTGTCGTGGTATCAACAAAGAACCGACAGTTCCATAACCGTTGCCTACGAGGTCCTCCATTTGCCTCCAGTATGCTGGATGTAGGCACGGTGACTTGCACACGATTTAGTTGATAGAGATAGTCGACTTTCAAGGCATCTACTGCACTCTCTCCTCCTCTTTTACTTGGACGCTGTGTCAAGAAGACCGGAGGTGGGATCGGGCGCACGTGGCTGACAGTACAGCCTGACTCTGTCCTGCTAGGAGAACCCAGTTATCCTGTCAGTTGTCAGCCTTCCAAGTTAAAGCTATCAGTGCACCAAGTGCGTAAAACTGGTTATTAGTGAGGAATGTGCGCCGATTGCTCTGAGATTAGGCACAAGTAGCCGACAGAGCTAAAGAGCCCATCTACGCGTCCCAAACACGATCTGGCCCCCAACACAACACATTGTCTCCACATAAAGGTAGTGAACAGCTCCTGTTACGAAGCTAGTGGTCACACCGACCAAAGACCGCACGCTTCATCCCGCATACTCATTAATCCTCACCTCTTATTTCGTCCTCTACGCACCCCTCCATTCTTCTACCGTCTCCCGCATTAGTAATCCCATCAATTGGGTCTAGTTTATGCATCTTTCCTGGTCAAAATTTTCCCTTCTAGAGTTTGCTTGTTTTAAACATTATATCACTATTTCCTACTCCTAGGCAACATGATGAATTGGCCGTTTAACCACAGGTACGCTTCTACTTCAACTCATGTTAGTCATAAAGATAGCCATTACTTAGGTATATGGGCGGAGAAAATTTCCAGATTGGGCTACCATAGACTGCATTCCAAATGGTACATTATATTTTTTAGATGATTTATTTTCTGTTGAACTAGCTAACCGTGTCCTTAAGGTATACATGCTGGGTACGCAAAAATAGATGTAGGCTTGTGTGCTATCTGTGTCTGGTGCTTTTTCAGTTGTCTTCCGACGAGCTCCGACACCGTCTTGTGGTTTTGTCACCTGTATATTCGTAGCTCTGGAAATTCGTTTTTCCTTGAACAGTCGTCGCCGCATGCATCGACGGACAAAGTCAAGAGGATATCCGTTCTGGGAAAATAGTCTGAAAACATTTATTTTATTTACGTTCGCTCTATTTTTTCTTCGGAACAGTGAGATTTCGCTCAATTTAGCACTTTTTTTGACAAATCTACGTTTGCGATAAACCGGGGTTTGCAGTGTTCCATTAGCCTTTCTATGTACGAGGACATATATGAATGCGAGTTGCCCATCTACTTCCGTTTTGAAGGTGAATTGAAGGTTTTTTGGAAATTGTTCTTATTAACAGCTTTGACAATAACACATTTGCCGTCTATATAGGGCAGTCGCACTTTTGAGTTTCGAAATTTTGGCATTGCAGCTTCTACCATAAGCGTCAGATATTCGTGAGCCCTTTAATTGGCGATAGTATTGCTCAAAAAAAGAAAAAGCTCGTTTTCAAAGGGGACGTCCACAGTTACGTCGATAATGTAGGCTGGCAGCAGCTGCTCTGTGAAATTTTAAGCCTAGAGGGCTGGAGCTTAATAGAGCAATGACCTCGAATGACAGCTTTATCTCGTCAAGTCTCCACTTCAAATACATTTCGTTCCATGACCTCCTGTCTAACTCTTCTTCGTCGGAGGATGTTGAACGTGATAAGATATCTGAACCTCGAATCTTCAAGCACATACATATCGAAAACAACTATTAAGGTACTAACAAGCTAGACGGAGACAACAGTTTCATGGTCATTACTGATCGTCAGTACGGCGTAGGCCTCTCTTGTACCCTACAGCAGTTGAAGATTTTGTTCAGTCTCACAAACTCCGATTCATATGACGTCAGCTATTGGGGAACATGTATCATTCGTATTGATGAGACTTAGTCTCCTCCTATTTACCACGGCTAAGCTGGATTCTCCAAACTAAATCCCAGCCCGGAGGGGAGCTACGAGGAAGCGATAAGGGGCGAGGCTCAAGCAGGTTCTTAAAATTGCAAATCCCTCTGCAGCGGATTGCAAAACTGTCTCTTTAACGCCTCAAGTGACTTTGGACAACGGATCGTATAACCTCAGCGTACTGCATCTCCCGTCTGATGTGCGGACTATACAGACGAGCTTGCGGCAACCTTTTGCGTGGGCGCAGAGGCAGTCGCCGCACTTCCCCCCCCCCCTGCTTCCGTTGTCTAAACGAGATCCCCATCCGCTGTGCAACATTACCCTCCCCTGCCAAATGTGAGGCCGCAGATTGGAACGGGTGGAGTACTGACCAATAAAATATCAGGCCCGCGAAGGCGCCTGCGATCAGGCGGGGGGCCGACTGGACGGGTGAGCTAGATCGGGGAGACGCTTCGAGTGACCGGCGGCGGGGCGTCTGTGTGAACAGCCGGTGCGCCTCAAGTGCGTAGGTGGTGTTTACAAAACTATAAAAATTGACACTGCCAATCCACATGTTTTTGACTACCAAAAGTGGTGGGTGCCTGCGAGAGCGTAAACAAGTAACAGTCGCGAAATACTGTGGTCTGATCTGGGGAACCCGCGAATAGGGAGAACAGTTCGGTCATGGTTCGCTCGTCACCCGCGTCCTCCCGTAGGCACACAATCGCTTAACTTCCCTGGTTGCCTATGCCACCGACCTCAATGAATTCTGAGAGATGCGAAAAACACCACGGCAGGATCTTCAAATGGAAATGAAAGTGCACTGTGCTGCAGGTACGCTGAACCAAAACTGGGTTATACTGGCTCACTGTACGCGTCTGTATGGTTGTGCTGAGTCCGCACAAGCCCACAACTGTCGCCGTACCTGGGGATTGTGTTGGTATATCTTTATGTGGGCCTTCACGTTGCTTCTGTCGGTGCATCCATTCCCATCACCCCTTGGTTTACAGGCTCATACAGTCGGCACCAAACAGAAAAAGTAAGACCGACCCTGGGGAGGCCGCGTCCCCACGGCAAATTGTATGTTAATTATGTTACTTCTGTCAATACCTGGAATTTATTAGCATACCGCTCTGGCTTCACAAATCAGTATAAAAAAACATTTTGAAGAGAAAACGGACAAAAGACAGGGGAACTTATCGTGAAAGCCGGTGAAAAACTTTGGATTAGTAAAAAAAAGTTAGGCAAAAATACACAACTGGATTCGCTGATGAGTGGTTAGAGCGTTGGACGTATGATCAGCCAGTCACGGGTTCGAACCTCGGGTGGGGCACCACCTGGGGTTGAGTATGTCTGACTGATGATGGCTAATGAGCCAGAAATAGTCCTTAAAGTCTCCCTTGTCTTTGTCTGCATTGTTCGTCTGACTTTACAAAAACTGGATTTTTAAACAACTCCAGCATGTCAGGCAATAGAGGATGCTACGGACAAAAACTAGTGGGGTCACGGTACCCAACTCCTCGCGGGCTAGTACCTGAGTACGCTGTCATGACAATCACGGGGAATCAATACTGGTGCATCCAATCACGGTTTGAAAGGCTTCTAGGGTTCTCAGAGGATTCTGCTAAAACATAGCCTATGACCCAGTCTTATGCATTTCGGCAAGTTCAGTTGGTCACCACTCATGCTTAAACTATTCAGCCCATTCCGCTGGACTCAGGACCCTGGTGTAGTCCCCTGACGGTTGACCGTTTCCAAAAACCCTAATTCATGGGCGGTAAATGAAGGCAGTGTCGGGGCATTCTCACGCATGTGATATCCGGGCCACCCACCCCTTTGACTGAAAGCCTGGTGTTTTTGTGGGGCTCGGGTCGCCTGTGTGTGTGGCACGCGTAGACGGGGTTTTTAGCTTTGGCAACCACTTGCGCCAGTTGTCTGCATCAGTTGATTGTCCACAGGGAAGATAGAGTGAGAGCAAAAATAGGGATTACGTCCACATACCATTCAGCGCACAGTCCTCACATAAACGAGCAGAAGCGCTTTAATCCACCAGAGTGTACTGAAAGCCGTGGACTGGAAGGCTGCCAACTGACAGGATAAATGAGTTATTTACTCAAGATGGCGAGAATGGCTGGAATGGTTACTTTTTAATGTGACCTCCGTCGTATTGACACTCAACTGAGTTCCAAGCCATCCCATTCCTGTTGTGTGAAACCCTGGTCCATTCTGTGTGGACCAAGTGTGTGTGTGTGTGTGTGTGTGTGTGTGTGTGTGTGTGTGTGTGTGTGTGTGTGTGTGTGTGTGTGTGTGTGTAGTACTCGTAGGGCAGGGAATTTTTAGTTTTATTGGCGACTGCGCACGAGCTAGCCTTAAGTTTTCTTTGCAATTTTTCAACCTTTTTAGTTTCCTAATAAATTAACTGATGTAAGTTGAAGTTCTTTGGGGACAAAATAACTTTGCTGTGTAAATTTTTCGAATTTTGTACGCCAGTTCGTCTTCAGACAAATGGGAATGTACCGAAAACAGTTAACCTTAAACAATTCCTAACACAAGCTTCTATGGTTGGCTAAAGTTTGAGCCAGTAGACGTTCATAGTTTTAATTTATCCGATCGATAGTGGCTGTCTTCGCTTCCACTTAACCTTGAGAAATTCATAATTGGCATCCAAATCGATATGCATATTAATGCATGCCTCGTCTGAGTGCATTGCCTCCAGGAATTCGCAGCCCTTCCTTGTTGGGCAGGCAAGAAAATCTACTCAATGCTAGCAGATGCTGGGGGGTCTTCAGATCTGATGCTCACTTCGGACTTCGAAAATTCCAGGAACTGACAGAAGAAACCATGAAATTTTGCCAGGATAGTCTTCCTGCAAAGGTATTTGAAACCTTACTATAGACAGGTACGCTGATGTTGCAAGACTAGAGACTAAGAAAGAGGATCAATTTGGACAAAAAAAGTGGATGAAAAAGTTCGGATAAAAGCTGAAATAATTCGACGTTCCAAAAAGTTTGTAAACCTGTCCTCAAGAGTTCTACCCAGAACGAGAAAAGCACTCTACAAAGGAATGAAATACAATCCGTCTGATTGCAATTACTCGGATTTCCTGGCTGGTTTTTGAATCCATTATATACTCAGCCGTAGAAAACCACAGGACATACTCAATATTATCTTGTGACGAAAGAAAGCATTAAATTCACTTAATAAAGATGAAAACATTATGATTTTTGCCTGCCGACAAGAGGGAGTTTTACGGCTATTTTAAACAAGACGGACTACATAGATAGATGCTATCAATTTTTAACGGATGACTCGACTTACATGCCCCTTAACCGCCGACCCCATAAAAGTCACAAAACTCAAATATCGAGAAGGTATTGAAACACCTCAAAGGAAAGAAAAATAAAGTTCTGGAGTTATGGCAATCCTTGAAACAGAACGAACCTACAATTGCCAAAATATACGGACTTCCCAAAGTTCTCAAAAGTGGCATTCCACTGTGACCGATAGTCTCCTTAATCAGTGCGCAAACTATAAGATTTCCAACTCAGCCCACTTTACAAAGAACTCTGAATCCTCTATCCAAGACTTGCTACAGTTCCTGGAGAAGATAAAAAACTTTTAAATTTCAAATGACGAAATAATGGTGCCATTTAACGTTATTTCTTTATTTTACGTCTTAGCGAGGGACCTGTACTGCAGAACTCCGTCAGGCCTACTCTACCGATGTACCTGCGGACGTCCTCCTGGAACTGCTCGATATTTGCCTTGAAACAAACTTTTCCTTTTCCGAAAATTATTATCGACAATTATAAGGCGTCTTTATGGGTTCACCAATATACGTTTTTTGGCGGAGGCTGTGATACAGAAACTAGAGGCTACAGCTCTCCTCAGAGTTAACCCGAGATTGTGGCTAAGCTAAGTAGACGGTACATTTGTTATCATCAAAAAAGACCAACTTGAACCACTCCACAAAATCCTGAACTCCACATTCCCAGGAATTCAATCTACCTTCGAAAAAGGAGTTGATGAATGGCTCCCTTAGATGGCCTTGTACATAGGAAGACAGATTGGACAGTACATACCTCAGTCTATCGTAAAGATACATACTCAGAGGTCATTTTACATTTTGGAATAACCACCCCAGGTCTCACAAACGCAGTTCTGTTAACAGCTTGCTAAGTCGAGCAAAAACTCACTGTTCCGATGAGGAAACATATCGAACAGAAATGAAATACCTTTTCAAATTATTTTCCCAAAATGGATATCCTCCTGACTTTATCCGTCGATGAGGTCGAGAGCTCAGCGTATTTTCCTCACTATAAACAATCTGACGCGCTTGAAACTATCACGGTGCGCTAAAAGCCGTGGCTTGGAAGGTTGCCAACTGACGGGATAACTCGGACCGCGTGGTCGGCCAATGTGTGTTTTTTGTGTGGAGTGGCTGACTGGCGGACTGAGAGTCAGGTTGCAATGGCTCCTTCTTAATGTGGCCTTTATGGCACTCCCACTCCGTGGGATCCGAGCCAGGTGTGGTGGCACGCCAGGGCGGCTCGGCCGCGCCAGCCACCTACGCCTCTCCATCTCCGGTCTTCTTGACTCTGTCTTGACACCGGACTCAGGTGGGGAGGAGGAGAGAGTGCGGTAGCTGCAGCGCAAGGCTACTATCACTTAAAACTAATTCACGCGCAAGTCACCGTCCCGCAGCCACCTGGTGTGCGAGCATGCAGTGGACTCTCGAAAATCAGTCGAACTGCCATGTGTGTGTGATGTGTGTCTGTATGTGTGCGCGTGCGTGTGCATGTGTGTGTGTGTGCGTGTGGTGCCTGGGAAGACCTCGCCCAGGATAGACCGGCATGGAGAAGATCAGTGAAGACTGGTTCAGCAATCTACGAGGCCAACCGGATCGCCGCCGCCAAGATAAAGAGCGAAAGTCACCAGCGCCCGCACCAACACCGCCAATGCCCAGGCCCTGCCAACATGCCCGCGCTGTCAACGCATCTTCCGCGCGCGAATCGGCCTGGTCGGACATCTTCGGACGCAATGCACCAGCAATCCCACAATTCCAATTTCTACGTCAAATTCTGCCAACCCTCATTCTGACTCCCCCACCCTCACTCCTGACATCAATTCCATTACTCCCACCGTCATAGAGACCACATCCATCTACTCATCGCCTGTTACCCCCACCACCGCAACCACCATTGCCTTCGCCTTCACTACTACCACCACAACCACCATCAGCGATGGGAATCTCTCCTAAGCTGTACTCAATGCGACCGCACATTCACCTCACGCATCGGCCTGGTCGGTCACTTGCGAATACATCGTACAGAGACCGGTGAGCCAGTGCCTGGAACACCATCACACAGCAGAGATCGTCGCCTCCACTGCCCTCACTGTACTCGCGCATTCACTCATCGCATGGGCCTATTCGGTCACATGCGCATCCATGACAGCGGAATTCACCACAATGCCGACAACACCGATACACCATTCACACCTCCGCTCTGCCATTCTTGGCGCCCTGCCACCCCACTACCATGAATGACATCGCCCCAGCCTCTACCGATTTCTCCTGCCCACACTGCGCCCGCAGCTTCAACTCACGCATCGGCCTGGCCGGTCACCTGCGAATCCATCGCACGGGAGGCTGGTGAACCAGTGCCTGGGGCTCCGACATATAGTCGACGCGCCCGCCTTCACTGACCTCCTTGCTCCCGCACATTTTACACCGCATGGGCCTCTTGGGACACATGCACCTCCACGACAACCTCCGGTAAACCACCGGAGGCTAAGCTACATCAGCACACACTACCTACACCAATGCATCGACTACACCCTCACAATCACCATTTACCAGAGTATATCACGGTTTCCTGAAACCGTGGCTGAAATCTGCCAATCTGACGCTTCCACCAGACCACGCCGTCGGCTCAGTGTATGTGCTGTGTGTGTCGAGTGGCTGACCAGTGGACTGGGAGTCAGACGGCGATGGCTGCTCCATATCCCCTGAGTTTGTGAATCCTGGTGTGTGCGTTATGGGGGGCCAGGTCGTGCTGTGGCGCGCGAAGACGGGTACGCCGATCCGTCAGCCAATGCGCCCACTCCCACATCAGGCAACTGACCGGCTCGGACAGTAGTCTGACTGTGGGGGTGGGGAGAGAGTGAGGTCGACAGCTCAGTGCATATTCCTCACTATAAACAATCTGACGCGCTTGAAACTATCACGGTGCGCTAAAAGCCGTGGCTTGGAAGGTTGCCAACTGACGGGATAACTCGGACCGCGTGGCCAGCCCAATGTGTGTTTTGTGTGGAGTGGCTGACTGGCGGACTGAGAGTCAGGTTGCAATGGCTCCTTCTTAATGTGGCCTTTATGGCACTCCCACACCGTGGGATCCGAGCCAGGTGTGGTGGCACGCCCAGGGGCGGCTCCGGCCGCGCCAGCCACCTGCGCCCTCTCCCATCTCCGGTCTTCTTGACTCTGTCTTGACACCGGGCTCAGGTGGGGGAGGAGGAGAGAGTGCGGTAGCTGCAGCGCAAGACTACTATCACTTAAAACTAATTCACGCGCAAGTCACCGTCCCTGCACCACCTCGGTGTGGAGCATACGGTGGACCTCGTCGAAATCGACGGTCGAACTGTCGTGTGTGTGTAGTACTCGTAGACGGGAATTTTAGTTTTATTGGCGACTGCGCACGAGCTAGCCTTAAGTTTTCTTTGCAATTTTCAACCTTTTAGTTTCCTAATAAATTAACTGATGTAAGTTGAAGTTCTTTGGGGACAAAATAACTTTGCTGTGTAAATTTTCGAATTTTGTACGCCAGTTCGTCTTCAGACAAATGGGAATGTACCGAAAACAGTTAACCTTAAACAATTCCTAACACAAGCTTCTATGGTTGGCTAAAGTTTGAGCCAGTAGACGTTCATAGTTTTAATTTATCCGATCGATAGTGGCTGTCTTCGCTTCCACTTAACCTTGAGAAATTCATAATTGGCATCCAAATCGATATGCATGTTAATGCATGCCTCGTCTGAGTGCATTGCCTCCAGGAATTCGCAGCCCTTCCTTGTTGGGCAGGCAAGAAAATCTACTCAATGCTAGCAGATGCTGGGGGGTCTTCAGATCTGATGCTCACTTCGGACTTCGAAAATTCCAGGAACTGACAGAAGAAACCATGAAATTTTGCCAGGATAGTCTTCCTGCAAAGGTATTTGAAACCTTACTATAGACAGGTACGCGTGTTGCAAGACTAGAGACTAAGAAAGAGGATCAATTTGGACAAAAAGTGGATGAAAAGTTCGGATAAAAGCTGAAATAATTCGACGTTTCCAAAAAAGTTTGTAAACCTGTCCTCAAGAGTTCTACCCGAAACGAAAGGAGAAAAGCACTCTACAAAGGAATGAAATACAATCCGTCTGATTGCAATTACTCGGATTTCCTGGCTAGTTTTGAATCCATTATATACTCAACCGTAGAAAACCACAGGACATACTCAATATTATCTTGTGACGAAAAGAAAGCATTAAATTCACTTAATAAAGATGAAAACATTATGATTTTGCCTGCCGACAAAGGAGTTTTACGGCTATTTTAAACAAGACGGACTACATAGATAAGATGCTATCAATTTTAACGGATGACTCGACTTACATGCCCTTAACCGCCGACCCCATAAAGTCACAAAACTCAAATATCGAGAAGGTATTGAAACACCTCAAAGGAAGAAAATAAAGTTCTGGAGTTATGGCTTAATCCTTGAAACAGAATGAACCTACAATTGCCAAAATATACGGACTTCCCAAAGTTCTCAAAAGTGGCATTCCACTGTGACCGATAGTCTCCTTAATCGGTGCACCAAACTATAAGATTTCCAACTCAGCCCACTTTACAAAGAACTCTGAATCCTCTATCCAAGACTTGCTACAGTTCCTGGAGAAGATAAAAAACTTTTAAATTTCAAATGACGAAATAATGGTGCCATTTAACGTTATTTCTTTATTTACGTCTTAGCGAGGACCTGTACTGCAGAACTCCGTCAGGCCTACTCTACCGATGTACCTGCGGACGTCCTCCTGGAACTGCTCGATATTTGCCTTGAAACAAACTTTTCCTTTTCCGAAAATTATTATCGACAATTATAAGGCGTCTTTATGGGTTCACCAATATACGTTTTTTGGCGGAGGCTGTGATACAGAAACTAGAGGCTACAGCTCTCCTCAGAGTTAACCCGAGATTGTGGCTAAGCTAAGTAGACGGTACATTTGTTATCATCAAAAAAGACCAACTTGAACCACTCCACAAAATCCTGAACTCCACATTCCCAGGAATTCAATCTACCTTCGAAAAAGAAGTTGATGAATGGCTCCCTTAGATGGCCTTGTACATAGGAAGACAGATTGGACAGTACATACCTCAGTCTATCGTAAAGATACATACTCAGAGGTCATTTTGACATTTTGGAATAACCACCCCAGGTCTCACAAACGCAGCTCTGTTAACAGCTTGCTAAGTCGAGCAAAAACTCACTGTTCCGATGAGGAAACATATCGAACAGAAATGAAATACCTTTTCAAATTATTTTCCCAAAATGGATATCCTCCTGACTTTATCCGTCGATGCATGCGACGACAACAATTAAAAGAAAAAGGTATTTCCAGAGCTACGACCTCCCAGGCGTCAAAAACAACAAACTGGCGAACCCTCACATATGTAAACAATGTATCTGAGCTCGTCGAAAGACAGCTCAAGAAACACCATATATAAATAGCACACAAACCTACAAAAACTTTGCGCACCCAGTTTGTACAACCTAAGGACAGGGTTGGCTAGTTCAACAGAAAACAAGTCGTCTAAAAATACCGTGTACTAGTTGTGATGCAGTCTATTATGGTCTAACCGGGAAATATCTATCCACCCGTTTACATGAACATCAGTTAGCGGTGAGGAGACGAGACCCCTTATTTCAGGACACACTGGACACAGGACTTCTATTTGCATCGGAGCATACCCACATCGTTGCTGCCTGCCCAACAAGGAAGGGCCGCGAATTCCTGGAGGCAATGCACTCAGACGAGGCATGCATTAGCAGGCCTATCGATTTGGATGCCAATTTCAAATTTCTCAAGGTTAAGTGGAAGTGAAAACAGCCACTATCAACCGGATAAATTAAAAATATGGATGTCTATTGGCTCAAACTTTAGCCAACCATAGAAGCTTGTGTTAGGCATTGTTTAAGGTTAACTGTTTTCGGTACATTCCCATTTGTCTGAAGACGAACTGGCGCACCAGATTCGAAAATTTACAAAATAAAGTTATTTTTCCCGAAAAACTTCAACTTAATTCAATTAAATTTCTTGGAATGCAGACATTAGAAATTAATTTGTAACTTGGAGCATATCGATATATTCAGGCAGCTATACGTGCAGACGGAAATTTGATAAGAGAATTTGGGAGAAGTCCATCAGCCACTGCGGGATAACCGCATAATATTCACAAGCTGCCAACAGGCAGACAGTAGTATAACTTATTAAATTATTCACCATACTGGCATCAGCGAAGGAAATAGTTAAAAGCCCAGGCACGCGTGTTTCACCGATCTTCTGACGCTGTATGGCACAGCTGTGAGTTTTCTGGTAGATACTCCTGTTTTTAAATTTCAGCTTCTTATTTTCCTCAGAAATTAATTTGTAACTTGGAGCAGGTCAGTTTATTCAAGGGTCTATAGGCACAGACAAAAATTGGATATTAATATGCTGACTGGGAGACCCATTTATAAGCCAGAACCCTCGCAGCTGTGCCATTCAGGGGCAGAATATCGGTGAAACGCGCTTGTCTGGGCTTTTAGATAGTACCTATGCTGATGCCAGTATGGTGAATAAGTTCATAAACTTCTTGACTCTGGCGTGACATCGGACCCGGTGGGATGGAGAAGGAGGAGGATGACTACTACTACTACTACTACTACTACTACTACTACTACTACTACTACTACTACTACTACTACTACTACTACTACTACTACTACTACTACTACTACTACTGCTACTGCACCTACTGCTACTGCTGCTACTGCTACTGCTACTGCTGCTCACTACTGCACTGCTACTGCTGCTGCAGCTGCTATTCTGCTGCTACTACTGCTGCTACTGCTACTGCTGCTGCTACTACTGCTACTGCTGCTAGCTACTGCTGCTGCTACACAGCTGCTACTGCTGCTACTGCTGCTGCTGCTGCTGCTACGTGCTGCTGCTACTGCTGCTGCTGCTGCTGCTGCAGATACTGCTGCTACTACTACTGCTGCTGCTGCTGCTGCTACTACTCTGCTGCTGCTACTACTAAAGCTGCTGCCACTGCTGCTGCTATTGCTCCTAGCTAGTCTGTTGCTTCTGTTTCTACCACGTACTATGCTGTTTTCAGTAAACCGTGCAAACTCGGTAAGCAGTGACTGACTGTAAGTGTCGGCCCTTTTCAAGTTTGGTTGCACATCTAGCCTATGCAAGTGCCTTGCAGTCAAACTTCAGTAGGCTTAGGTCCACATTTGAGGAGAAGGAGGAGGATGAGGAGGAGGAGGAGGAGGAGGAGGAGGAGGAGGAGGAGGAGTGCAGTAGATGCTTTGCAAGTCCCTCACCCGCTCCCCATCCCCATGGTGGGGGACAGGCAATGGCCATCTGGAGTGGTAAGAACCTGTGAGTTGTGCTAAGAAGACCTTGCAAATTTCCACGCTTCTGCGGGGCTCGCTTGTTCGCTTTGGTGGCGTTTAGTTAGCGGGGTCTCGATGGCGTCAGACTTACAGAACTAACAACGGACCCGGCAGAAACCAGGCAGGCGGTCCAGCAGGCAGATTCTGAGGCGGTGAGCCTGTCGTTCCATTCTCTGAAGACGGGTAGATGAAACAGCTACCCGAAACGAAAAACACCTAATAAAAATTTCCTGGTGAGCGCCTCTTCTTCCTTTGACATACCACCTGGGAATCGCATTTTCTCACTACTATTAACGCATAAAAAATGCTTCAAAGAAATTAAAACGTCCATTAGATGACAGCAAAGTGGTTGATTATGAAGGAAAGAATAACATTATGGGTTCGAACATTGAGGAAACTGCACAGCAGATTGGCATAGAGTTAGCAGTTGGTATCTTGCAGAGAAAAATTACAAATAGTTTAGGGTAAATGACTTTCAAAAAGTGGAACTGCGTCGGGCCAGAATGTAATATGTGACCGAACTCAGGGTCACACAGTATTTCGTTGGCAGTCGGGTGATCAAAGTATCGGAGCAAATGACAAGTTTCCAAGCGGGCCACGTGGTAGATGCGTTGGACCAACACGGGGGCCACATTAGGGCACGGCAGGCGTTATTCGGGTTGCACTTCCATAACAAATGCCGAACATGGAGGTGTGGTGGCACGCCAAGGGGCAGCTAGGACTTAGGGGACCCAGCCGTGCCAGCCACCTGCGTCCTCTCCCGCCTCTGGTCTTCTTGACTCTGTCTTGACACCGGGCTAAGGTGGGGGAGGAGGAGAGTGTGCGGTAGATGCAGCGAAAGTCTACTATCACTTTAAACTAAATCACGCGCAAGTCACCGTCCTTGCTCCACTTTCCCATGGAGCATACGGTGGACATCGTCGGACTACGACGGTCGAACTGTCGTGTGTTTGAAACCAGCAAAGCGTTGAGTGTCTTTTCGATCCCTTGGCTACTTCGTATATCTGCCTACATGCGTTGTCAATGTAACCTCCGTAGGGATGCTTTGTATGGTTGCCTAAACAGGACACGGGAAAAAGAACTACCCCACCCAATTAAAAAAGCTAGCTTTGCGATAAATTTCAGGACGGGTACACATACCCGTGAACCGTAATACTAACCTTAGCATAAAACTAAACTGCCACCTTAATCTTAACCCTAACCCTACCATAAACCCCACAGTCGACATGACAAGAACAGTAACATCTAGCCTTATCATGACCCTAACCCCCACTGTCACCTTAAGCTGACACTCGCCTTAACCCTAGCCATTATTTTCTTGGAATTTAGAGTAAAGCTACCTGTAGTATGGACGGCTGGTATTCCCGTGTCCTGGTGAAGCGACCATACAACGTATCCTTACCGAAACCTCTTCTCATACTTGAAATAGACGGGTCTACGCCCGAATATAGTGACCACCCTCCGCCCAGCATTATAGCCATTGCCCCCTGCGAAGGTTCGGATGGCAACACAGACAAGAGCGCAATATGCGACTCAACTCAAGGAATAAAGGATAGGAACGCGAGTAATATGGGACCGGTGGTAATAGGATTTATACGGCTGGGGTTACATGAATAAGAGGAGATCGCTTACCTAATTCTAATCCTATCCACTGTGTGCGTTAGGGCTAGCATTCGTTGCCGGGTTAGTAGGGTTGTACAATAGTTTGTTGCCCCGACAATTGTTCGGATGGTGAAATCCGATGGCTTTACGTCACGCCAACCACTTTGCGCGATTTCATTCCTAGCTGACCTGACCCACTTTCATTCGGACCCTTAGTGGGAGTAAACATGAAGCCCGCTCGGAACGACCTCTCAGTATCAAAGTAAAACAGATGCCTTTTGAAACTACCACGGCATCACCGCTTGGAAACTTGTCATTTGCTCCGATACTTTGATCACCCGACCGCCAACGAAATACTGTTTGACCCTGAGTTCGGTCACATATTACATTCTGGTCCGACGCAGTTCCACTTTTTGAAAGTCATTTACCCTAAACTATTTGTAATTTTTCTCTGCAAGATACCAACTGCTAACTCTATGCCAATCTGCTGTGCAGTTTCCTCAATGTTCGAACCCATAATGTTATTCTTTCCTTCATAATCAACCACTTTGCTGTCATCTAATGGACGTTTTAATTTCTTTGAAGCATTTTTATGCGTTAATAGTAGTGAAAATGCGATTCCCAGGTGGTATGTCAAAGGAAGAAGAGGCGCTCACCAGGAAATGTTTATTAGGTGTCTTTCGTTTCGGGTAGCTGTTTCATCTACCCGTCTTCAGAGAATGGAACGACAGGCTCACCGCTCTCAGAATCTGCCTGCTGGACCGCCTGCCTGGTTTCGCCGGGTCCGTTGTTAGTTCTGTAAGTCTGACGCCATCGAGACCCCGCTAACTAAACGCCACCAAAGCGAACAAGCGAGCCCCGCAGAAGCGTGGAAATTTGCAAGGTCTTTCTTAGCACAACTCTCACAGGTTCTTACCACTCCAGATGGCATTGCCTGTCCCCCACCATGGGGATGGGGAGCGGGTAGAGGGACTTGCAAAGCATCTACTGCACTCTCCTCCTCCTCATCCTCCTCCTCCTCCTCCTCCTCCTCCTCCTCATCCTCCTCCTTCTCCATCCCACCGGGTCCGATGTCACGCCAGAGTCAAGAAGTTTATGAACTTATTCACCATACTGGCATCAGCATAGGTACTATCTAAAAGCCCAGACAAGCGCGTTTCGCCGATATTCTACCCCTGAATGGCACAGCTGCGAGGGTTCTGGCTTATAAATGGGTCTCCCAGTCAGCATATTAATATCCAATTTTTGTCTGTGCCTATAGACCCTTGAATAAACTGACCTGCTCCAAGTTACAAATTAATTTCTGAGGAAAATAAGAAGCTGAAATTTAAAAACAGGAGTATCTACCAGAAAACTCACAGCTGTGCCATACAGCGTCAGAAGATCGGTGAAACACACACACACACACACACACTTGAGGAAGCACCAACTGATCACCACTGTCATCAGGACGACTCCAGCAATGGCATTGGAGCGGAAACGGCAGTGGAGGAGTGGTGATGGTGGTGCTGACAGGGGTGGGACAACCGTGCCGCGAAGCGGTCACGCAATCACACGTCCTGGTGGGGGTAACTCCGTCCCCTCACCGAGTCAAACGCCTAATCTGGGGGAGGAGGAGGAGGAGGAGGGGGCTGGTGTACCACCTGTTGAAACAGGGGAATGTGCACACACACACACACCCACACACAGTCAAGAGGCTGGTCATTGAATGCGACTGAATGCTCTGTCGCGCCGACTCAATTCACGACTGCTACTTGAGCTAATAAAGCCTCTCTACCTTCACGTGGGCCGGGTGGTAAATTGGCGCAACAAGAAGACCACTGGAGTGGAGATGGGAGGAGGGGGTAGGACAGGCCTCCCGACAAAGGCCACGGGAATGCAAGATAAATTGTCCTCGAACGAATATAAGTTGCCCCAGGCAAGCACTTCTAGCGGTAAAGGAGAATCAGCAGTCGGCCAGGTTGGAGGCGGAGTTAGCTGGGCTGGGGCCACCGCAGCTGGAGTAGCGGACAGGATAACACTGATGAGCGAGAGAGAGGGAGGAGAGGTATACGTTTTGTTTTGAAAGTATCATTCAAAACTTTCAGAAAAAATGGCACCATTCACTGAGAAGAGTAGTAAAAGTTAACAGAATAAACAGTTTAAAATGGACATCTGATGCGGGAACCAGTTCCACTCTCAGTTTCTGAATTTATACATCTTCACATGTAAGTTATCGTACTGGAAATGACCAAAACAGACCGCTGATATGCCGATGTACGGCAAGTGATATGATGAAAGCCTCGGCGCATGGAACGGGAAAACTGCGCGACAACGAGGTCAGGACAACATCAGGAAGAATTCGCTCAGCAAATTGATTGACTGTTGCGAATTGTTGTTTTAGTATCGTATCCACTAAAATACTGTAAGAAACATGGACATCAGAAGAGAGCATTCGGAGGCCACGTTTTAAAATCAGCAAATTCTTTTTAAGGAAAGTTGGTCGAATCCAGGGAGAACAATAGAGGATGAGGGGAAGAATAAATGTAGCTATAAATCACTAGATAAGGAATTGAGGTGTGTGTGTGAGGAACTTAAACAATGGATATAATAAAGGAGTTTGCAAATTTTAATAAAAAAAGAGTATAAATATGAAAGGAGAATGAAAGTTTGGATGTCAGAGCAACACCAAGGTGAGTTAATTCGAGTGATAGAAATCGTCCCGAGGGTGAGCCGAGCGCCGAATTTTGGGCGAAGCACGGATGCCTTGACGTGGGATCGGACAGCTTTGTTTCTGGTCTTGCAGTCGGGTGTACCACCTACCCGGATTCTGTGGGATAGACATTCGAAAAATTTCCTTTATTTCGACTCTTCTTATAACCTCCTCCTCCTCCTCCTCCTCCTCCTCCTCCTCCTCCTCCTCCTCCTCCTCCTCCTCCTCCTCCTCCTCCTCCTCATCCTCCTCCTTCTCCTCAAATGTGGACTAAGCCTACTGAAGTTTGACTGCAAGGCACTTGCATAGGCTAGATGTGCAACCAAACTTGAAAAGGGCCGACACTTACAGTCCGTCCCTCGTCACTTGCTTACTGAGTTTGTACGTATGGTTGTACTGAAAGACAGTATTAGTACTTGTGGTAGAAATAGGAAGGCTAACAGTACTAAAGTTATGAGTAATAGTAGTAGTAGTAGTAGTAGTGGTAGTAGTAGTAGTAGTAGTAGTAGTAGTAGTAGTAGTAGTAGTAGTAGTAGTAGTAGTAGTAGTAGTAGTAGTAGTAGTAGTAGTAGTAGTAGTAGTAGTAGTAGTAGTAGTAGTAGTAGTAGTAGTAGTAGTAGTAGTAGTAGTAGTAGTAGTCAACTGGGCGAGCAGTGGGAGCGGCGCCAACCAGCAGCAGCGGATATTTGCGCGAAGAGCAACACCCCTTCCAGCCCCCGCAGACGCTTTCGACGCTCGTGTCACCGAGACGGGAAGTCCGATTGGTGATAAATCAGCCAATCAAAAAAGTTCTCATCTGCGCCGGCAAAAACGCGGCAATCACCACGCCTGCCTGAGTGCGTGACGGGCCGCGAAAGAGAAGGCTTAAAACGAACTGCCAGCGATGCCCTGAGGGTGTCATATTTTTTTTGCTCAAATTTGTCAGCGAAATTAGCACGAAGGTAGCCCATGAAGTGGAAAAACTGACCACTAAATTGGGTATCCCTCCGTGAAAACTAACTGACTGTAGGAATCTCCCACTTCATTTGACGAAGGGGGCAGGCAAGTTGATGAAGTAATTCCTTCGTTGGAGACACCCATTCGCGTGCCTGCGGTAACGCAAGGGCTGTCCAACCCACCCCATCCCCATCAGCACACTCGTTTACGGTCCTTAAAAGCTGCCCGTTTGCTGTTCAGTCGTCCTTGCTCTTGGTCGTTTTTTTAATAGATGACGCGAACACAGGGGGTAAAATCCAAAGGCCCGCTTTTAGCTTCGTTCGAAACAAACAGCCATGGTCTGATTTTAAGTTCCGGTGCTACGTAGGGCACTGGGGATCTGCTGGCATATTCTCACTTTGATTTGTTTCAGAGAACTCTGACATCAGTACTTCATTCATCTTCTTCTTCTTCTTCTTCTTCTTCTTCTTCTTCTTCTTCTTCTTCTTCTTCTTCTTCTTCATAAAAAGACGAAGAAGATGATGAAGACGATGATGATGATGTGGATGATGATGATGAGGAGGAGGAGGATGAGGATGATACGGACGATTATGATAATCAAAGCCTGTTTCCTACTGTGCCTATACTAGTAGTCATTGGCGTTCTTGAATATTTTGGAAAATGAACCAATGAAGATTGCCCACCTGCTTATAGAAGAGAACATTGTGATCCTAAGGATAGAGACCAGGAATGTCTATACCTGTTCGCGGAAGGGTTAACCGAATCAACTACCAGTAAAGCCCAGCCCTAGCAACCAGCCTCAAAGGCCGCCAGAGGCTGCCGTTCATTGTTCACAAAAGAGGCCTCGTCCCCATCACACAACTGCGAGACCAGGGTTCCTTTCAGCCAAGAAGGATCCGAACGACCGGACGTACCAGCTAATAGTTGGTTCGGGTTCAGGGTAACGAGTGTGTCCCCGTTAAGCAGACAGTCCACCCCTATGTAGGGAGTTTGAGTACATGTTGGGGGCTTAATTAGCCGGCACGGAGGTTGCGCTGCTTTTAACATGAAGCAGAACCTATAAAGAACAACACTTAAGGTCAATTAAGCTCACTTGTCGATCTTCCCACCCCATTCCCTTCTGTTTTTCTCGGGATGGTTGCTTCAAGAAGAGCGGTGGACCCGGGATTCGTTGAAGCTAATCACCCCTTCCATTCGTGAGGTGCGGCAGAAACTGACGTTAAAGGCTTGCAAGTCGTCTCATTCGTCGAGTAATCAGTTGAGGTGGAATTCATGAAAAAGTTCATCGAAAACTCGGCATTTGTGCTTAGAAAAAGAAAAAAAATCTACAATAAGTTTGGCTGCAGAAATGAAAAAGGTAAGTAACATTACCGCAGAGACAATGTCCCAGTCTTCACTGAATGCATGTTTTCAACCCGCTTTCCGTCCTTAAATTATATAAATCACTTAGGATTTGAGTGCATTCTTACTAAATACCGACTGCCGCCGAGCTTGTAGCGATGTGAGTTTCCGTGAAGGAGCGAACTATTCTATTAAACCCCTTCGTCCAATCCAACTCTTTGGCAGGGACTCATAAAGGTAGAAACGTACATCATGATTAAGGGGCTGAACTAAAACTCATAATCTTAACATGTAAATCACTCGAGTAGGCGCCTATCCAAAAGCGTACGACAACATCACCCGGCATGGCTGAGAAAAGGCGAACTAAAGAGCATAAATGACGCTATTCGCACAGACGCTGTCAATTCCGGGCATCGCGTGAACGCCAACGAAGCCTCTCGTATGAGTTAAAAGGTTCCACCACCAAGTCAGCATCTATTAGCAACACCAGAAGCGACCGCCATCAGGTTGAGGGAACCGGTCTTCGGCCAATGATGATTTAACAGCATGCACTACTCCACGCCGAAAATGTATCACTTATTTTCAGGGAAGCCACAAAACCGATAAAGCTTCCACCTTTTCACTGTGGCTTAACCTCGGAAAAAGGTAAAGTACGCATATATTCATCAGCTTTATATTTAATTAAAGCGCTTTTAATGAGGTACCGTATTATAGAAACTTTTTTAATTGATATTAGACGCATTAATTGCCGACTTTTGTTGGCGACGTACATTTTTTGCTACAATGAGTTTTAATGTTTGGGTGAATCTATAAATATGGCACAAACCCTTAAAAGGAGTATTCGGAAGCTTACTATTTCGGTAGATGCTTTTGAGTACTATCTTATTTTTAAGAGTTTCATGAACCTATAGAACAGGATCTAAATTTATTACCAATCGATTGAAAACAGTGCTACTCGTGAAATATTCCCCGGTATTTCAAGGACGATCTGAAACTATTTGTAATCCAATACCAGAAATATAAATTAATAAATTTTATGAAAGAATAGTTCTCTTAATGAAGACAAAATGGTATGCTTACGCTATGACCTGATAATTATAATTATATACGTCGCATTCACAGGGATTTTTCACGTTTTCAAAATTTGTCACTTTTTAAAAAAGTTAGTATTTCCCAACCAAATTATATTAATTTTCACATTTCCTTTGCATTTTAAATTCGCTTAAGGTTGTTCATTAATACTTCAAAGATTTGGTACATGCATTGATACCAGTTTCCAATTGATTATCGATCATTCATAAATTTCGGTATTTTGCAGGTGTTAGGTCAGACACTGTATATTATCACGCAGTCGAACATTACAGACAAAAACCAGGGAGACTGGATGCCATTTCTGGCTTATTAGCAGTCATCAGACAGCCATACCCAACCCCAGGTTGTGCCCCACGCGAGGCTTGAACCCGCGACCTGTTGATTAGAAGCCTAACGCCCTAACCATTGAGTCATGGGTTCGTAGTCTTGCCGATTTAGATAGGGAATATGCACATTGGTAGGTAGGTGCTCACTGATCGGTTACGGGACTCGCTCGTCTGTTCTGCGTTGGGGTTCTCTTTCGAGCCCCGCTAGCAGCCGCATAGAAGCTACAAGTAGTAAAGACAGTAGAATATTACCGAAAAAGACCAGGGAGTGTTCGCGTATCAGGTTACGGAACTGGCTGGTCCATTTGTGTGTAAGAGTTCAATTGACAGACATCACAGTAAATTCGTGCTTGGGGAATCATGAAACACAACAGGAGGTTATATACTTTGTAACCAGCTACCTCCTCTATCGGAAACGTTAGCCTACTCCGCGACAGAGATCTGCATGAAAGCTTATTTGAGGGGTTCAACCAACTTTCCTTGAAGTTAGACGGCTGGCATTGTTGCGATGGCTCAGTTCTGCCTCGAGGCAAATATTTTATAGTTTTGTGGTTTCTCTTCTCACTGGCAAGAGAATATAGGATATACGGAGGGAGAAAGAAGGCCGTTTGATATCGGGAACCATTTTCTTATTGACATGAGCATTCGAACTCGTCAGAGATACAACATTCACGAGGTAGGAAGGAACGGAACATCAGCAACTGCCCTGTCTTGATGTGTTGGCTATTCGAAGTTCCAACGGCGAAATAGAAACGACGGTCTACAGGAAAGCGACGAACGGCCAGCAGCTTCTCCATTTCCAAAGCCACCATCTGATGGCTCACAACCGAAGCTAGATGAGAACACTGCTCAAACGCATGCAGACTGATTGCAGCAACACAGAAAATAAAATACGTGTGGCCCGATAGTTCTGTGACCAATTTATACGGAATGGCTATCCGACGGCGTTCATAAGCTGATGCCTACCTTTTCGTCCACGGAGGACCCAACCAGGAACAACATATACCAAGGATCTGACAGAGACGACCGAGCGCATGGTTGGGGCACTAGATGCCCGAATTTCACACCGGCCCAAATCTACCATGCGCAGCAGGGTGCTGAAAATCAACGACCTTTTAAATCCCAGTAAGCAGTGTGGTGAAGTATATGGCATCCAAAGACTTAACTGTCCTTGTAATTAAATAGGTTAGTCTGAACGCAAGCTAGGGTTGCGCATACACGAACTGAAGCTGACTGTGCGACGGAATGACGGATTATCACAAGTGACTGCCCATACCTACGAAACGGGTCACGAGTTTAACTTCGCAACCGCGATGCTAATCGCCCACGCCAGAAGCAAGACAAGCCGGGAATTGATTGAAGACTGGGCTTTGGATGAGAACTCAGTCAATCGATGTATCGATCTGGCGCCGGCCTCCAGAACCTTGTGCAGTCCACATCGGACTGGGGTTACTGATCTTTGATTTGCTCCTGTGCCATATAACTGTTGCTTGTTTTGTCGCTGCGGCTTCTGTGCGAGTTCAAAAAATCAGTGGAATAAAGAGATGGTTCCGACAATCGAGCAACATTCTTCTTCTTCTTCTTCTTCTTCTTCTTCTTCTTCTTCTTCTTCTTCTTCTTCTTCTTCTTCTTCTTCTTCTTCTTCTTCTTCTTCTTCTTATTCTTCTTCTTCTTCTTCTTCTTCTTCTTTTTCTTCTTCTTCTTCTTCTTCTTCTTCTTCTTCTTTCCTACTCATATCTACCCTGAAATGCGAACAGTCGCCTCAGGAAGAAGACATTCGGCGCAGCAATATGGCTTGCGTCTTACTCTTAGTCCACTTCCACGTCAAAACGTCGTTCTTACGGCTCTCAGTGTCCCCCCTTACCTGAGCTTCCAAAGGACCGATGACTACTAGCATTCGCGTGGGCACTGGGGTAACCAGATGGACACGAGCGAAATTAGGGCCTGATATAATCTCCCCCTTCTCCGCGGTGTCGAGATTTACTAAGAATTGATTGGCCGCGCGAGTTCGGGCGTATCCAAATGCGGGTCAGGGGGTGTGTGTGTGTGTGTGAAGACAGACGTTTCCCTGGGTCAGATGAAATCGGACAGAGCAAAAACAGGAAAAAGCTTCCACGATAATTATGGGATTAGAAGGGCTGTTGCAAGGGAGGGGACGGGCGTTGGACATCGAAAATCGTCCCGTTTCTAATAAGAAAAGAAAATGTACTCCAATCAGCTGGTCATCAATTAACTTGCAGTTGTTTAGGCTTGTTTTTTGTTATAAATAAAAAAATATATAATTTAACTCGAGGATGTATTCGCCATCATTGTTTACAACTTCCCATCTGTCAGCTAATTGCAAGATGCTATTTATTCAAAATTGTTCGGCCTTGTTTCTTTTATATTTCCCCAGAAATTAATCACTCTATAGAGTAAAAGACGTAGAGTGAAAGCTGATATGAATATTTGGGCCGACTTCTGTCAGCCACAGCGGGATAATCGCATAATGTTCATTAAACTGCCAATAGGCAGCCAGTAGTATATTTAGGGGACAATAAGGTGTATCCTGTAACCGCAGTATATACTACTGCCTGTCTGTCGGCAGTTTAATGAATATTACGCGGTTATCCCACTGTGGCTGACAGAAGTCGACCCAAATATTCATATCGACGTTCAGTCTGCACCTTTAGATATACTGGTTTACACCGAGTTAGCGATTGCGTTCTGAGCAAAATAAAAAGTAACAAGCTCTAAACTGGAGTATATATCAGAGGACGCTGGGAGACCCACCGATGAGCCGAACCCCTCACAGTTGTGTCAAACAGCAGAAAAATATCAGCGAAACACCTGTGTGGGCCGTTGATGTCAAGACTGTGTATTCTGCAACCTCTCTCTTGTCTGCTGCTGAGACATATTAAACCATTTTGATTACGTATTTTGCAGGCTATAGCACTCGTACATGGTTGAACTGCTGTGCTTTAAAAAATGAGAGCAAGGACGTTGTGAGCTTATAGGGTGCCACGGAGTCCACTTGCTAAAACAAGGTCGAACTACCTGACCTTGGCCAGTCCTTAGTGGTACCATCAAGACAACCAAACTCTATGAATTTATATGACATTGTAGCATCTATAGCGACGACAATACAGACACCGCCTCAACCAGCCTGTCATATCGGATGAGATTGGCTGACAGGTTTCTCCGGTTCCTGTGGTGTTTAGTTGTTAATTCTGGTTCAATTTTGCGGAGGAACTAGTGTACACTTCAGAAAGCCTAGCATGCTGATCAACCGCAGTGTCCAGGCTTCCATTTAGCCTTGTTAATTTAATTTTAACACTTTAATATATTATAAGTATGGCAGTGATGAGGCTGGGGCTGAGCAAGCATTCCTAACTATAACATCACCGACAAAGACAATGGATACTGGAACGACCATTTCTGGATTATTATTCGTTATCAGCCAGCCATATCCAACCCCAGGTAGTGCCCTACCCAAGGCTCGAACTCGTTCTAAGCCACCGCGCCGCGAGCTCGTTGATTTGTCTGTTTCGATTGGAAATATTAACAATCGTAGATGGGCGCTCACCGATCGGATATGCCGATCATGTCATTCGGCCTGTATCCCTAGCCACTGTGCGGCTTCTGGCAGGGTTCGATAGTGAATTCGAAGGTACAACGAAACGAGTGAGTCCTGTAACCAATCGGTGAGCACCTAATTACCATCATTTCTAACTATACACTACTACACCCGTACGTTGCCTTCGGCTGATACCTTTCTCGGAAGTGCGATGAACTAATTTCAACCAAAACTCGCATGCTACTAGCTGCCGAATTGGACAGGTGTGAACACTACGTGTGGCATAAAATTAGCATTGGTCATAATTTTTCCTATGTTTAATTTTTCCGCGCGTCTGTCAAGTGAAATAGGGGGCACACATATCTAGAACACATTTTGGGGTGTCTGTCACCCTCAAATAGACTGAACTATTTGCTGCAAGATGGAATCCAACCACCTGCCGCTCCCCATCTGAATAGAAGTCTACCACTTTAGCGCTATTCTGTTCGCTCCGTCTGGGTGATCTTTCTACTGGAATCACAAGGCAAGATTCTGACGCACAGGGGACGCAATAAATTGCGCGACAGCTAATCAGCTGCGTCCTGTCACTTCATAACAAAAATAACGAACGAGAGGATACAGGAAATTCGAATTCGGTATACAGAAAAATCGATGCAAAACAGCAAGGTCAGTGGTTAAGTGCCGTAAGGCTAATCAATAAAATTAGTAACTTAAAAACATTATAAGAGGGATAAGTGGGGGAAAAGGACACAGTAAAAAGGGAAGTGGGTAAATCAAGGGAGCTACCACGGAAGATTTAGGCTGACCACGTGCTCCAACTGTTTACACAGGTCTGGTTTTCAACCGCCGAATGTAGGCCGCTTCCAGGTAGCGCAATGTACGAGTTTATCGTGCCTGAACAAGCACTCGGAATGTTGTTTTAGCATCAACGCAGTGACCAATATCACGAAGATGTTTAGTAATGGAAGAACGCTTAATTTTATTTTTCTTGCTTTAGAAACCACCTTGACAGGTGCTCAATCGACCTGGCCGACGTACTTGGATACGCAAGTGCATGCAAATTTATGAACACAATTTGAAGTGACTGGCAAGGCGTCCTTAGCTAATGGGCTAGGAAGGGTCTTAGTAGGTGTGCAAAATACGAGTTCGGCAGCAGTATATGTCCTTTCAATGGTACATTGCACCCGGTGTCTGGTAGTATGTAAAATGTGGTCATCCTTAAAGGTCAATTATATAAAATTTTGGGACTTGAAGTTCCGTCAATTTTGGCTGGAAGGTGCCCTTATATCCTCGCTTAAGTAAAGTTGCTTTAAGGCTACCCATTTCTGTATTCCAAGCATTGTCCTTTCCATGTATTCTTATGGAAAACAATCTTCCTGTCTAAACATGTGAACGTCCAGGAAGGAACCTTGGTTATTCTGTTCCTTTTCCGTGGTAAAGTTAACCTTTGGGTGAAGATGATTCATTATAGAAAATAAATCTTCTGCCATTTTAATTTCCTTAACAATCGCGACTTTATCATCCACATATCTTCGGTAAAGTGTTATCATGTTTATGTCTAATTGTACGTTAGTAATAGTGCTTCAACGTCCAAACAGATTATGTATTTGTCAGAAACTATTCGATGCCTGATTTCTTCCATGAATTGAAAACTGTCTTTGAGTGTGTAAGACTACTATGAAAAACCTCCACCAAAATATAAAATTTACCATCGAAAAGGAATAGGATAACCCGTTTTCCTTCCTGGACGGTCACATGTTTAGACAGGAAGATCGACCCGTACTACGTAGCGTTTTCCATAAGAATACATAGAAAGGACGATGCTTACATTGCTTAAGTTTTGTACCAATAAAATGGAAACACAGCTAATTATACACTCTTTTCCAAGAAAAATCTGCTCTGTTAAGACATTGAAGGCAGAAATGGCATGCCTTAAATCAACCTTACTTAAGCGAGGTTATCCAGCACCTTTCAGTGACAAGTATAGCAACTCTCTATTGCCAAAATTGACGGAACCTCCAGTTTAAAACCGTTTTTATATAGTTGACATTTAAGGATGACCACATTTTACATACTACCAGACGACGGGTGCGATGTACCATTGAAAGGACATATACTGCTGCCAAACTCGTATTTTGCATACCTACTAAGACCCTTCCTAGCCCATTAGCTAAGGACGCCTTGCCAGTCACTTCAAATTGTGTTCATAAATTTGCATGCACTTGCGTATCCAAGTACGTCGGCCAGGTCGATTGAGCACCTGTCAAGGTGGTTTCTAAAGCAAGAAAATAAAATTAAGCGTTCTTCCATTACTAAACATCTTCGTGATATTGGTCACTGCGTTGATGCTAAAACAACATTCCGAGTGCTTGTTCAGGCACGATAAACTCGTACATTGCGCTACCTGGAAGCGGCCTACATTCGGCGGTTGAAACCAGACCTGTGTAAACAGTTGGAGCACGTGGTCAGCCTAAATCTTCCGTGGTAGCTCCTTTATTTACCCATTTCCTTTACTGTGTCCTTTCCCTCACTTATCCCTCTTATAATGTTTTAAGTTACTAATTTTATTGATTAGCCTTACGGCACTCAACCATTGACCTTGCTGTTTTGCGTTGATTTTTCTGTACGAATTCTAATTTCCTGTATCCTCTCATTCATTATTTTTGTTATGAAGTGACAGGGTCCAGTTGATGAGCTGTCGCACAAGTTACTGGGTCCAATTAATCCTACTCGTTTCGCTTGCTTTAATCTTATACTGTGGAAAAAAATTGCAAGCACAGGAGTGTAACAACTGCGACATATGCCTGAACATTACGTGTCTAATTCGCGGAATTGGAAAGTCTTAAATGCATTCATATACGCACAACCGAAAAGTTGCTCAAAGCCAGATGTCCCACTAATTCCGCTAAGAAATATTTTAAGAAACAGGGGACTTTCATATTAAACTCTGAACCAGTCTTTAGACAGGCTTTCGCAGATTTTTCGAAGAGGTGTTGTGGTCCATTTTTGATTCTCAAAAACGGCAACTCCACTACAAGCTGTACACCGAGTCGAGCTTTTAAGGGTGAAACAGGAGTCAATTTGCAGAGAATCCTTATGTTGTTTAATCTTCCTTTAAAAAAATACGTGCAGTCCTTCCGAAAGCAAATGTTTTGACTGAAACCAAGCGATTCGCACACTTGAACACGACGAACAAGATGCAGAAGTAAAGGATTCGTATAAAATGGCTTACCATCCTAAATTTCGCCAAGAAGGACTGAGAATGCAAACATTATTACGTTACACAGTCATGCCCAACATGCAACGAAAAAGGTGAAAAAAAGATCATGGGGCGCTCGACCCAAATCTACTCACTGCTATAAACCTTCTTCTTCTATACTTATTTGACCATATTTCCATCGAGGGTTTCGTAGGAAACTATGGTTCAAGTAGATTTAAAGTCCGATGTAAAAAAGTGAGCTAGTTTTAAAAAAGACACAGAATGCCAGCTCCGTTCTGCCGGGACTACATTATAGAGGCGATAAGCCGAGAACCACAAGCGCTCGATTACTGCTGAGCTACAAATTTCAAAAGAGTCCCTTTTCTCGAGTCTAAAATGCGATAGATGCCCAAGTTCAAAAAAACCTGAACGGGGAAAATCAACTTTCTCGCATCCTCATGGATAAATATGAGTAACTTCATAAAAACACTGAAAAAAATGTCAAACTGCATGCCAGGAAGGCAGCGCTCTGTGCCGATTCGGATTTGCGCAGATGACTTGAACGATTCCCAGCCAACAGCTCACACGTGTACCACTGTTAATGAACTTGCCCGCTGCTCAGTATTATAATCACAAGCAGACATGAGCAAAGAAGAAGGGGTACAAACCAATCAGTGATCACTGACGCAAGTCTAGCGGTAACTATGCCAGGCTCTTTACGCCAGCACCAAATCGATACATCGATTGGTTGAATTCACATGCATGGACCAGGCTCCAATCAATTCTCGGCTCGTCTTGTTTCCGGCGTGGGCGACTATTTTGACGACAGCAGCAACTTGCGATAATTCGGCGCCCGTCGCACGGCCAACTTATGCTCATGTATGCACAATCTTAGCATGCGGGGCGCCTGTCCGATGTAGCTAAAAGGACATTTTATGCATGGGATACGATAAACTACCTCTTCGGAATTTATTTAGTCTTTGATTTTTCTCATCTCATTTCAATTCAGTCGTTGGGATTTCGCTTGACGAGGACATCAAGGAAAGACAGACGCTGCTATTGTTCTTTTTCTCTAGGAGGATTCCAGTGAGTAAGTTATGACAGTTTTGCGGCAGGTTTCTCGTCAACCTAACTGCACCAAAATAGAGGATCAATTTGGATGAAATCAATGTTTTATAGCTCCTGTAGGACCAGTTCTGTCAACAAACCGGATATCGGGGAGCCATTGGAGTTCGTTGCTCTGCTCATTAGTTTCTCGAGTAAAGGTAAAGTAATTGTTAGGTATACTTTGAAAGAGTTACTGCCCACACCTACGAAACACGTCATGCGTTCAACTTCGCAGCCGTCAAGATAATCGTCCTTGTCCGAAACAAGATGATCCGAGAACTGCCTGAAGCCTGGTCAACGGATGGGAACTAAATCAATCAATATATCTATTTGGCACCGGTGCAGTCACCTCCAGACTTGCGTCGGTGATCATTGATTGGTTCCCCCCCCCTTTTAGTGGCATCATTGTGTTGTTGCTGCTATCTCTGAAGATGAACTCCTGCATGAGTTTGAAAGCTCAGAACAATAAAAAACTGTCCTGGTGCTCGACCAGTCTTCTATATTGATCATACAATCCCCTGGGACTCGAAACTTCTCATTCACAATTCAACATATTTTTTATTCCCCCCCCCCCTTCGACGTCGACGAGGGCCGTTGGATCCTCCTCTCGGGCTGTCCAAACCCCTGAGTAGCAATCTTCCCCCTTGAACACCCCGTTTCTCAGACGCACCGTCCTGCAATTCAAAGCTATTTTAAGTTCGCGCATTCCGAAGGACACCGGAACTTCTACATGAGGAGTCCTTTTGGCGCTCGCTCGTTGTTTTCTTCACACATGTTACCTGTCTCGATAACATTTCTAAAATGAAACCTAAAATAACATTAAGGAATATTAAACGATTACATCATTAAATAATAATCTGGGTCATAGGTTCGCCAGAACCTTTGGAGATATGATTTATATGAGGACAAAGAGAGCTTCCGTGAAGGTCTGGGAGGCAGCACGTTGTACCCAGTAGTACGAAGGGGTTGACTGTGAGGCCAGTTAAGCCAGTACCCCCACCTTCCCCAACACCAGTGTCCTAATGAGAAGGAGAATAGCTCGATTAATTATGCCAGCGGATGACCCGACTCCAACCGTTCCGCCTCATCGGACGGTCTGGCCGCAGGCACGAGGAAACCGGATCACTACTAACAGGCGCCCCGCCTGCCCGCCTGCCCGCCACACCCGAGAACCGTACTCCGCCACCCCGTCACCCCCGTCACCCCCGCCACCCCCGCCACCGTTTGGTGTACGCTCGGGACCCAGAACACAGATGAGCAGGCGACTCCGCAGCGGGCGGTATTGACGCGACGTCCGCGGTGAGAGAACCCTCGGGCGTATTGCTTAGCTGGAAAAAAACTGACCGCAACTGCGTCCGGGGTCGGTATGGCTGGCTGGGACGAATTCGGTGACGTGTGCGCTCCCGCTGGGTGCTGCAGGGCTATGCGGTCGCCGTGCATTGTTCGAGACAGGCGTCATAATCGACTCCACCCCCTCTGGGCAAGCTCTTCCACCGACCTCCCCTCCCCCTGCCCCGTTCTTTCCGCAGGAGGAAACCTGAGGTCAACTCCATTTCCGCTGGTTCGGTCCGGTGAAATGGGGGCGCGAAATAGTATGAAATGCCCTTCTGCAGATGTTCTATAAACCAGGCTAGGTAAGGAGGCGATTAAGCTTTGTTTTGTTTTGCTTTTTTGTTACTTGTTTAAAGGCATTTCGGGAGAATAATGTCTCGGGCATGACCTTAATCCAGAGAAAGGAAAAATGGTGTCACAAAGCAAGACATCGTCACGGAATCGAGCGGTTTAGCCGGAGTTGGCAACTTACAGAACCAATGAAATGGTAGTGAAGCTTCACGAGTGGGATTCGGGGCAAGAGCCCAATATGCGGCCCCCTTCAGGGAACAAAAAATACGTCATCGAGTAATACGTGGTCGGTGGTATTAGGGGTTTTATGAGTCGGACTAAATGAAGAAAATGAGAGCGCTAACCTAACACTAACCCTATCCATTGTTTTCGTTAGGGTAAACATTCGATGCTGGGCTAGTAGGGTCACACAATAGTTTGGTACTCGAAACGTGCAGCTTGCGAGATCCGGTGGCTTTTAGACACGTCGACCACCATGCGCGATGTCATTTCTAGCTGACCTAACCCACTTTTGTACGGACCCTCAACGGCAACGAGAATGAGACCGACTCAGTAAAACTGAGGCGTTTTGAAACTAATGTTGCGTCCTAATGGTCAACGTCTGAAAAGTTGTCATTCGACCCGATGATTCGGCCCTCCTACGGTCAAGGAGATATCATGACCGTACTGATCTCGGAACCGAATTCTAACCATAACGAGCACAGTGGGTAAAGTAAGGATTGGCTTTGCATGTAATACGGTCGTGTATTACACGCTGAGTTGGATTCATACTACGATCTTGCCCCTTCTTCAAATATAATCCGGGAAAACAATGCTTCAATAAAATAAAAACCGATTCAACTCACCTGTCAGCAATATCACTCTCATTCATCACCCTCTTCAAATTGGCTGGCAAGACTGCTTGCATCATGCGCAATTTTGCCACATCATTGGCCATAAAAGCGGTCAGAAAGTCGGTCATCGCCTGCAGTCTCAGATGCAGAGTCTCCATGTACTGGAACTCCTTGGTTTCCGGCTGGCCGGGTGGAGTCCATTTGCCGGCCAGAAGACTCGCGACCTCAGCTCGACCCAGGTTATAAAACAGAATGCTTTGCAAGAAGTGTCTCAGGTGAGGCAGCAAGAAGACATTCGGTGCCATTATCAGAATGGCCTCCCTACGGACTGCCTCAAGGGTGGACAGAATATTCGTCAGTTTGCCTGGGTCTGTCAGGAAGCGCACCAACTCATCGTACGCGGTCGTGGAGCCATCAGCCACCTCCTGGAGCAGGGCCAGTGCCTTGTCATGATCGCCCAGGACCTCAGTCAGATAAAGTAAAAAACCGGCCGGCGATGTGGTATCCGCCAGAAATTTTTTCATCCTCTCTTCCGAGCCACCAAGAGCTTTGCGCAGCTGAATGCATGCCTTTTGATCAAAGTGTATACTGCGATCAATCGTCCACAGACTCAACGTCCTACTAGTCATTCGTTTCATTACAGTATCCAGTTCGAGGAAATAGATCTCATTCTCGGTGGAGGGGACAATTACTTGCATTCGGGCCTCTGTTAGACGTTAGGTTTTCCTACGTAGCTCATGTCGCATGTTTCGCCTTAACTTTTTGCGCTGAAGGTTTTCTTGAAGGTAGCTCTGACTCTCCCGTTACCAGCTTCTTGTACTTTGGCGGGTACTCGCACTTTGATCCTTTGTTAGGGTTGGGAGTGTGGTGAGTTCTAGACATATATAACAGCAAACTGGAAGGAGAGCTCGACAGTTCGACCGTAGTATCCGACAGTGTTCATTGTGTGTGCTCCACAGTATGGTGGCGCATGGACGGTGAATCGCGCGTGAATTAGTTTCAAATGATGGTAGACTTCCGCTGCATCTATCGCACTCTCTTCTCTGTCGACGTGCTGCCTAATGCAGTAGAAGTCAATGGCAGTGTGGTAACAAAAGGCGGCTTAAAGGCTGGTTTCCGAAGTGGGTATTCAAATGCAACTCAAAAACCTCTAATCGACATCCGTTCTGAAACACGAAAACATTCGCATTTGAGGCCTGAATTCATAGAAAAAGCAGTGGACCCTATAACAGAGTTTCGCTCGTAGGAAAGACTTGGGAAAGCTTATTACTAAGCCAACGGTGAATTAAATTCAATCCCCTAGGTTCCAATGAAGCAATTGCCGCAAGGGCTTCTGAATAGGCGTCAGTTACCAGGGTCAACTGTCACAGCAACCACACAAAAGCTAAAACAGGTGAGACTTAATCCTAATCGGTCCTGCCAACCCCAACTAACCCGTAATTAACACCATAAGGGCACTGGCTAGTCCGACAATTTTTGACGCGACGAGTAATATCACCTCAAATCACTACCCAATCCCTGGGGGGTTGTAGGATCTGTCTGTAAGTCCATGTGTGTGCGTGTGTGTGGGAGGGGGGGACTGCCAAAGCCGTAGAAACAGAAATGGCGTTGGGAGACAGGACACGTCTTGCTTTCGTCTAAGGGGCCGTGCAATTCCAACCTGACTGCTGACTCACCACCGGGCTGCGCAGTTCTCGAGCCACTGTGAGCCTTCGAGGCGCCAATCATGCAGGTGATGGCACAATCACACCCATCGCCCACTTCCAACCCACACCCGGGCAGATGGCACAAATCACACGGGGCCAGACAGGTGTGATTCCGATTTGGGTGTTTGTGTGACCTGCGTGTAATGGTGCAGTGTCAAAGTACCGCGCGGAAAAGCGGCAGGCGCCGCCCACAGTGCCAAACTCGGAGCGCTGTTGGTGGCACACAAACCGAGCCGGAGTGCTAATCAATAAGTTTGCGTGCGGCTCTGATTGGCTAATCCTACGATTAATTGCTGGGTGTTGTCAGGGTGTTTTAACGTTTAGCACCCAGCTTGGACGATAGGATTAGGGTACAGTCTCAGTGTCCATTTAGTACCTGCGTCTCTCTGAAGTCTCTAGTAAGAAATAATCATAGCTACCGCCCTTACGGCAGCATCAGAGTTAGGGGCTGGATAGAACTCTTTCTGATACAGTCTCTCCTGAAAAGGCAGAGGATTGCCAGCAAAGCCAAGGGAGACCGGAATGAACCTTTATGGCTCATAAGCAATCATCAACCAGCCTGCCCAACCATATACCATCCGAGGCTCGAACCCGCGACCGTTAAGCAGAAGTCCAAGGCTCTAACCATTGAGCGACGGGCTTGTTTTCTTGCCAACTTAAATAGAGAATATTGACATTCCTTTACGATCACTCACTGGACTTCTGCTCATCAGGTCACGGGTTCGATCCTTGGTTGGTGCACCACCTAGAGTTGGGTATAACTGGATGATTACGGCAAATGAGCCAGAAATGGCCATTGCAGTATCACTTGTCTTTGTAGCAATGTTCATCTGCCTATAATAACAGTATTCGCTGTGCCCTAAGGCAGAACTGGAAGAATGAGTTCCGGTAGTGATTGGTGAACGTTCGTAAAGCAATGCATCTCCTGCATATTTGTTGCGTTTGCGATTTGAAAAAAATTATAACTGTGGTAAACTTAATGTCCGCTCAAGAAGTATTAATGTTTCGGCCCGTTTACCGGTAAGGATGACACGGAAACAGGAATGACCCGCCCACTTAAAATTGTCAGACTTGCGATAAATTTCAGGCAGGGTAAATATTCCCGTGTCTTAAGCCTAACACTTACCCTAGCATGAAACTGAAATGTAACTCTACAGTTGACACGAACCCATATCGTAACCTTTTAACATAATCCTGATCCTAACTCTCACCTTGATCACAAGGCTAATTTCTCAGGAATATGGCGCAAAGCCACGTATAGTGTGAATGTTTCCTGTTCCCGTGTCCTGTTTAGGCGGCCATAAAAGTCATATTTACCCGTGTCCCTCCTCGGATCCTAACAGTTTTAATTTACATCGGCTCGCTTTGGATTTGACCCAGCTGCTAGCTGCAGGGACACTCGACCGGTGTGTTGTACCTGATTTCGAAGCCGGTCTGGCAACCAGAATAAGCCGCCGATTGTGTTCTACAGACCAAGCAGCTCCGGCTCACCGTCCTACAACTCTTGGCGTAACCTAAGATGACCTGTTAGGTCAGTGACACAAAAGTGCTAGATGACAGAACAAGGTTCCATTGTGAGTGGTTAACTGAACACGGTTGAGCTCTTAAGCTCAAACTGCTCCAACACCCCACCCCCACCCGTCCTTTGTGACAGGAAGCCTGCTCTGGCGTACTTTACGGCACTAGCGGTAAGCACACAGAAGGTGCAGTTAAGTGCTCCGGTGAAGAATTGCGCCCGTGCTGGCGAGCAAAATGGACGCCAGCCGAGGACGTACGGGGGTGGATGAAGGGAGAGCAGGATGCGATGGCTAATTATGAGAGACAGATGGGGGGGGGAGGGAGGCGGTGGTGGCACCAAGGAAAACAAAAGACAGGTCTTCGTTTGACTTTCTCTCTCTCTCTCTCTACCGCGAGGTAGACACATTTGCTGGCCACGAGGTTTCCGGCCGCCGATTGAGGTAATAGCAGGGTTGGCGCGTGCTCGCGCGCATCCTCCCTCTCGGCGTGCGAATGCGTACGGGGAGAGAAGATTGGCGAGTGCGCAGGTGCGGCTGTTTAATTTCAGTCCTGTGACTGAGCGTGTTATACGAACAAAACAGCAATCAGCTACCGCTAATCGAGAACAACGGTGAGGAGGGGCCGCCTGCCAGTTCTTCCATCTTCGAGAGAGAGAGAGAGAGAGAGAGAGAGAGAGAGAGAGAGAGAGAGAGAGAGAGAGAGAGAGAGAGAGAGAGAGAGAGAGAGAGAGAGAGAGAGAGAGAGAGAGAGAGAGAGAGAGAGAGAGAGAGAGAGAGTAGAGAGAGAGAGAGAGAGAGAGAGAGAGAGAGAACATAGACAGAGACAGACAGGGTACGATGGCGACCGACTGTGCGGAGAGCCCCATATGAGATGGAGACGACATGCGTGAGAGCCAACATGCATTTTGGGACCGCAACTGAAGTTTTTTTCGTCAAATGGCCCCGCTGACTAACCTGGAGTTTTCTTTCCCTGCCTAAGTGATCCACACACTAGATTTATTTTGGTAAAACCTGTAAAAAGTCATTCAATATAATTACATTTATTATTTTAGGAGAGGGAACCATGATCTTAACGGAAGACCGAACCGACCGTGCGGCCCGCAGCATGGTCGCGTAGCACCGGTGACTTGCGAAGCATATACCGCGCTCCCTTCTCCTCCACACACCTTGTTCAGCTGGCAGAACAATACCAATACGACTGGAGATGAGTGTGGAAGCAGCGACCGACTGACTCAAACGGCTTGACTACGCAGGTCGCACAAGGTCTGGTCTCGAATACATGCACCGAGCTACCGTATGATGGCTCGGAGTTCACATCAGTGAATGGCATGGAGGCTACGCTGAAAAAGGCCATTGCAGCCTGACTCTCAGTCCTGAAAATAACCGAAATATCCTGTCAACTGGCAACCGTTTGAGCCAGGACTTTTGGCGAATCGTGATAGATTTAAGTGCCTCAGGTCTACTACGCTGAGGAATGTGTGGATGTGTCATGGGGGGGGGGGATTGGCCAGTGTCGGTCCCACAGGTTCCTCGCTCTCCCATGCACTGGTCGACTATCCGAGTCTGTCCCCAGCTGGTGATGTGATTGGACGTGGCGCGGTTGGTGCATTCTGAAGGTCTGCATACGGGCGGGCCACCATCTCCCTCCACGCTACGGCAGAATTCATGAGCTCGCGCGTGCTGTGAGCCAGTTTGACCCCCCATTTCGACCCAACGCATCAACAGCATCGAGCCCCTAAAACATTAATATATGCATAGATCGACTTCTGCATAAAACGTAGCAACGGTTTAGGGGATCTAATTAGATAATGGGGACTGAATGAACTTCGAGGAGTGACATTCAGTCGCGTCTCTGGGGTTTGCGCTCAAAACATACTACTGGCATTTAGACGGATGCAAGTACGCGGCTTTATATGGAGTTGATGTCAAGAAAATCAAAGCTTTACAAAAAATTGACCGCAGCTAAAATCGTTACTTCACATTCCCATGGTAAACTAAGAGTAAATCGTGATTTTGCTGTCAAGATTGTTTCATAAGGTATGAATTCTGGGAACAAAAAATGAAAGCAAACGGCCAATGAACGAGTGACTCAGGAGCACGAAAAACGGCTTATATATTCTACGGAATGAAGTAGAAAGCATATTCTTTCAAAGTAAAGGCACTTTTTAAAAACAAGTGCTAACTTGGGCCGTGGGCCAGAAAATTGATCGATGTAAGTGAATCATTTTAAAATGTTTACATGTTCTCCCTGACGAGCGTTGGACGTTTCAACCACGTGCATAAAAGGCCTACGCCTATACAAAATCGATTGAAAATTTTTTTGAAATCCAACCTTATGACAAGGAGAGGTATCGAATTGAAGACTCGCGGAACTTAACACGACCCCATGAAAATAAAGGAAACATGACTACCTCCAGGCGGTGAACAGCAAATGCACAACGGGCATCAACGTTACCAACCCAGGTTCAAATCTCGGGTCTACGTGATCTGGTATTGCTATCTGTTTGACAGACGACAATGTTTGTTGAGAATAAGTAGTAACGATTGCTGGAACAAGAAATTTATTCACCTGACTTTCTAATTCCGACTCGAAATCACATCAGAGAGGATAAGTTGGATGTATTGGTTGGCACGCCTCGCATAGGCATAGTAGTATACGTTCTGCGAATATTTCCATGTTAAAATTAAAAATTCAAGTCGGCAAATATATGATTCCGGTACCTAATAATCGGACCGGTACGATTACAAGTGAAGTGAAAATAGGTGTTGACAGGGTTTAAAAACATCTGCACACCGTCTACATGGCGAGGCCTGCGTGTAGAGGTCATTGGAGATTGAGAATCACTCTCAAGTACGCGGAGTGAAAACTGTCATCAGAGGGTGGGGATGTCGTGCTAACATCACCTGAAGTTGTTTACGGCAAGGGAAGAGAGAGTGCCTGCACGAGCACCTTCTGACAGCAGAGTAATTTATTTTTCGTCTTTTAAAGTCATCTAATCTACCATGGGAGTCAAGTCGACAGGTTTTTAAACCAGAGAAGGTTGTAGATGATGTCGGAACGTTCAACACTTCAAAAGGACTTTTCTTGGGCACCATCCTTTACGAATTGTTGGCGAAAGAAGGTAAAAATTTATCCGGCTGCATCATCGACCTTCGCACTGACGGGTTAAAGTGCGATGACTGGAAAGGGGGTTACGTCGTGGCAAGTTGGTCCGCAAACTGTGACGATGCTCACCTTCAATGGCAAATGAGTTGCGTGTGAACTTTCAGCTAAAATTAAAAGCACTACTTACAAACAGATAGTAGACGTTAAGCACATGGGAAGTATGCAAAATTTCCTGCCATGGGTCACTTTGCCAGCTTGGCATTCGCCTCAAAATGAAAGGCGATAAGAAACCACAGGAAATGAGACGGTACCGTTGAAGTTGCTCAAGTGATTTCTAAAATTATTGGCATAACCAATAAATTAAGAGGTCAATTTCATGATCTGCGGCGGAGTACAGGAGCGGAAGCAACCAGCGTGGAGGGAGTAGACTGCAGATGTCAACCTTAGTCCGGGTTTTTCCAAAAACAATCGAAATCGAATGTCGAAGAGAAGGGTAAACACTACTTCCGATGATAGTGAGACCACGCAATGTCACAGAAAACGCAGGACTGGAATTCCTGTCAGCAAAATTCTTCCCTATGTATCCCAAACGTTTTCACCCCTGACATATCCCACAACTATCCACCCCGGCTGAAATTACTATCTTCCACGGGCAATAACTATTGATGTGATAGTATTCGGTTGATTATGGAAGCAAGGAATTCATACTGTTACAAAAGATGCGTCTAGTATGAAATAACCTGGCAACCCCACAAGCTGAACCAGCAGAGGACCGTAGCTGCTTTTTAAAATAAACCTTTATCCCTGGCTCTCAAAGCAAACTTAATGTAACGGGACATACTTTTCTTTCACTACAGCGTACAAAAATCGTGTCCACTTAATTTACAGAGTATATTACGATATTGTGTTAAAGTTCAGTATATTTAAGTGTAATAGACATTGCCTTTGAAGACCCTATTAATAAAAAAATGTAACTGCAAAATTGCAGTCAAAATACACGTCATTGCACAGTAGTGAATAACATATTCAAGTAGAAAGAAATTGTTTTTAACAGTCGAGTCTGAGCACAGTTTCGATGATTACCTATGTCAAATACTAGATATCACCGTTATCTGTATGTATATGCAAAGCTTTTGTATGATGTAGCAATTCCTTCCTGTAAGAAGGAACGATAATTGTCAAGCGAATATAAATACAGTTTATGTTCGAGTGTGACAGTTGTGTCCGCTCGTATGACGTCCTCTGGCAGTTCGATCCAGGCACTGTAAACTCGCTGTGAAAACGAAGGGCGACGAACATCCAGGTTGGAAAACCATAGCTTCATCAACCCACCAGACGGTAAAATACACTTGCTGGTCAGTATAAGGAATAACTGATAACCCGAACCTCCATATGTCCGGCTGATTAGAAACGTACTCTACTGTTGATACATCTAGCATTGTCCCTAGCAGGTCAGTACTCTGGGAATAGAGGGGAAAAGTCTCGGTACCTTTCGCACTGACATAAAAATCGGCATAAAGACGCCTGCATGTTGTATTTGGTTTATTTTTCTCCAGAAAACATGCAAATTGGATAAAAATACAGAGAGTGAGAGACGTTTTAAAATGTTAGTGGACAGCTGAATAGTCGTAAAATACTCAATTTGCCAGAATTTTTATATCAAATGTGAGGTTTAAAAAATTAAATCGATGCAGCATTAACGATTTGAAGTGGATGACCTTGAGCGTCTGGTGGAGGCAAATTGTAAGGATTAAGAGCTGGCGAAAAGGGAACTAGTTGATCGGTTGAATGCTGAAGTAGGGGATGCTTCCTGGGTACTTCAACTGAATGAGTAGAGGAGGAAGATCCATTTGTCCGGGTGCATCAGCGGCTTTGGTACCGGTGGTTTTATACGTGACCACTGGAAAGGGGATACGTCGTCGTAGGTTGGTCCGCTAACGGCGATCATGCTGGCCTAAAACCGCAAATGCAATCGAGTGCTCATTGTAGGCCCGGACAAAAAGCACTACTTACAAACATTGAGTAGGCGTTAACCAAAAATAAGTACATACGCTCGTCGCCATGGCCCAGTTCACCAGCTTGACATCAGTCCCACCATGGAGGCGATAAGACAACGCCGGAAATGGGTACGTACCGTTGAATTCATTCAAATCATTCCTAGCAGAAATTGCATTCTCAGCACTGTATGGTGGCGTGCAGTTGCAACGGGACAAAGGGTCATGCGTAAAATCATTGTATCTGCGACCAAAAACAGCATAGAATCAATTCGACACCAACGTGAACGATAATATGTACCATGACATCATCGAGGTCTATAGATTACGATATGATTATTCTCTAAGAATGTATATTAAACAAAGTCTTCTCAGACTTTGCATGACTTCACTTGGTATATGCACTGCGCGTATGAAAGTCATGGATTCAGAAACTGTTATAGTAGGTTAGGCAAACCATGAAACGGGCGTAAATTCTTGAAAAATCTCTACTCACTCGGAGAGCGAAACAAATGCATTCAGTTTAATTCCAAATTACTTATTAAGGAGGGCCATTTAAGTGGAAGCACATTATCTGAGGTAACATTATGCTGGTAAAAATTGCAAAAATTCTGTACGAAAGGCGAAAATTCGGAAAGTGCGAAATGTAGCGTAAAACTGAGTAAATGAAATAATATAAAAACAGCAAAGTTAAAACTTTTTTCAGATAAGCTTCGGCGCAAGCATCCTTCAAAAAAAGTGTCATATATAACATGGAAAGCAGTCAACTGCTCGGTTTTTAAGTATTTGTTAAAAAAATGGTTTCAAGAGACGTTAACGTAACTTTTCAGATTTTGTACTGTACGGAATGCGATTGACTACAGCGAAGGGGATTTCACGGATAGGAACGCCATAAAAATGAACGATTGAATATCGGGAATATAATTAGCCGATACGGTTATCAGGATATAAGTTGTTGAGTATCGAAATAATTTTTCACGTTCAAGATTATTGCATGCTTTCCGAAGAGTTTAAGGGTGTCTTTTAAATGTAACCGAATGGTTATAATTACTTCCAGGCGACTGCATAAGAAGGTGGGTTCTGTCATTTAGGTTCATAAAAACCCTAAAAATGAGAGAGTTCTTGAATGTATTTACCAACTTAGTCCCTTCTTGAACATTATTTTCATGCCGATTGTGGTTTGGCCATATTTGAATACCCACTTCAATTTAAAAAAAAACCCTGATCACCGAATAACGTGCATATACGCTACAAAGGCCTGAAAAGAACGTACTCTAGATCAAATGAAAAAAATACTCTCTGATAAGTTATCACTTTGAGATGTGTTTTACTGGTATATTTAGTTGAATAAGGTCAGGTCCTTCATATCTTTCTCCAGTCCAAAAAAATGGAATATTTTGCCTTCAATTCCCTAACAGGCACCGATAATTTTTCTGCTGCAACTGCAGAAGCTGGATTTTTGCTGTATACTGGACCAATTCTCGTCTTATTTGTTTACCTCTGTCTTTCGGGCAGTGCTCATAAAGGCGATATGCAGGTATTATATATTTCTTAAGCGACTGAAGATCGGCCCAGTTAATTTAAAATCACATATTTACAGAAAGTAGAACTTATAAAAAGAACCGGCCATTTGCTGTTCTTTTATAATGCCCGCTTAATGCTGGGCTCCTTCATAGTTACTTATACGATTTTTGCATATACCAAAGAAATAGCGAGACATTGAGGCAATGGAAGACATTTAGACATAATTACTGCACCGTATAATGTTCAATTACACAGCTTAACAGACGAAAATTTCAAAACAAACACATGTAGTTATCGGAAAATAATGGGCTTATCAAAACCTTGCAATAGCTGATTTATTTGAAATTTAAAAAAACAATTTTCAGTTGACGATGAATGTCTCGGTGATTCTTACTTATAAGTAATGCACTCTGCTGATACAATATGGCAAAATTCGAAGTTGGACCGTCGCGGTTATTAGCATAGGAAATTGTGTTAATTTCCGCCTAAATTTGTAAAACTTTTCATCAACAAAATAACCTAAAAATATACCTTGAAGGAGAACTTTTTTCGAGACGCACTCAACTAAAAAGATGCCTGGCGTTCGAGATGTCCTGTACTGATTATTTAGATTTCGGTTATCACATTTTCTGAATTACGCAATCTACCGTAGGCATACTCGAAGCAGTTCCGAAACACGCAACCAAAGAACGTATGAACTGCGAAATCTTGACTACTTACAAAACCTATGAAACCGCACAGGCAAGATTTCAGTTTGGCATTCCGGGCACCGAAAAGTCATAAATTTTATGTTGCGTATGAGCATTCATTTCAGTAGGAGTCAATTACGATTCTTTTATGACCTTGCTGGCAGTTTCTGAGCGGGGCAGGGTCTAGCTTTCTGCCTACAGAGGGTAGCCATGAAGTAGGACGCTCCCCCAGTTAATGTCGTTGGCACCGCACTCGTCAGGAATCCCAAAACTCTTTGGTAGGGAGACGTTCACAAGTATCCCCTCTTACAAGTGATTTTGAGCTTACTTTCGGGAGCGGCTAGGACTCAGTTTAGTGATAGGGTTGCATGTTTCAACGTTAGGGTTAGGCTTATGACACGGGAATTAGTAGCCTTCTGGAATTTAGCGTAGGGCCACTTATCTGTGTCCAACCCAAAGTTTCGATAATTCACTTTGCCCCAGACGTGAGTCTGAGGTGGACCGGAATTGGTCAATATATGGCCCAACTAACACATAATTTTTGAAAAGCCCATTTTCGGTGTCTGATATAAATGTGAATATTGAATGAAAAAGGTATGCGTTTCTCTCTGGAGAAATAGACAAAAGAGGTCAAACTTACCGCATTAGGCGATACATTTTTGCCAGGGAGTCAACTTTCCCATGATCTCGTTTAAATATCTGTGCGCGCGGATGCAGGTCATAATTAAACCAATCGCCGTAGGTTTTTTCGTAGTCGTAGAAACCGGAAATGTTGTGAATAAAATTGAAGTACCTATAAAAGACGATCAAGCAGTCAATAAATTAGGAAGTTCTTTAATCCAAAAAGAACAAATTCTCAGTTCAGACCTTGTCTTTTTACCGAAATTCAACCTACTTAGGGAAGATAGCTCAGCTGATTGATCTGAACCGAATCTTCAAGGTCCCAAGCACCCTCTCATTGATAGTTTCTTTGTCGAGTTTTGATCGTGCAAAAGACAAATTTATTTTGCGTAGAATGGATAACAGACAGTCACTTGCTCCCCTGCTAACAGTATATCCTAATTCCACCCTGCATTGTCTAGGCATCAACTAACGAAACGCAGTTCAATAACTCAGTTGGAAAAATCTCTGATTTAAAGATTCCCGGCGACCAACTGACTGCAGACCATTGGCTTCCAAACAGGGGTAGAGTATCCCCGACTGAAGGTGAGAAATAAGCCAGAAATGACACCAGTTCGCTTAAGTGAATAAAATCAACAACCAATAGATACTTTTGGATTACGATTAAAAGCCGTTTAAACCTCATCGATACGTCTACGGCATTTGTTTAAAATTAAAAGCAACAGATGGCATATAGCGGACCCCACACGTTTTAACCCACGTGGCCTAGAGTTTAGCAGGGTTGATCTTCCTTGAGGTAGATAAGGGTGCACTGGACTTCGAAGCATTGCTAAAATTAAAGCGTCTACAAATTCTGGCTTTTTTTCAAAATACTTAGTAATTGATTATGCTATAAGAAGTCCCAAGGTCCCAGGAATGGACGAAGTCCATCGATCGTTATTTTTGAGCCCAGGTAGATTAACTTAAGGGTTGTGATACGTGCAGCGGTACACGAACGTTTAGAGCGAAGCCTCTAAAATGCCAAAAGGTGTTTATTAGACTTGGCTGTTCATCAGGTAAGCATATTAATCAAAATAAGAACTGCCTACTAATCGTGTTTCAGTAGTAAATGTAAACTAAATATAATTAACAAGCTCGTAAATTGACAAAGGGCTTTGTAATAGTTTACTTATGCGGCACACAGTTTTTATTTACTATAACTAGTTCAAACTTTGTATACTCACTTTTAATTCTTGCTATAATGTCATTCAAAATATTCTTAGAATGACCTGCTGTCAACGGCGATCTAAGTTATTTACCGCTGACCCTAACCCGATTTCAACTCTTAACCCTTACCCAAACCCTCTTCGTAACCGTGGCTCCAACCCTAACCGTAACCAGTGCAAAACCGTATCTGAGCATGTTTTTAGGCGAGTGAGGGCCCCTAAACCAGTTGTAACAAAAATATGCTTATTTGCTGGAATGAGTATGCTGCAGTAAATTAGACAGAAACACCATAAAGAACTACCCGAAGTGTTCTACAGAGACTGCATTCGAGGTAAGTGAAAAATAGTACACCGACACAATACGATAAACGAAGCTTTCATGTTAAGTGAAGGGATTCCCCATCGAAACCCGATTTCCGATCGCCACCGACAAGACAACGAGGTCGTGGTGCAGTGGGCAGAGCGTTGGACTTTTAATAAACAGGTCGCAAGTTCAAGCCTCGGGCACCGCAGCGCCTGGGGTTGGGTATGGCTGGCTGATGACAGCTAATAAGCCAGAAAGGACTATTACAGTCATGTTATTCTGCCGTGTGGCTACTGGCGGGGCTCGAGAGGGAGCCTCAAGGTACAACATGACTAGTGAGTGCTGTAACCGATCGGTGAGCACCTCCTTACCATAATTAAGGTATTACATAATTCGGAATGAGCGTTACGAAGGGGAGCAAAGGTAGTTACCACCGAGTTTTATTTCTTCTGCATTATTCAGTCTGCGCATTTTCGTGTGTAGCTTCATCTTCGTAGACACTTAGCGAAGCAACACAAGAAAATGTCCATTTTGAACCTTCCCTTTGAATTCTTTGCATGACAGTAAGCAGAAGAATGGAAGGACCTCCCTCAATCAGTCGTGGAGGTGAGGTCCCTACAGCTATTTGAGAAACGCTTGGGTACTTGCATGCGTCCTTTGTTTTCCCTCGACACGTTGAACCCGAACTAAATACCACGTTAACTACAGGGAAGAGTTTGTCATAAAAACAGTGCTACTTGCACACTGTAAGTACTATTTAACTAATGATAATTTTCAGAAAACGTGGGCAGATTTTCAGACGTATTTAAAGCACCGGCATGTAAACAATGGGGTTTTTCAAAGGTACAGCCTAGTAGTTTCACTAAAAAAACTGCGGTCTAACAACGGTTAGTTTCGAAGAAGCGACCGATCAGACTTTCAACTCTATTCTCGAAGGTCGTTCCATGTACCGACAGCGAAAGGTTCGATTTATACACTGATCTTATGGTAGTTAGGCTGTGGCGAACGACGATGTCCCCGTGTGTCCCACAGCATGGCGGACGTGGGGAGGGTGGTAATAGACTTATGAAGCATCTATCGCGCTCCATCCTCCCTCCCCCACCTAGGCCCGGCGTCAAGAAGACCGGAGGCGGGATCGGGCGCATTGATCGACAAAGTTAAAAGATTCATCTACGCATGACATGCACGCCCAGTCCATACACGACGAGCTGGTCGAATCAAAAATAGACGCTGACTACACTCAGTAGCCAGGACCTACTAAATACACAGTAGCATGTTTCCAAAAAGGCCAGAAATAATCGCCTGTCAGGACAAAGAACAGGACAGCGCTCAGTCATTGTTTGAGTCTACTGTACCCGTGTAAGTAAGATGCCTTCAGAGAGATTCGACAAACTAGGAGACAACCGAACATTTGAACAGCCATCTCGGCATACTCATCCGAACTGAGTACCAATGACTGACAGAGCCATGCAGACAATCGAACTTTAGCTCGTTCTCTAAATGTCCGACCGATTCATGGTTCGGGTCAGTAAGAGAACCTTGACAACGGTCGAAAATGTCTCTATAGCTTCTCCTACGCCTCTTTCTGGTCCACTGGATGTGGTATTGCCCTTCTGGGAAAGTGTTAGGTCTGCCGCTTATAAGCGCAACATCCTGCGCCTGCTTGTGGTGAAATTCAATGTGGAGTTCAAGTAGCTGGGATGATTCATGGGTCTACCCTCCATCAGCTACGGTTAGAAGTATTTAAGTCATGTAGAAGTGGTGTTCGGTGACCGGCTAACGTGGTTGAACGAAGTATGGTTTTCCAGTTGGCTTCAGACCCCCATACATCTCTTTCTAATTCACTGGAGGAAAAAGTGAGCGGTTTGCTCTGCAAATTTTGAGCCCAACGTTCGGCGACCGCTCGCGCTGCTTGCACAACATAATTTACCGAATGAAATTCTTAGTGGTATGGAATTCGTCCTCAATCAGCCATATCTCAACTCCGTGACAGAAAGACCTAAAAGATGAAACAAGTTTAGACTGGTTCAAAAATTAAGGCCTTAATACTGATGAGCTACGGGCACACGTGGTAGCAAGGCACGTTGCCTTGCAAGCATTGCGGGACGAAATACAGCGTTCAAAATTGACTTCGGACACCCAGCGGTATATAGCTGGGTGCGAAACTAGCAGGACCCTGGAGAATATCGTCGGTCAACCGAGTCACACAAATGCGAAAGTAACTACTTTTAGCCAGCAGCGTGCTTGAAAATAAAAATCAAGTCTGACCTTAGAAGACGCCTATGCTCTATCAGAAACAGCTGCCTTTCATGGGGCGGGGGGGAGAGATTAATGTGAGCAGTACAAAATTTTTTGATAAGCAGGAGACAAAGCACACTCACGGGTTGTTATAGCTGGCCCAATAGGACTTCTCGCTAAGGATATTGGTCACGTCAGCCGATTGAACAAACCCCCTAAAATCAGAACGTGTGTAAATGCATGCACTACAGGTTTGGCGGTCACAGAGCAGCGCATGGGAAATAACTAATTTAAACAAAGCAGAGAGACGCCAGTCTTACGGAATCTGCTCAGCTACCCAAAGCAAGTCACGCTGTGGCAGGGGTTTCAATGGTTCGAAGAGCTTGGTGTCGAATATCATCCATTGGTTGTTGTAACTAGGTCCCGGGAAAAAATGGAAAAATAAACAATAAACTCGCGTCAACATACCCTTCTTCGAATAATAAAGAAAAAAATAATAATCAGAAGACGAAGAAGAAGAAGAAGAAGAAAGAAGGCATAGCTACAGCCTCAAAGCAATTGTCGGGTTTATATGAGCAAAGTGAGCGACATCCGGAAGCTAAACGGCAAACCTGCACAACTTTTGCTGGTTAGAATCCAAGGCTTTAGTGGTATTGCTTTCGTTCTAAGAAATAAAAAAACTTAACGAGCTCGTTTACAGCTCAATACTTAAGCACACCGATACTACGGTTAATATACCCGATCGTAACCGACAGGAGGATGAGTCAGTGGGTGGACATCTAACCATAAAGTCCCGGGTTCAAAGGTGTTTCGATACCTGGGGTGGGGTATGGCTGGCTGACGACAGCTACTAAGTCAGAAATGACAGTTCCAGTCTCCCTGGTCTTTGTCAGTCATGAAATTTTGCCTGCTTTTCAGCATTAAGTACCCAAGGTTTGGTTGGTTAAAGCCATTTGTTACCAGATGTCCCTGCGTACGGACAGAAGTTTCCTTAACTTGACATTTTTTAGTCGTATTAAGTCAGTCCAACGGGGTCACCTCCGGAATTTCTCCCGGCTCACTTTTCCAAGGTGATTGTCCATCTGGCAGACGAAGAGTCATCAGGCCGGGCAGTTTGCCATGCCGTACGGATTCAAACCCCCGCGCCCACCTAATCGATTAGGTTCGCATGCATAAGTCGGCAGAATTGAGACCTAAGCTATAGGTACAAAGTAACGTGATAATAACCTACTGTAAGCGTTGCACATTACTATATACATACATCATATAAAATTCAGAAGTTCCGCTCGCAGGCCGAAAGCCAATTTTTTTACCCGCGACTGATTGGACAAGGACCATGTCTGATTCATCCGGTCTGGATAGCACTGTGTAGGCGCTGGACTATGGCAAACAGAAACCCCTCCCCTCTCCAGCCGACATCGAATTCTGAGGGACCAGGAATCACGTGGACGCAAAGATTTGATGTAGGTGACTGGGCAAACTGTCCTCTCGGGACAGCAAATGGTCATGGATGACTTGAGGTAGCCTATCGAGATGTTCGCAACCAGCGTGGTTTGTATTACATACGGCGGCTCGAACGTCCAGTTTACCTCTACGGAGGTAAACGATTGCTCCTTCTTGCCCCCTGGCTTTGGAAATCCTGGTATGTGCGTTAAGGGGGCCAATTCGTGCTGTGGCGCGCGAAGATGGGAACGCCGGCCCGTCAATCAATGCAACCGCTCCCACATCAGCATACTGATAGGCTTGGACGGTGGTATGATGGTGGGGGGTTGGGGGAGGTAGTGAGGTCGACGGCTCAGCGCATTCTTTTCCTCACTGTTAACAGTATGACGCGCTTGAAAATATCACGCTGCGCTAAAAGCCGTGACTTGGAAGGTTGCCAACTGACGGGATAACTAGGACCGCGTGGTCATCCCAGTGGGTGTTTTGAGTGGAGTGGTTGATTGGTGGACCGAGAGGCAGGCTGCAATGGCTCCTGCTTAATGTGGCCTTTATGGCCCTCCCACTCAGTTGGGATCAAAGCCGCCCTCTCTTCTTGTTGTTGTGCTCTTGTTGGACCACAGCGCATGGGTCCGCGCCCTCACCCCCCTCCGGTCTTGCCTCTGTCTTGACACCAGGCCCAGATGGTGGAGATGAAAAAGAGAGTGAGGTAGATGCAGTACAAGTCACTTCTTATACCAATCCAGGGCCAGTCACCGTCCCTGCACCACCCTGCTGTGCGGGCATACGGTAGACATGGTAGAAATCGACGTTAAACTGTCACGACCCGACCTTACGGCGTAGAGGGTAAACTAGACGGACGCCCAGTGCACGTGGTTCTTGATAGCAATCGACACATGGCAGTGGATTCTATTGCTGACAAAAAACCGAGAACAGCAGTGGCTTTGACAAAGTTGTCTCTCTGGTGAAAACCAAGCCTCGTAAGACCTCCTGAAGCGGGGCTCTGTCAGTTTCAGATATCGGTAACTGATTGCTGTACGATAGGGTAAACGCATGAAGGGAAACAGGGAATGTGAGAAGGAAAGTGCGCCTATTTTGTTTTCCTTCGGTGACTGATACACACAGTCAGTAAAAATGCTCTGAGCCGTTCAGTCAGTGGGCTCGGGTTAAGTGGACCACCAGTTAATCAGGATGTCGGAAAACAGAAATAGTGCGTCTCGAATTCACTTCGCTTATTTGAGCAACCAGGCTGTTAAGATAGCACACTCGTGGACAAATCGAGGGACTGTCTGTGGGATATAAAGTCTTCCAAGTGGCCTGCGTTGGCCATGCGTTTATTCGGGTCAGGTCAAACAAGAGAGGAAAGCTCTTGCCACCGGTTTCCTGCTTCCAAGTCGACAAAAGTCCTCTTGAGAAGTCTTTTTCGCCCAAGTTATCCCCCAGAAGGCCGACAAAACTTTCTCAGGAGGTCACCGAGTCTGAATCACTGAGGAAATATTTCCAGTCAACGCTGCCCGATTAGAAGATTCCACAGAAGAGCTTGTGATCGCTGAGTTTCAGACCGCATGGGGTGGGTTGTAGGGCCATGGCCACTTGAAAGTGGAAGCGATAGCAGTTTTGGCACCGATCAGCAATCGGTCAATTTGGTGGCGCAGTTACGCCACTCAGGGCAGATGCCAGTAAAGGCTCTCAACTTAGCCGAAAAACAGCCCTACTGGACCCAATAAGAAACCAAGAGGGTTAAAGTTGTGTGAAAATCTAAAAAACCACGGATTGGGTGTCCGAGCAAAAATTCCTTTAAATGTAGGCAGACGGTTCTTCTTCTGGCCATCCGTAAGCAGTTGTGGAACAAACTTTACCGCGATGCGTCTCGTGTTCAAAGCTTTAGTTTAAGATTCTTTGGTATGAACCCCAGGAAATTTTAGTTATTCCCTCCAATTCGTCGATTGTTCTGCTACGATCAAGCATAATAACATCACACACTTTTTGAATATTTTCGTCTTTTCTGGACATTAAGAGGCAACCCGAACGGTGTTCCTAAATCTGGCAAACCAACCATATTTTTTTCCTAGCTTAGAGCTTCGTTCCCATTAGCTTCCAGAAATATCGGAGCTCGTTCTGCTGTTGTCTGCTTTAGCAGGAACCCGAATTTAATGTTGGCACGTTGCTTCTTAAAAATTGTCATCGCAACATCGCCGATGGCGTTGGGAGGAGGTCTAATAAAACAATCATTCTGTTCGCTGCGATGGTTTCGCAGGTCCTTGGTCAAGTGAGCAGGAAAGATGTCTGGTAACACCGGCAATTCACTTGCTTACAGAAAATCATTCTCATTTTCGGGTACCACCTCGTACAGCAGTTGTTGTGGCCTCCCGTGAACCCTGAACGGCTAGCTAAATAACGCATGTAACGAGCCATTCTGACCCCTGTTTTCAGTTGGCGCATCTGCAAGGCAGCATACACGCACGTAAACATTTGTTTACACTCAGGACCTCATCCTGCGCAGTGGTCGTCGCGGCAGCATACGTCTGATTGATACAATGACACAGCCTGACCAACAGAACACCACCTGTTCTCCAGGGCTGGAACCCACGATCAAAACCTAGACACATCCTGTTCGTAATAACCGGCGTCAGGAGACAAAAGTGGTAGAACACGGGATCCATGATGGCACGTGTCGCAAAATGTGAATCAGAGGTGCCTAACCCCGAGTAAATAAAGAGTTCAGACATGAAACCAACGGCAGGATGGCTTGGTTACTAGAGGACACAAATTCTGTTAAATAAACTGTACTCTACGGTTTCAGTTAAGCATTTTTACCTTAGAATCAGCATAAACCGGAAATTGAAAAGCTGCAAAGTTCAAAAATTTGAATATTCCCTGCGCTGTACCCAGTTCAAGGGCAGATTCACCAAAGTACCCCTGGTGTTTTCGTAACACTGGGGGGGATACGTCATTTCCGAAAATTACTCACGTTCCACTGTTTTCGCGGCTGAAATAGGAAACCCACTCGGCTCCACTGCGAGCCAAACGATTGGCTATCATCACCCGGAAGACCTCGAGGACGGAGGTGTTAAGACCATGGCGCACAAATGGCCACAAATCAGAATTGTGGTTACCCATTGGTTGTTTCCAAGGTCACCTTTTGAGAGGAAGAAAAAGGGCCGAATGTAATGCGTACGTGTGACAGAGAGAGAGAGAGAACTACGAGGAAGCGTGTGGCCCAAACAACAAGAACTCATGGAGAACTTTTCTTTCGTTGACTGAAGAGGGGAAGGAGATGGGAAAGAATGGAAAGGGAGAGGGCAGAGAAAAATGAGAGGGAAGAACGGGAGCGAGGGGGAAGACAGCAGGGGAAAATGAGGCGATAGAGTGGGCGGGGGTAAAGGGGCAAAAGAGAGGGTAGAGCGAGCGAGGGTATAGAGAAAGGGCAAAGAAATAGGGGAGCGAGAGGCGCGAGAGAAGGGAAACCAGATGATGAGAAGAGAGGCGGCGTTAACCCACCAGGCCAGTGTTGGTGCTGTAGAAGTCGTCAATCGAGGCGAGGGTTGATGGATAGGAGGAGAAGAGAATGTCCCCACCCGGAATAAGAGGTGAACCTGGGGAAGGAGGGAGCAGAACAAGTTCAGATTAGGAAATTGGATTGATCAATCGCAGGACCGAAAATAGGCTCGTCCAGCAAATGCTTTGCTTGCCAAGCAAGTCTGTCTGCCTGCAGGTGAGGCATTAAGGGGCTTTTTCTGTGAAACTCAAGAGCTGCGATCAAAACTATATGTGATAAAAGACCCTCAAGAGACGTTCTTCGGCCTAGAAGCTGTGGCCAAACGACCAGAGCTCCGAGGTGAAAGAGAGGTAGTATGTTTTTTAATTTTAAATAATAAAATTTTTTTAGCGAAATTCTTTCAAACATGGATTGTCTACAAGCGAATACGTAGTTCTCCTTACTAGTAGAGTTGGCAGATTTTGATTATGTGTACGTCCCATTTGACAAATACCCATTAGCCTATAGTGTACTCTATATTTGAGTTAACCGCTTATTTCTTTTCTAAGTGCACAGTATTCAGTTAACTTTTAAATTAAATTAAAATGCTTTGGGAGCATGAGGTTAGTTACATTTAGGGTAGAAACTCTGGAAATAAGCATTTTTAGTAATTAATAAAAACACTCGCGATTCTTCCTAATTCGCGCCGGGTTCTGGAACCTAGCCTCATGAATTTTCATGAGTGGTATCGAGAAAAAGACAGATAAGGCGCCATTGGAAAGGATATTTCATGATTTTAAATATCTCACAATGCGAAACTGTTTAAAACCAAAAGAGAGTCCTTCTGTAATCACAAATATGTGGAATGTATTTAAGTCCTTCATAACAAACTCTTCTATACTTTCAAAAGGAAATGCTATCAGATATACTTTACCAGAAACGAAGTAAAAGAAATGAGGTTTCTGACATTATCTACAGGAAGTATGGTAAAATTGTATGCAGGTGGGAATATAAGCAGGCTAGATGCACACAAAAAATTAGGTTTAAGAAACAACCGAGCAACCACAAGATAAACCTAACTGGGCCAAGCTGTGTGCCGAGAGCAGGTTTATGCACACCTTTTTTGAGTTTTTCTGCCTTCCTTAACTCTTTCGCTGTAGATCGGATGTCCCATAACCGAGAATAAGTAAGGTTGACTAACAGAAATTGTTATTTCAGTCTCCCTTGTCTTTATGGAGAATATCACTCTGCATATACTACTGGTCACTGTATGACTGTCTGTGGGGCTATAGATTGAGCCCAAGGCACAACGGGATGGTATGTGCTCCACTGACACAGAAATTAATTAAAAAGTAAATAAAATTGAATGTGGTCCTCACAACTGGCTGGGAAAAAAAACTGACAAACCCGGATCCCGTGTGAGATGCCAGGCGAAACTGTAGAATTTGGCAACCTTCAGCATTGAAGAGTAGCCCTGCCAGGTAACCTGCGAGATGTAGACGTCATTTTGCCCTGGAAGAATTTTGATGAGAGCTGAACAGCTGGGTGAGGGCATATGGTATTCTCGTCCCGCGTGTCTCCACCTCTGAAGGGGTTCCTTCAAACCGAGGGCGGTGGTCAACTCGCTCAAGTCGCCACTGAGTTGCAACAGACTAGAACACATAGAGACAAACCGGTTATCATATAAACGTCCGCACAAGTAATCGAGATAAAGTCTCACAATTATATATCCACCAAGAAGAACAAAGAAGCTGAGAGAGACTGCTCCTCAACGGGTTACTCAATGCAAATAAGACAGGACGCATGGAAGGCGATTGAAACTGTACGAGAACGATTACGAAGTGTGAGATCTGAAGTTACAATTCCAGAAAAAATCTGTATGAGGAAGGAGGAAGGCGCACCGAAGATGGGAATCAATCGCAAAACCACCATCTACCCCTACCGTCTTCTAAGAGTGAATTGTGAGCTAGCTAAAGGAGCAAGTTTGGTTTTAAGAAGTCTTGAAGATTTTTTTGATAGGACAGGGTATTCAAAGACATTCAGAAGGAAAATTTAATTCGGAAAACTTACTAGACATCGGTGATCTTTTCAGACAATTTGAATAGATAGTCCGAGTTCAGAGATCGAGAGTTAGTGACCAACACATTGTTCCAATTATCTATCATACCCCGTAGCTGCCAAAGGATTAATTCCATCTACGGGGAGGAAACGGGCAAGATAGTAAACAGAATTGCACATGGGAGAATGGGACACAGTTATTGCCACGAACGGGAACGGGTCATTAAAACTGTGATGTTATAAGAAAACTGCACCCACTTGATTTCCGGGTCAGAAGGAAATTTCCTTCAGGAGCTTAAATTTTAAAAGCAAGAACGAAAATTTATGCATGAAGAATTTGTTCACATCACTTAAATAAGGATCATCATTGGATGCAAATTCTGTCTTTGAAGGGGCTCATTGACGCAAAACGTTGAACAATGGAGCTTGGATTTGGCTGTTTGAAAAACTTATAAGAACAAAATATAAGGAGGTCCGTTTATTAAAATATATAAAATAAGAACGAATTGGTCACAGACACTTTCATTACAGGCTTTTCAGACTGTAACTGGCAAGTGACCAACACATGTAACATAAGTAGCCACTCCCGCTGCATCTGTATGTCTGTCTCTGGAGAAGTCTTATCTTATACTGCTGACGTGACTGGCAGAAAACCATTAAAGCACATCAGAAACTGTGTACAAAAACAGAGAGAAGTCAACTTCGACTGATTTCGAAAGATGTTTTGCATTATTTCCCAAATTAGCCGTCGTCCACAAAACCTTCCATTTATGGGGTCACGACCGAAAAGAAGTTGAAAATCCGTACCCGAAGTATGTGAGTCAAAGTTAAAGGACTCTGCAACTTATGAGGTAAAATAATATTTGGGAGAAAAAAGCTTAAATAAAATGAAAATATAGAGTCTAGGGACGATTTTCATGTTTCTATGAGAACGATCAGCAGTTTCTATATTTGAATTTAACCATTTTATGAGATCTGTTGTGTCATACGTGCTTCCAACAGCCAATCTAGGTCTTATGGTTGTCTTTGCATTGTTTTGCGAGTGTTAATTTCAGGCTAGTGTTTTCTCGTTTTTTTCAAAGAAGAAAGATGTCACGCAAGATCTGTCACAGAAAATCTAATCAGCACCTTTAAACACCTAAATAATTCCACGTTTAAGCAAATATCTACGAAGACACAACTAACCATAGGACAGACTAGAACAAAATATAATTCTGCCTAGGAAAGTTTTTTAGTCAAATTGCAGCTAAAAATATAAAAAGATTCATGCCAAATGTAAGCGTACAAAAATTAGAAAGTGACATTCGGGCCTGGAAGCGCGATGACTTTATTTGTACAAGCGTGAAAATAAATTTGAAGTTGTGGACAATTAGATCCCGGAGGAAAACTAACAAGGCAATTTCCCATCGCTTGAGAGTGTAAATCAATCAATTTGCAGATATCCTTTTGGTGTCTTGCTTGTTTCTGTGACCTCAATAAAGTATTTCTTTATTTCAATTTAACTAAGCAAACATGCTGCCTCAGAACTTGGAAACTACCGCTATCAAACAGTGACTTAAAAATCCTAACCATGGTTAGGAAAAATGAATATGAATGTTAATATTAATAGCAGTGTGTACGTTTGTCTTGCAGCCACTTTTTGTCCGTTCACTCTGAACATCTCGGTGAATCCAACGAAATGCATTACACTTCAAATTACGATAACGATAATGGTGATTATCGTTTTGATCGCAAACAAAGTTCCTCGACAAAAAGGTAAAGGTGAATTTATAGAGCGATGTATTGTATTTAAATTGAAACTAAAAGGTCATTTTGTACAAAAAGGACAAATTTTATTTAAACCACCTCCGGTGGTATCATATGTTTTCATATATGAAAACATAGATGAATAGAAAATTACACCCCCTACAGAAAAAAATAAAATAAATAAAGAAAAAGCATTAAATAAGACTTACCTGGTGCCAAAATGGGTCTACGTCACCCATAGCCAGACTTCTACGGATCGTATTTTCCAGATTGGTAATTAAAGCATCCTTGAGCTGTTTGCAATGTTCCGATAAATCATCATCACAAAATCCTATGCCAATAACGAGGAAGAATTTAGTTACCGCCCCAAGTATTGTTAAAATGAGCAAAAGAAATTTCCTTTGAGACGTGAACCTCTAGAAATCCAGCCCAATAAGCCTGAATTGTATCATTTACTTCCGAAGATGTTTTCACAGTCTGAAACGCCCAACTGCAAGATAAAAACAGGCTCATCTTACCCCAATCGGTCAATACTGTTGTTGAACCAAACAGCAGCAGGAATAAGGAAATCATAACGTTCTCCATCAGGTATAAAAAGGCGCTCTGAATCGCTCTCAAGGGAGAAATCATAAGAGCCATCATCCGCTTTGAATGCTACTACACATTCTGTTTTGTCAGGTAACATCTTGTACGATGGTATGGAGTAGCATACCGCTATAATTGCAAATAATTGCAAAAATAATAACCAAGGCATAGAGTTGCAAAGTTTTAACTTTCGGCGCTACCTTGAAGCAGTTTCCTGTTAAGCGTTAAAACTATATAGTACTTTTTCATGAGGCCAGAAGGTCGAATTTTTATTCCAAGCCCCTCCTGTTCCAAAGACTTGTCTTATAACAGTTACCCAGATTAAACATTGAAGAAAATGTGCAGTGTCAAAGTAGAGTCTACAAATTCATTCGGACTTCAACGCTCTTTCGGCGTGGAGCTCCACATGGCTAATGAATTTCTCACATTCTAAGTGTCGCTACATGAGTTTTGGTCCTGTAAGGCAGCTGTCACCTGTTATTTTAAAAGGTTCCCTATAACTCAATGTTCCTCCATTAAAGGCCTTGAACTTAAGCTACACCAACAAATTAGATCTTTCGCCACAAGTCGATAGAATTACCGCAAAAGCTGCTCAGATTCGCGGCTTAATTTCTTATAATTTCTACCTTCCTGAAATTAAATTAAGACTTTAGCGTATGTTTTGTACTTAATCATTCTTCAATTTTGCTGTCTATTCTTCGGTTCAATGAACGAATCTAGCCGATCAAAAATTGAAAATTTCCAAAGACATTTCACAAAAAACCTCCTGTATCCGACTCTTTCAAATACCTCCTACTCAACTAGATGCCAGTTCACGAAGATAGAAATTTATTTGAGTCAAGAGGCTAGAAGCAGACTTTTGTCCCACTTTTCGACTACGAAATAGCTCAACTCTCCTCAAGATTTCTCTCCTAACCTCCGTGTCTTCCTTATAACCTAAGAAATCCTGCATTAATTATACCTCCTCCTACATCCTCCACATGTAAACGCTCTCTATTCTTTGCTTCTAGGCATAGCTTTCTTTGGAATAACTTGCCTATTGAAATAAGGTCGTTATCTAGTCTATCTACATTCAAGCGAAGAATGCACATTCACCTTAACACAGATTCTATTAACCTTTTATTTTCTTCATCTATTCCAAGCAGCTTTCTCTATGACTCGGAGAAGGAACCATCCATAATTTAAGCGGCTCTCTTGAAACTATTTTTTCTCTGCGTTGAATCCCCCATGAACCATGATGTCTCCTTATATCACCAGTCATTCAAAAGATGAAGTCATGCGGACGTAAACAGTCTAAAATGCTGATTTTTCGTTGGATTCTTACTATCATCAGAATTTAATTCTGGATCCAATTATACTGAGGCCTCAAGTTCACTTATGCCTTTTCATGAGAATTTGTTTCATGCGCTATAGTGAGCAAGAGCAAACCATATCGACGTTTCATTATCTCATTCTGAAATGCTACTGCAGTATTAGCCTAAACTACCACCTAACCATATTTTCCGAAGTAGTTTTTCTCCTATCCTCCATTCGGAAATGGAGGCCTATTGATCTCTGCCTCCATTTATAAGGTGGAAGTATTTTTTTCACTGTCTATTTTCTAGTTCACTATTTATTTCAAAACATCGCTAACTGTTGACCTAACAGGACTAGCTCAGCCTACATTACTAAATATTTGTATATTTTATTTGCACACTGTCATAATCTTATTTCGTTTCTTGCCTTGCCGGCGCTAACCAAATATAAATTTTTCAAAATATTTGGCAAGGGTTCGTTTTCATCCACGATGAAGGGATGGTCAGCTGAACAGAGCTGTATAGACATGCCAGAGAAAAAAAAGTAGAATAAAAGCATTCGAATACTCGCCAAAAATCACTGTAACTTTGTGGAGTTTTCAAAATACTGCATAACGGGCAGTCTTCTGTTGCCTTTTTAATTTATTTTTTCAATGGTATTATTTTAACCATACCATTTCTCATTTTCTTTTTTGTAGAAATATCCCCTTATCTTAACATAAGTGTAAGATATTACATATAACAAAAATGATGACGAAAATCTCAGCTCGTCGCAAGCTCTCAGCAGTTGAACAGAAGTGTTGCTTGGTTGTATCTATTAGTCACAGCAGTGCTATGCATATGTGGGGTGTAGGGGTACTCGTTAGGGGTAGCACCACACAGATAGCATTTGGTCGCTCCATTTGTCTCGTACAGGTGGTGAATGCTCCTGTGGCCGCCTCTAACTGGTACCCAACTCTCACCTGTGGCTCCTCGAAGTTGGGTTCTTCCCAGCGGTCACACATCGGGCAACCGTCACGACCGGCGGGCTTAACCAGGTGAGGGTCTCCGGTGTTGTGTGTGCCTCCACACCCGGTATGTCTGACTCCTGAACTTCCCACCTCCCCCTCTCAAAAAGTCCTACGGTGGGGGCGACAGCAACCCCGTAGGCGGCCCAGACTAACTCGGGTCGTTCTCCCACTAAAACAAATCCGTGACCCATAGTGGAGTTCGGCAGCCGTCTGGGATGTCCGAGCAGCCCTATTTAGGGATAGCACTGCTTGCCTCCTCGCGGAGGAAGAAACTAGAAAATGTGCCCTAAAAAAATGCTGGGTCTCACGTCTTCTGCAGCCGGCCGCGGCTCGCAGATCGCAAACTACGCGGTCTTAAAACTCAAACAAACAACAATACCCCCCTCGCCATACTCTCCAGGCTGCTCGGGTGAGTCCACTCACACTAGCAGCCTGGAATTTCGTTCCCTTTTAAACAATCCTAGGAGCAACCGGCCGGAACGGAGGACGGGGCACGTCGCTCGGGAACTGGCGCGCTACAAGGTGGACATTCCTGCTCTCAGCGAGACCCGATTCTCTGAGCAGGGTCAGCTGGAGGAGGTGGGGGCCGGCTACACTTTCTTCTGGAGCGGCCGGCCAAAGGCAGAGCGACGCGACGCTGGTGTTGCCTTTGCCATCCGTAACGACATCGTGGGACGTCTGCCCTGTCTGCCGCAGGGTATCAATGATCGCCTGATGAGCCTCCGCCTGCCTCTTCGGGGAGACCAGTTCGCCACCATCATCAGCGCCTACGCTCCCCCAATGACGAGCTCTGATGCGGCGAAGGACCAATTCTACGAGGACCTGCACGCCTTGCTGGCAACTGTGCCGAAAGAGGACAAGTTAATTGTCCTTGGTGACTTCAATGCCCACGTCGGGACGGACCACGCTGCCTGACAGGGAGTGCTGGGTCCCCACGGTCTCGGTAGCTGTAACTATAATGGCCTCCTTCTTCTGCGCACGTGTGCGGAACACCGTCTCCTGCTGACCAACACCTTCTTCCGCCTTCCTACGCGGGAGAAGGCCACGTGGATGCACCCTCGGTCGCGGCGCTGGCATCTGCTGGACTATGTTCTCGTCCAGAGGCGAGATCGACAGGACGTGCTGGTAACCAAGGCGATCCGCGATGCCGATGGTTGGACAGATCACCGCCTCGTCATCTCCAAGATGAGGCTCCGACTTCAACCCCGACGAAGGTCCCAAGTTAAGAGGCGGCCATGTAAGTTAAATACTCTTTTATTAAATTTGACTGCTCACTGTTTTGATTTTAGTAACCAAATAACCGAGAAACTGGAGGACCTGCATGCTCCAGCTGATAACGCTACCGTGGAGACACGATGGTGTCAACTGCGAAATGTCATCCAGTCCACCACCCTTGATGTACTCGGACGCGCACACCATCGACACCAGAACTGGTTTGACAACAATGACGCCGACATCAGCAACTTACTCGCGGAGAAGAATGAACTACACAAAGCCTACATGGACCTTCGGACTGACGCCACCAAAGCAGCCTTTTTCAGATGCAGGCGCATTGTACAACAACGGCTGCGGGAGATGCAGGATGCCTGGATAATCCGAAAGGCTGAGGAAATCCAGGGGTATGCGGACCTCAATGAAATGAAAAACTTTTTCAAAGCCATCAAGGCCATCTACGGCCCGTGTATCAGGGGGTCCGCACCGCTGCTCAGCTCTGACGGCACAACACTGCTGACAGAGAAATCGCAAATTCTGAAGCGCTGGGCCGAGCACTTCAGAAGTGTCACTTAATTGCTCATCAGCCATCTCCGTTGCTGCCATTGACCGGCTCCCTCAAGTGGACACGATCAATGACCTGCATCTGCCGCCTTCCCTACCAGAAACCATCCGGGCAGTGCAGCAGATTTCCAGCGGTAAAGCACCGGGATCCGACGCAATCCCACCGGAAGTCTACAAGCACGGTGGGCCCCGGCTGATGGCAGAACTCACAACACTCTTCCAGGAGATGTGGCGCCAAGGACAAGTTCCTCAGGGATTTCAAAGACGCGACCATCGTCCATCTCTACAAAACGGAAGGGGAACCGGCAACTCTGTGATAATCACAGAGGCATCTCGTTGCTCAACATCGCCGGGAAGATCTTCGCCCGTATCCTTCTCAATCGTCTTAACGGTCATCTAGAGCAGGGCCTGCTCCCGGAAAGCCAATTTGGCTTCCGCCGACACCGCGGGACAACCGATATGATCTCTGCCGCCCGCCAGCTACAAGAGAAGTGTCAGGAGATGCGAACTCACCTATACACTACCTTCGTGGATCTAATGAAAGCCTTTGACACGGTGAATCGTGACGGACTGTGGAAAGTCATGCAGAAATTTGGTTGTCCTGAGCGGTTCACGCCCATGGTGCGTCAGCTTCATGACGGGATGACGGCGCGCGTCACTGACAACGGGACGGTATCCGAAGCATTCGCAGTGACCAACGGAGTGAAGCAGGGCTGCGTTCTGGCCCCTAACCTCTTCAGTCTCATGTTCTCGGCTATGCTGATGGACGCCTACCGTGATGAGCAGCCTGGTATCCGCATCGCCTACAGAACTGACGGGCCATTCTCAACAGTCGGCGTATGCAGGCTCCAACGCGCGTGTCTACGACTACAGTCCATGACTTGCTCTTCGCGGACGACTGCGCGCTTAACACCGTGACGGAGGAGGACATGCAAAGGAGCATGGACCTCTATGCCGAAGGCTGCGCCGATTTTGGATTAACAATCAGTACAGCCAAAACGGTTGTCATGCACCAGCCGCAACCCAACACGGAATACAATGCTCCTCGAATCAATGTCAACGGTGCTCAACTCAAACGTGGAAACCTTCGCTTATCTAGGAAGCACGATGTCGCGCAACACGAGAAGCAATGACGAGGTTGCCCAACGGATCTCAAAAGCTGGTCAGGCCTTCGGCCGGCTGCAGACCTCCGTGTGGAATCGCCACGGTATTCACCTGAACACCAAACTGAAGATGTACAAGGCCGTCGTCTTGACGACACTCCTTTACGGAGCGGAAACCTGGACCGTCTACTCGAACCAAGCCAGGAAGCTGAATCACTTTCATCTCAGCTGCCTCCGCAGAAATACTGAAGCTGAGATGGCAAGACAGGATCCCGGACATGGAAGTCCTGGAGTGGACCGGAATCCTCTGCATCCATGCCATTTTGAGACAAGTGCAACTGCGATGGAGCGGCCACCTGGTAAGAATGGACGACGAGCGACTACCCAAACGACTTTTCTACGGAGATGTCGCTACGGGTTCTCGCCGGCAGGGAGGTCAAAAACGACGCTACAAGGACACTTTGAAGAAATCGCTGAAGCAACTGCAAATCAACTCGGTGACCTGGGAGGACCTCGCCCAGGATAGACCGGCATGGAGAAGATCAGTGAAGACTGGTTCAGCAATCTATGAGGCCAACCGGATCGCCGCCGCCAAGGCCAAAAGAGCGGCACGAAATTCACCAGCGCCCCGGACCAACACCGACAATGCCCAGGCCCTGCCAACATGCCCGCGCTGTCAACGCATCTTCCACGCGCGAATCGGCCTGGTTTGACATCTTCGTACGCAATGCACCAACAATCCGACAATTCCAATTTCTACGTCAAATTCTGCCAACCCTCCTTCTGACTCCCCCACCCTCACTCCTGGCATCAATTCCATTACTCCCACCATCATAGAGACTACATCAGTCTATTCATCGCCTGTTACCCCCACCACCGCAACCACCACCGCCTTCGCCTTCACTACCACCACCACCACCATCAGCGATGGGGAATCTCTCCTAAGCTGTACTCAATGCGACCGCACATTCACCTCACGCATCGGCCTGGTCGGTCACTAGCGAATCCATCGTACAGAGACTGGTGAACAAGGGCCTGGAGCACCAACACACAGCAGAGATCGTCGTCTCCACTTCCCTCACTGTCCTCGCGCATTCACTCATCGCATGGGCCTATTCGGTCACATGCGCATCCATGACAGCGGAATACACCACAATGCCGACAACACCGATACACAATGCACATCCTCCGCTCCTGCCATTCTTAGCGCCCCTGCCACCCCCACTACCATGAATGACATCCTCCCAGCCTCTACCGATTTCTCATGCCCACACTGCGCCCGCACCTTTAACTCACGCATCGGCCTGGTCAGTCACCTGCGAATCCATCGCACGGAGGCTGGTGAACCAGTGCCTGGGGCTCCGACATACAGTCGACGCGCCCGCCTTCACTGCCCTCACTGCTCCCGCACATTTTACACCGCATGGGCCTATTAGGGACACATGCGCCTCCTGACAACCTCCGGTAAACCACCGGATGCTAAGCTACATCAGCACACACTACCTACACCAATGCATCGACAACACCCTCACAATCACCATTTACCAGAGTATATCACGGTTTCCTAGAAACCGTGGCTGGGAAGTCTGCCAATCTGACGCTTCCACCAGACCACGCCATCGGCTCAGTGTATGTGCTGTGTGTGTCGAGTGGCTGACCAGTGGACTGGGAGTCAGACGGCGATGGCTGCTCCATATCCCCTGAGTTTGTGAATCCTGGTGTGTGCGTTATGGGGGCCAGGTCATGCTGTGGCGCGCGAAGACGGTTACGCCGATCCGTCAGCCAATGCGCCCACTCCCACATCAGGCAACTGACCAGCTCGGACAGTGTCTGGTGGTGGGGGTTGGGGAGAGAGTGAGGTCGACAGCTCAGCGCATGTTCCTCACTTTAAACAATCTGACGCGCTTGAAACTATCACGGTGCGCTAAAGGCCGTGGCTTGGATGGTTGCTAACTGATGGTATAACTCGGACCGCGTGGTCAGCCCAATGTGTGTTTTGTGTGGAGTGGCTGACTGGCAGACTGAGAGTCAGGCTGCAATGGCTCCTTCTTAATGTTGTCTTTATGGCACTCCCACTCTGTGGGATCCAAGCCAGGTGTGGTGGCACGCCCAGGGGCGGCTCCGGCCGCGTCAGCCACGTGCGCCCTCTCCCATCTCCGGTCTTCTTGACTCTGTCTTGACACCGGGCTCAGGTGGGGGAGGAGGAGAGAGTGCGGTAGCTGCAGCGCAAGGCTACTATCACTTAAAACTAATTCATGCGCAAGTCACCGTCCCTGCACCACCCTTCCATGGAGCATACGGTGGACATCGTCGGACTCCGACGGTCGAACTGTCGTATGCATATGTAACCAGTTGTTAAAGCTAAGTAGCTTAATCTGTCTGCTTTGCAAAATTTTAATGACTTTATGCTAAACTTTGGATCAGTTTTCTCTTTACTGGAGAACATATTCGAAGGTGATATCTCTGCTATTTCCTCTCAGGAATAAAAGAAATAAATAAATAAATTGTAAATTTAAGGCCCAGAGAGCCCCGTCATTTCAAACTTAGTATCACGGTATAAAATCACCGTAGATTTTCGAAAGCTAAGTGAAAGCTAAAATGTTGAACGTATTTTTTTCGTTCATATTTTCGTTATTGGCTTTACTGTAGATAAACGTTTTGCATTTCTAGCCCTTAATCGTATACAATTACCTGTGGTCTTTGTTTTTAACAATAGGTTGAACTATACCGTGTCATATTATTCACCTGACATAGCCTCATTTCTCGTTCTCAACTTTTAACGGATTTATTTGTTTCCTGCTATATTTATTGGCTAAATTGCTGATAAAGTTTTGAATTTCTAGTCTTTAGACAACTACAACTTGCTATCCCTATAAATCCTCGTAGAAAACGTAGAATTATAAAGCGCTAAGATAGAATTTAGGTTGAAATTTCATAAATTTATTTTACCCTGCGTATCCTGCGTAGATCTTACTCTTATTTTTGACGAGAGATGAAACCACCAAGCTCAATTCGTCGTAAACTACATGCCTCGGGACCAAAACGATGCTTGAATACACCTAGCAGTTTCAACATTGACTCAAATGTACAACCCATAGTTAAAGCTAAACAGCTAGATCTGTCTGCTTTACAGAACTGCAACGACTTCATTATGAAGTTTGGATCCATTTTGTCTATACTCGGCAACCTGTTCGGTGGTTCGCGTTTGATCTAGACGTCACGTCATTCTCTGGTAATTACTGCTTCGCATCCATTATCCTGTCGCCCTGGCAAAAGGCTATTCTCGGATGTATTTACTACCCGCCTAATTCATCATCCGATGATGATGTGAAACTTTGTGCAATTTTTAAATTGGTTTCGGAGTCCAATTTTAACATTAAAATAATCGCTGGGGATTTTAATTTTCCAGAAATTGACTGGATTTCCAACTTTTGTCCACCCAGATTTCAGCCTCTCCTAGATACCATTAATTTCTCTAATTGGTCACAGCTTGTCCGTTCTTCAACGAGAGACAAGCATATTTTAGATCTGATTTTCACAAATGACATTGCTTTCCTTTTCGTTGATTTTAAGCAGGTTCTCTTCCAAAGTGACCATACACTAATTCACTGTTGCCTTCCGATTGTTTCATCAAAAAAGGCTAGTGCCATTCGTACCTATCATGCTTTTGACCTCGCAGATACGAGCTTAATTAGTAAATTTTTGGACTCATTGGACTGGCAGCATCTCTCCTCCATTAACGACGCACCAAATCATTGTGACTTCATGTCAGCCGTTTCAAATAACATCCTGGAATTTGTGCCAAGCAAAATTTGTCAAGCCATACACTTCGGAATCCACCAGCCCCCACTTTCTTTTGCCAAGACTAAAGAAATTGAGGAAGCAATTAAAAGATCAATATGCTAGTTCGTTATCTGTACATCTAAGGATTGCAGAGATTTTTGAATTAGCCTATAAGATTCGTCTTGCACATGACAGACAGAGGGAATCTTGCGCACTCAGTGAGCCAAACTCTGCAAAATCTGTTGCTCAACTGTTCCGCCGTCGATCCTCTTCTAAACGAGGTTATGAAATTCCTCCATTACTAATGAAGACAAGAACTTCGTTCTCGAAGACTCTGACAAGGCAGAACTGTTTAGTGCGTTCTTTGCAAATCATCTTTACGATGGAATCTGAACAAGTTCCGACGTTTCAGGCATGCTCATTGAATGTTATCAGCACTATTGATTTCTCCTTAGAACTAATTCGTAAGCAAATAATTAGTCTGAAAAACTCGCACTCTTCGGGAACTGACGGTATTCCAAACTCAGTTATTAAGAGAGTGCCGAGCTTTCCCCCGATTGCTTAGCCATGTATTCTCAGTTTATCTTTTTAAACGGATTCTTTCCTGACTCATGGAAGACATCTATTATTCTTCCTGTCTTCAAGTCGGGATCTCGTTCGGACGTAAATAATTATCGAGGCGTTCACAAAACCCCGGCTCTAGCAAAACTTCTTAAAAGAATTATTTTTAATCAAATTCTCGACTTTTGCTTAGAAAATAAGCTCTTAAGCGACTCGCAATATGGTTTTCTACCTGGGAGATCATGCAAAGTGTGTCATTTAGCTTTTCTTAACCTCGTCACTTCCCTTCGTAATGAGCAGCAGTCAGTGGTTGTGATCTACTTTGACCTGAGCAAAGCCTTTGACAAGGTACCGCACAGATGTCTTCTGGTGAAACTGGAAGCCCTCGGCATCCGGCCTCCTCTCCTTAACTTCATTGGTTCCTACTTATCTAACCGCAGCCAGAAGGTCTTAGTAGGTAATACCTACTCGACGCCTCAACCGATCACGAGTGGTGTTTTTAAGGCACGGTTCTAGGTCCCTTCTCTTTATTCTTTACATTAACGAAATTTCAGCTTTACACAACATTTCACAAAATTTTGTTTACGCTGACGATCTCAAGTGCATTTATTCATTTTCTAACGACACTGTCAATAGTTGCGTGGATACAATCAACACTGATCTACTTATGCTCTCACGTTGGAGCTGTAATTGGCAGATGGAGTTTTCTTCATCCAAGAGTAGTTTTATGTGTTTTGGCCCCGCTAAGCTTCCTAGACCCCTTGTATTTCAAAATAGTACACTTTTAGAACGATCAACCATAAAAGACTTAGGTCTAAGTTACACGAACAAGCTAGCATTATCGCCTCATGCAGATCGAATTTCTGCAAAGGCTGCACAGATATGTGGTTTTATATCGCATAATTTCTTTCCTTCCGGAAATAAAGTTAGACCTGTACCGCATGTTTGTTCTTCCTATTCTAGAATACTGCTGTCCCCTCTTTGGGCTGATGAATGCCTCTGACCGCAGTAAGATTGAAAAAGTTCCAAAGGTTTTTACTCGAAGACTATTTTCTCTTCCTGGATCCAGTATCTCTTATACGGATAGATGCCAGTTAGCAAACATTAAATTTCTGTGGTTTAGAAGACTTGAAGCCGGTCTCTGCTTCCTGTTTCGCGTTAACTCTAGCCCAAATCTCCCACGAATTAACGCTCTCACTCCGGTAGATTGACCCTATGCCACTCGTAATTCCTCCATGATCATTTCACCACCCCTAAGCTCCACAACTAACCGGTCTCAGTTTTTTGCCTCCAAATATGCTTTCATCTGGAATAATCTTCCACTGCAAAATAGGTTGTCGTCTACATTAGCTATTTTCAAAACAAAGTTACGCAAACATTTAACTTCGGAAGATATAAAGTCCTTATTGGTTCGTTTCCTTCCCTAACTCGCAACTTTTGGATTTCGAAAGGGTCCTCCTGGTATTTGAGGCAGCTCCCTTGATATTATATTGGTCTCTTATTATATTTCCATCATCCTCTGCAGAGTCAATCTTTGCATTCACTTTTTCGCCCTCCCTTTTAAACTAGCATCGCCAACTCTTGACAACCTTGGTACTTTCCTCCGCTTTTGCAACCCCGATGATAGTCTCCCAGGTTCAGTTGTGGGATCGCTGCGGGTTCTTGATGTGTTTTGCCTTTGATTGGTGGATTAGGTGTCGGCAAGGCCGCATCTTCGATCATAACCCATGACCTCACCGTCCCCTCTTCGTTTCGACCCTGGTGTTCGCGATGAGTTCCTCCTCTCTAACCTCCACTGGTGGGTACAAACAGTAGCTCTGACTGCTATATTATCTTTCACACGACAAGGAGCGTTCCGAACCGTCATACGTTGTCAGCAACATCATAGCACTATCCCATTGCATCTAGCTATTAATGTTTTAGTGAAGCAGTTTTTTTCTCCTAATTTTTTTTTAAATTGGTGGCTAGCCGAACTCCGCCTCCGATTTAACCGTAGGAGTTTTTTTACTGCTTCTTTTCTAGTTCAACGTTTATGTTAAAGATTGTTGAATATTGTTTTAAAAATGGCAAATCGTTCTGAATCGGACATGCCTACCATATTGTTCATTTCTGGTGTTAATATGTCTGCTCACATAGTGCAGCAATTATCCACTTTTTATTTATTTAAACTGCGATACTAAGTTTGAACTGACGGGGCTCTCTGGGCCTTAAATATTCAATTTATTTATTTATTTTATCTGATTGGAAGTACTTATCCCTTCTAATCGACCGCAGAGGTTTCTACCTCTGTCGAATGAATACTCTCGAACGTCAATAACAAACTAATTTTGACTCTAACCATTCTTACCTGATACATTCATCCCCATTCTGTAAAGCTGTTTTACTTCAAATTTTGCTATTTCTAAACCGTGGAAAACAGGTTTTTTTACTTAAAACAAACTCTTCATTTCGAACACTGCTTTTTAAGCAAACAAACAAACCAAAGCAAAAGTGGTTAATGAAAAGAGAAGTTTGTTTTATGTTTTTACCTGTGTTCTAAGGATTTCATGGCGCCCAAGCAGTGCCAAATCAATAAACCTGTTTATTTAAACTAGCATCGCAAACTCTTGACAACCTTGATACTTTCCTCCGATTTTGCAACACCGACGATGGTATCCAGGTTCAGTTGATGATCGCGGAGGGTCCGGATAATTTTGCCTCTTTGATTGGTGGACTATGCAGTCAGCAAGGTCGCATCTCGATGATGATCTCATGACCTCTACTGTCCCCTCTTCGTTTTGACCCTGTTTTCCACGATGGGTTCGTCCTCTCTCACCTCCGCTGGTGATTATAAACAGTAGCTCTGACTGCTGTGTTATCTCTCACACGACAAGGAGCGTTCCGAACCCTCATACGACGTCAGCAACATCACAATAATATCCCGTTGCATCTAGCTATTAATTTTTTTGTGAAGCAGTTTTTTCTCCTAGTTTTTTTTTAACTGGCGGCTCGCTAAACTCCGCCTTCGATTTAACCGTAGGATGTATTTTACTGCTTCTTTTCTAGTTCACCGTATATTTCAAAGATTATTGACTGTTGTTTTAAAAATGGCAAATCTTTCTGAATCGGGTATGCCTATCATATTATTCATTTATGCTGTAAATATGGCTGCTCACATGGTGTAGCAATTATCCAATTTGTATTTATTTATACCACGATACTACATTTGTAATGACGGGGTTCCCTGGGCCTTAAATGTACAATTTATTTATTTATTATTATTTATTTTTGGATTCTTACTTGAGACGTGTCTGACCTCTATTATTACAAATATTTTATCTTGACTGTGCCAGTTGATATGAGCACGATATGAATTCAATTAACGACACCCTGTAGTGAAGCGAGACAGAGGTTATCAACCACTCTCATCCCCTCGAGTCCTGGCTATGGTTGCGTTTCGTATTTAGCTGAGCATTTTATCCATCAGTGCTAGCACCTAGACCTTCTTCCGGCAAAGAGAAGGGAGTCTGGAATGTTAATTTCTGAGTTATTAGCCATCGTCAACCAGCCATACCCAACCACAGGTGGTGCACCTCCCAAGGATCGAACCCGCGGCCTTTGACTGATGACGGCTAATAAGCCAGTACTGGCTATTCTAGTCTCATTTGTCATTGCTGGCAATATTCACCTGCCTATTCTACTACTAGCCGCTGTGTGACTGCTGTCTGTGTACTGTCACCTCTTCGTTTTCGACCCTGGTGTCCGCGATGAGTTCCTCCTCTCTCACCTCCACTGGTGGTTATAAACAGTAGCTCTGACTGCTTTATTATCTATCACCCGACAAGGATTGTTCCGAAGCCTCATATGTTGTCAGCAACATCACAAAACTAACCCATTGCATCTAGCTATTAATTTTTAAGTGAAGCAGATTTTTCTCCTAGTTTTTTTAATCGGTGGCTCGCCAAACTCCGCCTCCAATTCAACCGTAAGAGTTTGTAACTGCTTCTTTTCTAGTTCACCGTATATGACAACGAATTCTGACTATTGCTTTAAAAATGGCAAATCGTTCTGAATCGGATATGCCTATCATATTACTCATAAATGCTGTTAATATGGCTGCTCACATAATACAGCAATTATCCACTTTGTATTTATTTATAACGCGATACTAAGTTTGTAATGACGGGGCTCTCTGGGCCTTAAATATACAATTTATTTATAAAAAATAAATTTTGCAAATTAGTTTAAAAGCAATTTTTTAAAATCCTAAAATTATATATAAAAATAAAGACGCTATCCAAAAACATTTGAAAATGTACAATTGTCATAAATTTTTAAATTAGTTTGAACAATAGAAAAAATCTGCTTTTTAGATAATGGATATATAACTCATTAAAGTATGAGCCCTTGTGCATAGCCAGAGGGCGGGTATTTATGAGTCTTGTAGGTCACTAACCACCAGCTTTAGCTTGCCTTTAACCTGCAGTTGTACCACAAAACCAGATGTTTAAATTCTTTATCTCTGTGTGCATTGCAGGTCGTCGTATGAGGTTCAAAAATTGACGTGAAATAACTACTCGTGGGAGCTTCTGGCCTGAATATCCAGTTCTAGTGAAATGGCCATCGCCATCATTGGAAGCGCACGCAAAGTACGTTTAGATTTGCAGCTCATCGGGAGGACTCAGAATTGAAGTAGCTATCACCGATAGTAACCGCCACGTCGTAAAACGCGTGATTCCCGAAGTTGACGTTATCAGAGCCCTTTCGGCCCGAATTCTTTGTTAAAGAACTGAGTTGAAAAATGTCCTATCTTATTCAAAAATAGATGTGTGTTATTATTTGACAGATAATGTTTGATTTTTATTTAAAATTCTAGTAGGGTACCAATATTTATAATAGAACTTGGGATGGCATTCCATATTGTCGCGTATCTTATGGAATAGAAGTTGGATCGTTGGACCTTTTTTGAATTTAGGAATTTTTATAATATTTGCATTATTTCTAGTGTCTCTGGGGGCTGTTTTGATTTGTTAGTATATTCATTCTGAGAATATATTGGTCTTGTGTGATTTTGAATAGAAAAGTGAGACAATTTTGGAGTCTTCTGATCCAGACGGGTTGAAGACCATATCTATTGTATATTTCCATGTATGAGCCTTGAATGCCATCACATTTGGATAAGGATCTTTTAAAGCATCGTTGAATGGCTTCTAGTTTCTTTCGGCCGTCTGAGGGCATTATGCCAAAGAAAATTTAGCAGTAATCCAGGAGAGGTAAAACGTACATTTTATATAATCATGTCTTTAGGGCAGGTGAGGAGAAATTTTTACAAATGAATCCGCATAGTCTGGTGGCTTTTTGTGATATTTGTTTAGCTAGAGTGTATTTGATAAGCTAAGACCTAAGTCTATAATTGATGTTGTCTCGGTTATTTCCTGATTGTTGAAAATTAAGGGAGGAAGTTTTTGTGGACCAAAAATCAGGAGATGATATTTACTTTGAGAGAATGGCATTTGACATAGTGTTCTCAATTAGCTTAGTTTTTTAAGATCATTTCATATCGTTCTATGCATACTGGCTACTGTATGCTTTTTATGTTCATATGCAAGTTCTAAGTCGGCCGCATATAAAAATGTTTTAGCTGACGTTGATATAATGGATACATCGTAAATGTATATAAGCAATAGGAAGGGACCTTGGTTAGTCCCGTGAAGTACTCCACTACTAATATGAGATGGTTCTGAGACCAATTTTAGAATTTGTACTACCTGATATCGGTTTTGAAGGAAAGATTTTAGAAAGTCGAGAAGGAGAGACCCAATCCCATGACTTATTAGCTTCACTAGAAGCCTTTTATGGGGGACTTTATCGAACGCTTTTTTTAGGTCAGAGTATATCGTAGCCACCGTGTTTCCGTCATCTCTGTTACTTTAAACCTATTCAAGGAAGGTGAGATGGCAGGACTAGCATAAATCTTTAGGCAAGAAAGCCTGTTGAGAGGAAGGTATGAGGTTAGCGTTTGTTATATAGTTTAGCATTTGGTTCGCTTTTATTTTTTCTAAGATTTTTGCTATTACCGCTATTCGATGAACAGCACGATAGCTTTGTGTATCAGATCGGTTCCCGTTTTTAAAGGTTTGTGTAATGCTTGAGTATTTCCAGATTTCTGGATTCAGACCATTTGACTGGAGTTATGAGAATAGACTAGACAACAGTATTGTAGCATATATCGTATGCTTCAGTATGCAAGGTGGGATTTTATCCGTTCCATAAGAGGTGGAATTAGAAAGTTGTCTGATATCTTTTTTGAAGGTTTCTTCGCTAAAACATATCTCACTGAGGGTAAATGCTCTCATGACTGTTGGTTGGGGAATCGGCTCCTCCTCAACTGAATAGTTAACTGAAGGCCTTTGATAGTGTACCACACGGGCTTCTTTTACCTTTAACCCCTTTACTACTCTTCAACAGCTTGATCACTCTCGGTGCACAAGTCATCGAGATGTCTTTTTATTTCTTCTTCTGGCACATACTGTTAGATATCGATAGTTATTTTCAGTAAACGCTATAGCATTCTAGATTAAGCTACTCAGAAGTATCAAAAATCCAGCAAAACTATCCAACACGGCATCCGTCCAGGACTTCCTGTCTCACGAATGCCCTTCAGTCGCACGAGAAATGGACAAAGGAAGCAGATAGGAGTCATCCAGTAGATGTTGTTTTTTGATGTCAAGAAGTCCTTTGATTTTTGTACCACACGGGCTTCTTTTTACAGAAGATTTAGAACGTTGGAATTCGTGGAAAACGTTTCAATTGGATCAAGAGTTTCTTGTCTTTCAGAGTACAGAGAGTTGTTGTAGGAAACTCTAGCTCGGAATGGGCAAAAGTAGAAAGTGGTGTTCCACAGGGTTCTGTTTTGGGCCCCTACTCTTCTTAATCTACGTTAAAGACTGTCTCAATGACCTAGATTGTGAAGCGGTCATGTTCGCAGGTGTAATAAAAATATGGACTGAAGTCAGCTGCGCTAATGACGCAAAAGGGTTACAGTCGAATATCGACAAACTAAGTGCCTGGTATGCTAGGTGGCTGCTTAAGTTTAATGTATCCAAGTTTGTGATCCTACACATAAGCACCGGTTGAAAAGTATCTCTAAAACACCAGTAGTTTATTAATGGTACTGCATTAAAAGAGGTAGAAACACACAACGATCTGGGCATGTGGACAACTAAAAATTTGATGCCCTCAGAACACTGTAAGAAAGCAGTACAGAAGGCAACAAGTACACTGCATTGGATAAGACGTGCATTTAAAATATTCCCCTCTGATCTCTTCGGAAAAGTTTATGGCATCTTCGTGAGACCGCACTTAGATTACGGAATACCAGCCTGTATACCGTCGATGAAGAAAGATGTTGACCTCCTCGAACAGGTGCAGCGGAGCGCAACGAAGATGGTCGACGGTTTTAAGATTTTACTGTACCAAGACAGATTGAAAAAGCTTGACATATTTCCTCTTTCCTACAGGCTCTTACGGTCAAACATGCTCTGGACATTCCGGATTATCCGGAGCCATGATTCCTCCCTGAGATCGGAGGATTTCTTCGAGTTTGCCTGCACAACTCATCTGCGTGGTCATCCTTGGCACGGATTCCACGGAGTGGAAGTGCCATAAAGGCCACATTAAGAAGGAGCCATTTCAACCTGACTCTTAGTCCGCCAGTCAGCCACTCCACACAAAACACACATTGGGCTGACCACGCGGTCCGAGTTATCCCGTCAGTTGGCAACCTTCCAAGCCACGGCTTTTAGCGCACCGTGATAGTTTCAAGCGCGTCAGATTGTTTGTAGTGAGGAATATGCGCTGAGCTGTCGACCTCACTCTCTCCCCACCCCCACAGTCAGAATACTGTCCGAGCTGGTCAGTTGCCTGATGTGGGAGTGGGCGCATTGGCAGACTGATCGGCGTACCCGTCTTCGCGCGCCACAGCACGACCTGGCCCCCATAACGCACACACCAGGATTCACAAACTCAGGGGATATGGAGCAGCCATCGCCGTCTGACTCCCAGTCCACTGGTCAGCCACTCGACACACACAGCACATACACTGAGCCGACGGCGTGGTCTGGTGGAAGCGTCAGATTGGCAGACTTCCCAGCCACGGTTTCTAGGAAACCGTGATATACTCTGGTAAATGGTGATTGCGAGGGTGTTGTCGATGTATTGGTGTAGGTAGTGTGTGCTGATGTAGCTTAGCCTCCGGTGGTTTATCGGAGGTTGTCGTGGAGGCGCATGTGTCCTAATAGGCCCATGCGGTGTGTAAATGTACGGGAGCAGTGAGGGCAGTGAAGGCGGGCGCGTCGACTGTATGTCGGAGCCCCAAGCTGGTTCACCAGCCTCCGTGCGATGGATTCGCAGGTGACGACCAGGCCGATGCGTGAGTTGAAGGTGCGGGCGCAGTGTGGGCAGGAGAAATCGGTAGAGGCTGGGGGGGATGTCATTCATGGTAGTGGGGGTGTCAGGGGTGCTATGAATGGCAGGAGCGGAGGGTGTGCATGGTGTATCGGTGTTGTCGGCATTGTGGTGTATTCCGCTGTCATGGATGCGCATGTGACCGAATAGGCCCATGCGATGAGTGAATGCGCGAGGACAGTGAGGGCAGTGGAGGCGACGATCACTGCTGTGTGATGGTGCTCCAGGCACTGGCTCACCGGTCTCTGTACGATGTATTCGCAAGTGATCGACCAGGCCTATGCGTGAGGTGAATGTGCGGTCGCATTGAGTACAGCTTAGGGAGAGATTCCCCATCGCTGATGGTGGTGGTGGTGGAGGTAGTGAAGGCGAAGGCGGTGGTGGTTGCGGTGGTGGGGGTAGCAGGCGATGAGTAGATGGATGTGGTCTCTATGATGGTGGGAGTAATAGAATTGATTCCAGGAGTGAGGGTGGGAGAGTCAGAAGGAGGGTTGGCCGAATTTGACATAGAAATTGGAATTGTCGGATTGTTGGTGCATTGCGTCCGAAGGTGCCCAACCAGGCCGATTCGCGCGCGGAAGGTGCGTTGACAGCGTGGGCATGTTGGCAGGGCCTGGGCATTGGCGGTGTTGGTCCGGGGCGCTGGTGACTTTCGTGCCGCTCTTTTGGCCTTAACGGCGGTGATCTGGTTGGCCTCATAGATTGCTGAACCAGTCTTCACTGATCTTCTCCATGCCGGTCTATCCTGGGCGAGGTCCTCCCAGGTCGCCGAGTTGATTTGCAGTTGCTTCAGCGATTTCTTCAAAGTGTCCTTGAAGCGTCGTTTTCGACCTCCCTGCCGGCGAGAACCCGTACTGACATCTCCGTAGAAAAGTCGTTTGGGTAGTCGCTCGTCGTCCATTCTTACCAGGTGGCCGCTCCATCGCAGTTGCACTTGCCTCAGCATGGCATGGATGCTGAGGATTCCGGTCCGCTCCAGGACTTCCGTGTCCGGGATCCTGTCTTGCCATCTCAGCTTCAGTATTCTGCGGAGGCAGCTGAGATGAAAGTGATTCAGATTCCTGGCTTGGTTCGAGTAGACGGTCCAGGTTTCCGCTCCGTAAAGGAGTGTCGTCAAGACAACGGCCTTGTACATCTTCAGTTTGGTGTTCAGGTGAATACCGTGGCGATTCCATACGGAGGCCTGCAGCTGGCCAAAGGCCTGACTAGCTTTGGAGATCCGTTGGGCAACCTCGTCATCGATTCTCGTGTTGCGCGACATCGTGCTTCCTAGATAAGCGAAGGTTTCCACGTTTTTGAGTTGAGCACCGTTGACATTGATTTGAGGAGCATTGTATTCCGTGCTGGGTGGCGGCTGGTGCATGACAACCGTTTTGGCTGTACTGATTGTTAATCCGAAATCGGCGAAGCCTTCGGCGAAGAGGTCCATGCTCCTTTGCGTGTCCTCCACCGTCACGGTGTTAAGGGCGCAGTCGTCCGCGAAGAGCAAGTCATGGACTGTAGTCGTAGACACGCGCGTTGGAGCCTGCATACGCCGACTGTTGAGAAGGTGCCCGTCAGTTCTGTAGGCGATGCGGATACCAGGCTGCTCATCACGGTAGGCGTCCATCAGCATAGCCGAGAACATGAGACTGAAGAGGGTGGGGGCCAGTACGCAGCCCTGCTTCACTCCGTTAGTCACTGCGAATGCTTCGGATACCGTCCCGTTGTCAGTGACGCGCGCCGTCATCCCGTCATGAAGCTGACGCACCATGTGCGTGAACCGCTCAGGACAGCCAAATTTCTGCATGAATTTCCACAGTCCATCACGATTCACTGTGTCAAAGGCTTTCGTTAGATCCACGAAGGTAGTGTATATGTGAGTTCGCATCTCCTGACACTTCTCTTGTAGCTGGCGGGCGGCAAAGATCATATCGGTTGTTCCGCAGTGTCGGTGGAAGCCACATTGGCTTTCCGGGAGCAGGCCCTGCTCTAGGTGACTGTTAAGACGATTGAGAAGGATACGGGTGAAGATCTTCCCGGCGATGTTGAGCAACGAGATGCCTCTGTGATTATCACAGAGTTGCCGGTTCCCCTTCCGTTTGTAGAGATGGACGATGGTCGCGTCTTTGAACTCCTAAGGAACTTGTCCTTGGCGCCACATCTCCTGGAAGAGTGTTGTGAGTTCTGCCATCAGCCGGGGCCCACCGTGCTTGTAGACTTCCGGTGGGATTGCGTCGGATCCCGGTGCTTTACCGTTGGAAATCTGCTGCACGGCCTGGATGGTTTCTGGTAGGGAAGGCGGCAGATCCAGGTCATTGTTCATGTCCACTTGAGGGAGCCTGTCAATGGCAGCATCGGAGATGGCTGATGAGCAATTAAGGACACTTCTGAAGTGCTCGGCCCAGCGCTTCAGAATTTGCAATTTCTTTGTTAGCAGTGTTGTGCCGTCAGAGCTGAGCAGCGGTGCGGACCCCTTGATACACGGGCCGTAGATGGCCTTGATGGCTTTGAAAACGTTTTTCATTTCATTGCGGTCCGCATACCCCTGGATTTCCTCAGCCTTTCGGATCATCCAGGCATCCTGCATCTCCCGCAGCCGTTGTTGTACAAGGCGCCGGCATCTGAAAAAGGCTGCTTTGGTGGCGTCAGTCCGAAGGTCCATGTAGGCTTTGTGTAGTCTATTCTTCTCCGCGAGTAAGTTGCTGATGTCGGCGTCATTGTCGTCAAACCAGTCCTGGTGTCGACGGTGTGCGCGTCCGAGTCCATCGAGGGCGGTGGACTGGATGACATTTCGCAGTTGACCCCATCGTATCTTCACGGTAGCGTTATCATCTGGAGCATGCAGGTCCTCCAGTTTCTCGGTTATTTGGTTGCTGAAATCAAAACAGTGAGCAGGCAAATTTAATAAAAGAGTATTTAACTTACATGGTGGCCTCTTACCTTGGGGCCTTCGTCGGGGTTGCAGTCGGAGCCTCAGCTGGGAGATGAAGAGGCGGTGATCTGTCCAAACATCGGTATTGCGGATTGCCTTGGTTACCAGCACGTCCTGTCGATCTCGCCTCTGGATGAGAACATAGTCCAGCAGATGCCAGCGCCGCGACCGAGTTGCATCCACGTGGCCTTCTCCCGCGTCGGAAGGCGGAAGAAGGTGTTGGTCAGCATGAGACGGTGTTCCGCACACGTGCGCAGAAGAAGGAGGCCGTTATCGTTACAGCTACCGAGACCGTGGGGACCCAGCACTCCCTCCCAGGCAGCGTGGTCCGTCCCGACGTGGGCATTGAAGTCACCAGGGACAATTAACTTGTCCTCTTTCGGCACAGTCGCCAGCAAGGCATGCAGGTCCTCGTAGAATTTGTCCTTCGCCGCATCAGAGATCGTCATTGGGGGAGCGTAGGCGCTGATGATGGTGGCGAACTGGTCTCCCAGAAGAGGCAGACGGAGGCTCATCAGGCGATCATTGATACCCTGCGGCAGACAGGGCAGACGTCCCACGATGTCGTTACGGATGGCAAAGGCAATACCAGCGTCGCATCGTTCTGCCTTTGGCCGGCCGCTCCAGAAGAAAGTGTAGCCGGCCCCCACCTCCTCCAGCTGACCCTGCTCAGAGAATCGGGTCTCGCTGAGAGCAGCAATGTCCACCTTGTAGCGCGCCAGCTCCCGAGCGACTAGCGCCGTCCTCCGTTCCGGCCGGTCGCTCCTAGGATTGTCTTAAAGGGAACGAACATTCCAGGCTACTAGTGTGAGTGGACTCACCCGAGCAGCCTGGAGAGTATAGCGAGGGGGATGGGGACGGGGGGTATTGTTGTTTGTTTGAGTTTTACGACCGCGTAGTTTGCGATCTGCGAGCCGCGGCCGGCTGCAGAAGACGTGAGACCCAGCATTTTTTTAGGGCACATTTTCTAGCCCCTTCCTCCGCGAGGAGGCAAGCAGTGCTATCCCTAAATAGGGCTGCTCGGACATCCCAGACGGCTGCCGAACTCCACTTTGGGTCACGGATTTGTTTTAGTGGGAGAACGACCCGAGTTAGTCTGGGCCGCCTACGGGGTTGCTGTCGCCCCCATCGTAGGACTTTTTGAGAGGGGGGAGGTGGGAAGTTCGGGAGTCAGGCATACCGAGTGTGGAGGCACACACAACACCGGAGATCCTCACCTGGTTTAGCCTGCCGGTCGTGACGGTTGCCCGGAGTGTGGCCGCTGGGAAGAACCCAACTTCGAGGAGCCACAGGTGAGAGTTGGGTACCAGTTAGAAGCGGCCACAGGAGCATTCACCACCTGTACGAGACAAATGGAGCGACCAAATGCAAGCTGTGTGGTGCTGCCCCTAACTAGTACCCCTACACCCCGGTTAGTGACCTACAAGACTCATAAATACCAATCCTCTGGCTATGCGCGAGAGGTCTTAATTAAATGATTTATATACCCATAATGTAAAAAGCAGCTTTTTTTCTATTGTTAAAAATTATTGAAAAAAATTTATGACAATTATACATTTTCAAATGTTTTTGGATAGCATCTTTATTTTTATATATAATTTTATGATTGTTTAACAATTTGCTTTAAAAATAATTTGCAAAACTTTTTATTTTTTATCTCTGTCTGTTAGTAGTATATTTTCTCCGTTTTAAGTTATGCTCTACGTAATTCGAATGTGCAACGAGCCGCACACCAAGGTTTTGATATAGCTTTATGAAACGATTGGTAAATACTGTTTCATACAGCTAGATCAAACATAATCAACACTATGTTATAAAATACAAATATGAAGACTGTAGGACTGCACTGAAAGTTTCTTACCATTGAACTATTCTTGCTCCTAATCTATTTACCTTTTTTTAGCAATCAGTCATTTAAGTCTAATAAGTCGGCAGGCCTGCAAAGATGGAACCAAAGTTTCTCAATTTACTCTAGTAGCTCAGATTACTAGCAGATTATTAGCGCCAGAAACCGACACCGTCGTAACTACCAATCAAGCCCGGAAGTCCATAAAAACTGTACTGATAATCATATTGGCTCTTTTCGTTCTACAATGTATGAGTTACGCATACCCATTGGTCTATTCTATGTAAACCTATCAAATCGTCCGGGAACATGGCATAAATACCGAGGAGAATTGAGGCTCATCACTTTGGACCGGAGACCGCTCTCTGACGCTTCCTCCAGCTATCACCATTCCTTCCCCTACGGACCTTCCAAAGATCTTCTCAGGACACCCAATCCCCACCAAAGGATCCTCGCAGGACCAAGCCCCAATAAAATACCAAGTTCTAGTTACAAATTATCCCTAAACTTTTCACCTTGGCAACTGTCTTGTTCTTAGTTGGGCGTCATTAATTTGGATTCGTTGCGTATCTAATACGGGCCCATTACATTTTGGTGGCAGTGGTGAGATTTAAAAATGTTCGTCGACCTGATAACTAGGCTAGTCCAGGCGATGTAGCGAGTTTCAAGCTCTGGAGGCCGTCCACCTAAGCCGGCTAAGCTGATGGTGTATGATGACTATGACTTGTGGGAGGACCGCATGAATGTCTCCCTGGAGGCCGTAGACGAAGTCACCCACCCAGCCGCCGTCCTGGGACGGTTATGCAACGAAGTTTACACGGTGTCCAGGGCTGCCAACCTTACAGCGTCGCTCACACCAACGACAATCTTCGATCGTTTGCGGCGTGAGTTCGGACGGTCGTCAATGCCCTGGGTTGACCATGCACCCTCAAAAGTTGCCGACAACACCCGGGTGAGTCTGTCGTGGACTTCCAGCGACATCTTCGTGTCCTGGCCTGTCAAGCCTACTCAAACGAGTCCTTCACCTAGCTCGAGGCCAGGATTTTGAGAACTTCGTCGATGGGATCTCTCTCCCATAGATCAGGCGCCAATTCATCCGTGACCCCCCCAGCAGCATCAAGGTTGCCCTCGATATTGCTCGGTGAGAGGAGGCCATTTATATGGCCTGTCCCTTGGTCCAAGTCTCCTTCTCATCAGCCTTTGAGTTTCACCAAGCTCCTGCCGCCATACAGTCGATGTCTTCGCCATGGGACAGTGACAGAGCCGCGACATCTGCACCCAAACGGCTCAATGGCAGTGGGGGCCCTCCTCAGTCCACTCCTCCTTGGCGTGGTTCTCCTCAACCCCAAAATCCTTGGCGCGGCCCTTCAAAGCTGACCTCTCCTTGGCGAGGCTCACCACAGTCTCCTCGACGCGGGAACTGGAGGCAACAACGTGGTCGTCGGACCCGCCCTCCACCTTCCCTAGGTGTTCATGTGATCACGTCAGTTGAGGAAGCAGCGCTTGGTTAGTGCATATTTATATCTGATATGCTTATTTCAAACGAAGGTTACATGCCACACTACCCTGCTATAGATGCAACCATAGGAAATACTAAGTTACCATGCTTATTTGATTCAGAAGCGGGCTTTTCCATCATAAGACGGAACATTTTCATTCAGTTTCAGGCTAGAGTGAAGTATTGTACAAAGCCTAAGGTCGGTCTGAAGACGGCATACGGAGCCACTTTGCGACATAAAGGCATGATAGAGCTTAATTTGGAAATAGGTCACGTGTTTTTTAGTCATAAGTTTGTTGTCTGTCCTGACATTGCCTGAGACTGTATATAAGGTGCTGACTTTCTTCGTGCATTTAAATGTTCCTTAGACTTTAGCGCTAACACTCTCCATGTCGGAGGTACTGAGTTGCCCTTCAGGACCGAGGTACCAGATAGTCAACATGTAGTTAATGCATTGCAGTTAGTCGATGTTAATAATTTATTGCCCCCTACTCTTGAAAAGGACAGCTCGTCTAAGTTATGTAGTTTGATAGAGGAGTTTAAAGATATCTTCGATCGGGATGGCCGTTCACTCGGACGTACTAATGTGGCTCAGCATGAGATCGATACAGGTGTGACTCGGCCCACGAAGATTCCTCCTAGGCGATTACCCGTGTTCTACCAGACACAGTTAAAGGCAATGATCGATGATATGTTAGACCAGAAAATTATCTGGCCGTCTAATTCACCTTGGTTGTCTCCGTTCGTGTTAGTTATGAAGAAGGATGACACTATGCGGTTATGCGTTGACTATCGCAAATCAAATGCAGTGAAAACTAAGGATTCCTTTCCTCTGCCCAGGATTGATGCAACCCTAGATGCCCTTTCAGGTAGTCAGGTATTCTCTACTCTAGATCTAGCAGCCGATTACTGGAAAGTAGAAGTGCGACCCGTTGACAGAGAGAAGACTGCTTTCGCGGTCCTCTCTGGTCTTTACGAGTTTGAGACAACGCCTTTTGGCCTAGCTAATGCTCCAAGTACTTTTTAACGGCTGATGAATCAAGTCCTGGCTCAACTCATTCCCAAGTCATGCCTAGTTTATATGGATAACATAATTGTTCTTGGTAAGGATTTTGACAGTCATATTAGCAATGTCCGAGCCGTGTTTGCCAGTCTCTGACAGGCTGGTCTCACCATTAAGCCCTTTAAGTGTGTTTTTATTAGACCTCCTGTCAAGTTTTTAGGGCATGTAGTCTCAGCCTCTGGCAGAGAAATGGATGAGGATAAATTTAGGCAAATCCGTGAGTGGCCCACCCCTATGGACGTAACTTAATTCCGCAGTTTTCTAGGACTGGCTTCTTACTAAAAAAGATTTATCAAAGACTATGCTCACATAGACGGTCCACTTCACAAGCTGACCCAGAAAGATTTACCATTAAAGTGGACTGCTGGTTGTACTAGTAGCTTCCAGACGTTGAAGGCTAAGTTGTGCACCACTCTGATTTTAGTTTTTCCTGACATAAGCAATGACGCTTGGAAATTTATTCTAGATACCGATGCTAGTGTCACTGCCATAGGTGCCGTCCTCTCCCAGCAACAACCAGCTGGTACAGAAGGCGTCATTCAGTATCTAAGCTGATCTCTGACAAATGCAGAACGCTGTTACTTCGTTACCAGAAGAGAGATGCTCACACTCACCCACTTCATGGAGGAATGCCGGTCGTATTTTCAATACCGGCCTTCCATCGTACGCACGGATCATAGCTCTCTTACCTGGCTGCAAAACTTTAAGAACGCTGAACGACAGGTTGCTAGGTGGCAAGAGAGACTAGCCGGGTATGAGTTCGAGTGCATATACCGTCCAGGACGTCAGCACAATAATGCTGATGCTCTCTCTCTCGGGAGCCCTACCGTCCCACGGTGAATGTCCGTCATGTACAGACATTAACATTAGTACCATGTCACTTCAAGACGACCAACGCCGTCTTTTGGGCACAAGCTCAGCAAGAGCACCCTCATATTGGCCCGATATACCATAAGAAGTTAAGTGGTTCTTGACCACTTAGTGCAGTTAAACTGAGACGCGCTGCTTGCACACGATGTGGGACAAACTCTTTATGGATAATGACGTTTTGTTCTATCAGGATGGCAAACAATACCCGCGACGTATTCTTCAACCATTATTCATGGAAGACGAGGTTCTTAATAGAATCCACACACAATTGGGGCACATGGGCATCCATAAGACCGAGTGGGCCCTTAGGCGCCGATACTAGTGGCCTAACTTGAAGCAGTCAGTGTGGAACTTTATTCGGTATTGCACCCTGTGCAATCAAATCAAACCGCCACGACAGCTGAATATGGCTGCTCTTCAGCCAATTCTGACGGGATACCCCAACGAACGTGTGGGCGTTGACTTAGTTGGACCACTACCGTTATCAGTTCTGGGCAACTGATATATTCTAGTGATGGTTGATTTCTTTACCAAAATGGCTGAAGCGGAACCTCTTCCCAACATGTCGGCTGAAAATGTTGCCCAGGCCATCTTTAACAATTTGGTATGTAGATGGGGCGCACCAGAACAGATCCATTCGGGTCGAGGGTCCTCGTTTGAAAACGCGGTTCTTCACAGTCGGTGTAAATACTTAAAGGTCAATAAGACGCGCACCACGTGCAAGGTAACGGTCAAGTGGAGCGGAAGAATAGGACGTTAGTTGGTTTCCTAAAGGCTTTTGTAGATCGTGGGATGATGCGTTGCCAGCATGCATGCTTGCATACCGATCCACGATTCACTCGTCGAAACAGTAGACGCCTTTCGCACTCACCTGTGGTCATGAAATGCGAATAACAGAGGATCTACAGGTACCTCTTGAGAATAATCGAATACCGGTTGGTTCTGACGTCGCTGCACTTCACAAGACAATGCGTATAGCCACGGAGGAATCATGGATACACTTACAAGGAGCCCAGAGGCACCAAAAGGAACACTATGACAAGCTGGCACATGGGTGTCCATATGATGTCGGTGATTTCGTGTGGCTCAGGGAACACGCGACTCCCTAGGGATTACCGAGTAAGTAAGTAATGGACTGGTCAGGGCCATATACCGCCACCATAATGCTCTTTGATATGACCTGCGTCATTCAAGATCGAAATCTACCTTTCACCTCTGAATACACGGTTCACTTTAATCGACTTAAACTGGAAGAAAGGCCAACGGAAGATAACCGCAGAGCAGAACACCCAGGCGATGCAGTGCGTTACGTAGATCATGAGGGGGTCGAGAGGTGGGTTGAAATCCCACCCGAAGGTGAAGAAGAAACCGTAATGCCTTAAAACCTTCAAAATTCAACGGACCCCGTACGTTTGCGAGATGACATTGAGCTCACTGAGGACAGTAACAACTTTACGCACGAGGGGGACAATGTAAAGATGGAATCAAGCTTCGCAATTTTCTCTAGTAGCCCAGATTACTAGCAGATTACTAGCGCCAGCCCGGAAGTCCATAAAATCTTAACTCTTAACCCTATTGGTTCTTTTCAATCTACATTGTATGATTTACGCAAAACCATTGGTTTACTCTATGCAAACCTATCAAATCGTCTGGAGAACATGACATAAATACCGAGGAGAATTAAGGCTCATCACTTTTGACCGGAGACCGCTCTCTGACGCTTCCTCCAGCCATCGCCATTCCTTCTCCTACGGACCTCCCAAAGATCTCCCCAGGACACCCAATTCCCACCAAAGGATCCTTGCAGGACCAAGCCCCAATAGAATACCAATTTCCAGTTACAAATAATCCCTAAACTTTTAACCTTGCCAACTGTCTTGTTCTTAATTGTGCGTCATTAATTTGGATTCGTTGCGTATCTAATACAGGCCCATTACAGACCCCACAGCGGAATCGACTGCCCTTGGATCTGATTGGAAGTACCTTTCCCTTCAAATTGACCGCAGACGATTCTACCTCTGTCGAATGAATAGTCTCTGACGTCAATAAGAGCGTAGTCTTGACACTTACCATTCTTACCCTGATACATTCATCCCCATTCTGTATAGCTGTGTTAACTTTACATTTTGCTATTTTTAAACCTTGGAAAACGCGTTTTTTTACCTTAAAACAAACTCGTCATTTCAAACACTGCTATTTAAGCAAACAATCAAACCAAAGCTAAAGTGGTTAATGAAAAGAGCGAGAGCTAACGCACTACTTACAGCAACATAAACTGTTATCCGAAGCACAGCATGGATTCCGAAGAGGCTGGTCTTGCGAGGAGAACTTTTGATTTTGTTTGGAACGTTAGACTGGTGCAGTTGATGAAGAAAAATTCACTGCAAGTAACCTATATTGACTGAAAGAAGGCATTTGATCGGGTCTTACATCAGAAAAAACTGCACAAACTCAGCCGAATAGGCGTTATATTTAACCTTCTGAAATGGATTCGAGGCTTCCTAGTTGGCCGCTCTCAAACTGTCCATGTCGGTGACCAGTAGGCAGCGGAAGTTGTGGTCGATAGTGGTATTCTCCAAGGCTCCGCTCTTGGCCATACTCTTTCATTATGTACGTCAACGACTGCGCCAGTGGACTGGATTTAGATGTCGCCATGTTTACGGATGTTATGAAGCTATGAAGGGTCATCCAAATTGCAGCTGACGAAGACCAATGGCAGATGAACTTAAACCGACCTCAACAATGATCGAAGGACTAGTTTTTGCCGTTCAATGGAAACAAATGCACTATTCTACGATTCGGCAAACCCAGCGCTCTGAACCCCATGGAGCACTGCCTAAATGGTATACCACTGCAAGACGTGGATTCGCAGAAGGATTAAGGAAAGTGGATCATGACCTTACTGCATTGCTCAAAGGCAGCCAAGTCTGCGATGTCTGCTGTATACTTTGGCAAGCAGAGTTTTTCTCCGCCTTCGATAAAGAATGCAGCTCCAAAGTTTTTCGAACCTTTGTGCGACTGCAACTTGAGTTCGCTATCCAAGCATGGAGACCCTGGACTGTAAATAACCACAGCCCCCTGGAAAAGTGTCGAAGGCATGCAAATACTCTTGTGACTAGACAGGACTCCTTACCATATTGAACTCGGTTGTATAATCGTGATCTCTTTCCCTTGAGTTACAGGCAGCTACGAGGAAACCTGATAGAAACATTCCGTATTATTTGCGGTCAGCACCGCTGTCTCAGACCTGAAGATTTCTTTCAGTTAGCAATAAACCACGAACTTGAGAGGTCATTCATTCAAATACCGTCTGGCTGGGGAATTCTGGACACCCGAAATTTCTTCTTCTCCAAACGTGTGGTCAAATCTTCGAAATCGCTGCCACTGGAGGTTGTTATGTCTGCTCTACTTGAGGTCTTTAAGACGAAAATAGATCGGTATAGCACTGCTCACTATGCTACTTCCCCAAAAATTTAGTCTTGTCCCATTCAAAACGAATTCTTCTTGTCATAGTACTACTTTCTATATTCCATTACCTTATTTAAGCGGAATTTCTTATATCAAATTATTTGTGTATGCATACTGACGTCAAACCTCTCACTCACCGGCTGCTATCGAAATTACAATAACAGGCGTTTATACTACTTGTGATATATGAGTAGAAAGTTAATTATATTCGTTTCGATTAGACGACGGCTGCTTGTCTTGTAATGCAATCATGTAAACCACCTATTTTTGAATTTTTATTATGCTGGTTCTTAGCCGCCGTGTATCAACTACGGAATCAATAGACATTTACCGATCTTTCCTTTAAGAAACTGAACTGAACTGATTATACTTAAACTAATTTCTCAATAAAATAACCTATCATTTGCATTCAAATATTTAACAGTGCTAGAAACCACCATCACACCAGGAGTCCATTCCAGGCACCAACGAACCTTTGCGATAAAATGTTCTATCAGACATCTGTATTGGCCAATTTCTTCTGTAATTTTAAGGACAGACAACGCAATTAATCCGTCCAGTCAATTCGAAGAAATGATCGGATGAGAGGACACATTCACAACATCTAGGAATCTGTAGTTCGGAATGAGATCATCACAGGTTTGTCGGTAATTGAGAGGAAACAAATTATGTTTAGCCAGTCTGACTTCACTGTACAGATGATCGAGATTCTCCCCCGTCTTCGTAACTGTCACCTGCACTCGTTCCAGCTGTAGATAATTCTTCTTGACCCAAGGACAGTAGGCCTGCTAGGTATACTGAAATTGAGACCAAACTAAGTTTTCCTAGATTTTACCGAACAGGTCCTTATCAATTTCAACAAATGCACGTCACTTTACTTACTGTGACACTATTTTGAGGGAGGAGGTCATTACGATACTGGACACTTATGTTCATAGACATTTAAACCGGCTTTTAAATAAATAGATTGTATTTTAAAGGCCCAGAGGGCCACATCCTTACAAACTTAGTATCATGGTATAAATAAATACAAAGTGGATAATTGCTGCACTATGTGACCAGCCATATGAACAGCAGAAATGAGTAGTATGGTAGGCATATCCGATTCACAACGATTTGCCATTTTTAAAGCAATATTCAACCATCTTTGACATATGCGTTGAGCTAGAAAAGAAGCAGCAAAAAAACTCCTACGGTTAAATGGGGGGCGGAGTTCGGCGAGCCACCAATTTTAAAAAATAGGAGAAAAAACTGCTTCTCTAAAAATTAATAGCTAGAGTTGATGGGATTGGTATATTGCAATGGGATAGTATTCATCAAGAAGATATCTGAAACAATCTGTTAATCCTTCTAGTACAGAGTCTTATGACCACACACTTTAACTACGTTACAATTTAAGAACAAATGAGGACACCGCCTACTGACTGTGTTAGGACTCTCTAGAAGCTTTGCCTCTCTGCGTCAGAGCTCTGACCGTCCAGATTTTCGCATTATCAGCAAACATGGCAGCACTGCATTCTAAGATGCTGAAACAATCAATAATACAGGTCAGGAATAGTAACAGCCCTAGGACTGAGCCCTGAGGGGCACTGCTTAAAACAGATTTAATGATTGATTTCGAGGCGTTGATATATACGGTGTGCGATCTCTTTCAAAGAAAATCTATGATCCATGTCGGAAGCTTACCTCTTATTCCAATTTCAGATCGTTTGTAAATTTGACCTTTATGTGGAATGCTGTCGAATATCTTCGTGCAATTGCTATAGCTCACGTCAAACCTACCAGCTTCCTTCTGTGTGATTTCACTATTCAGGTGAGGGCAACAAACCGGAAATGCAAGAATTGTCCTGCCTGGAAGCGTGCGAGAACCCGAAGTGTAAGTGTTCTGTCTACGGAAATTCATTGTCACTTTTTAAGTATGTTCTGCATAACTTTCGATGAATGCAGGTTAGCTGGATGGTACGATAATTATCCACACAAGTTTGAACCCCCCTATTTTATATCGGACAGACATTTGCTGTCTTTCATTCCGATGGCAGTCTTCCCACTTCAAATGGTGAATTGAATATGCGCTTCAGTGTTTTGAAGAGTGCAGTTGCTAGTCCTATAAATAAATTTCTTTACTTTCTACCCATAAAGTTACCGTCATGCTCTTTCCAGTACTTAGCCTGTATATTGTCTAGACCCGATGACTTAGCTTCTTTGAGATCCTATAGCTCTCATTTACCGACAGCTGCTGGGAAAGAAACGTGTTCAGAAGCTGGTCCGGCGTTAGTAACAGAATCATTCACCTTGCGAATCTTAAGCTCCATTTAGCTATTGCAAATATGGGCAAAGCATTGAATCAGGCTTTCCTCTTCATCACCATTTGTTTTAAAACTAATTGCAAAATCCATTTTTTGTCTCTACCTGGTAGAAGTATATTTTACTTGCGTTTTGTGCATCATGTAAGTTCTACGAAATTCTGGTTTGCAACAAGCCTGACGCCTAGGTGTCTTCTGTCTGTGCCGTTGAACGAGGGTGGCGCTTCATAAATGGCGCTCAGCTGTCTTGGTCCCTTCAAACAATTAAAGATTTCAGTTGCCAATCTCAATCGCTCCACTGGACATCAGCTCATATGAGCAGCAGGCTCTCCTGCTCATCCTCTGTGCAGAACCTTCAGGATATATCCCAGGGCATACTGCAATTGACACTTACAAATAATTACATGTTCTCTTTTATATTCTTCTCATATCCAAGATTTGACTTAGCAGACACCGACAATTATCTCAGCAGTTAATCCCACTTGCAATTAATTCAGCAAAATACTAACATATTGATGGACTAACAAGTATACAGGAACTGGTCGGTTCATAAAGCTAGATCAAACATAATCAACTCTATATTTTCGAATACAATATGCCGACTGTTTACCAGCATTGCAACTTTCTTATCGTTGAACGTTTCTTGCTCTTATCCATTTACACCTTTTAAACGGTCTGTGCAACTAAGTCTCATTATTCGGCTGACCGCACACCGGAATCGACTGCGATTGTATCTGATTGGAAGTGAGTATCCCTTCGAATCGACCACAGACATTTCTACCTCAGTCGAATGAACACTCTCGGATGTACTTGCATATTATTATTGACCCTAAAATTGTTACCAATATACATTCACCTCCACGCTGTATAGGTAATTTATTTCTAATGTTTTATGACTTAACCTTGAAAGGCAGGTTTTTTTTAAAAAAACTATTTCGACACTGCGGTCTAAGCACACAACCAAGACAAAGCTTAAGTTTTTACGAAAAAAATTAGTTTATTTTAGGTTTTTCCTGTATTCTAAGAAGATTGATGGTGCCCAAGAAGTGCTTTATCAGCAAACCTATTTATTTATTTCCAACGAGTTTTTTGTCCTTTTCCGCACCTAAATGCTGCAAATGGTTCCTTGTTTCTTAATCGACTGTAATGAAATAAAATCTTTGACTTCTCTTCAGCAGGCTGAATAAGATGTGATTCATCGTATGTTCTTGCTTGACTGATTTCTGTTTTGACTGCATTTCCTTGACGATAAAATTCTTCAGGATATCGTTGTGCACCGGTTTTCCTTAGGCTGGTCTATTTTCTCTTGATCTTCCTTCACTTGCTGCTGAGTTCGCTGGCTAACCAGCTAGGACGACTAGTTGGTTTAGTGAGCTCCACTGAACAACAGCACACAATCAAATAAAAAAATTAATAAATTGTAAATTTAAGGCCCAGAGAGCCCGGCATTTCAAACTTAGTATCGCGGTTTAAATAAATACACAGTGGATAATTGATGCACTATGTGAGCAGCCATATTAACAGCAGAAATTAACAATATGGTAGGCATATCCGATTCAGAACGATTTGCCATTTTTAAAACAATAGTCAACAATCTTTGAAATATACGGTGAAATGATATATGTTCATGAGTTTTTTTCACTGCCAGCCTGATCCCCATTGCATTTTTCGTCTGATAATGCCTGTCAACCGGCATTTAATATAACTATCATTATTATTATGACTGATCTTGGGGGGTCTCAAGAACACAATGCTTCTCATATTCCCACTTCCATACCAAGTCCAGCAGTAACTCCTAGTAAACATACGCTGATTGGTAGCCCAAAGGCATGTCCTAATTATGTCTCAGCTTCTCGAAAATCCAAGCAATCTAGCTTCTCCACGAACATTACGTGCATGGAATCTCGAACATTCCTTCAGTAAGTCGTTGTACTATTTTCTACGACCCAAAGCCGTCACATATTGATCCATCAATTGGAGTTGCATTGCTTCGCCCACATTGCCTGTTGTTGAGAGTTCTTGCACGGTGGTTTCATTAGAGCATCAATTTTATACCTAATTTGTAAGTCCTTATTGAAATAAACGAATATTGGCAGGTGCAATGAATGACTGTTTACCCGTTATACCGACTTCCACCGTTTTACCATCAAAATTTACTGCTTTCATAGCAAAAAGCAGCATTTGTCTTATATGGAATGTAGACTAAGAAAATGATGTTGTACAAGAGTTCAAACAGTGTTTAGACACGGGGCTTAACTGTCATCACGCCCAGTTTTTTTGGAAGGAGCGGAGGAAAGCCACCAACATAAGTCGTCTATTCCGTACAGGATCTCAGTGATCGGTCGAGGTCCCGATGAACGGAAAGGTCTGGACCTACGTGCAGTCTGCCGTCTAGGGCGATTTGGACGTAAATGAATTAACTTCATGAGAGCGTTAATCAATTTCCACTTGATCAGTATTTGGTGATTATCTTTTACTTCTCCCTATTGGACGCATAATTAGATATCGCCCTTTCTTTTCGATAAACGCCATCACCATATGGAATAAGCTACTCATAAATATTAAAATCTTGCAAAATAAGGCATTTTTTAAAAGAAAAATCACTAGATTTTTTACATTTAGAACATCCTCCACGAATAATTGGTGCCAAAACAGTTGAATCTATCTTCTGGCTGGGCGGAGTGCGCGTCCTCTGAGCTCGGTGCAGGTCTTATCTTGAGGCACTGGCGCTGTCTCTACAGACTGCAACCGGCGAAATCTTAAACAGACAGTGAACAACTAGACGTGGATGAACTCTTGGCTGGTGCAGATTCCAAGTTCAATAAAAAGAAAGGGAGAGTGAAAGCACAATGCATTTGTACTAACCCTTCCCCGTTCCGAAAGGCCATTGGCATACGGGCAGCATTTTTTTGTCTCCGGGACAGCTGCAATTACCGAAAAACACTATCAGTCATATTCAATCAGAAGTTTTTTTTCACTTCCAGCTTGATCCCCACCCTACCTTTATTTTAACCTTTCCCGTAAACTGGCATTAAATTACATCATTTATTCATTCAACTTCAAAAATAGTTTGTTCTAAAAAAATTCGTTTGTTCATACTTCAGTTTTACGAATGCTGCGGACAGGAGCTAGGGGATAAGCTGTTGAAAGTCTCCAACCTTTTTACCTAAAGAAAATGATACAACATGAAACCTCTTTAATTCTATTTATACCTTTAGTGTAGGCTGAACACTTCGTTGGCATAGCAAGTACACAGCGCAGTGAAGGCAGAACACGTTAGGTTTCTGTCGGGCGACACATAGAGTTTTCTTGACGTCTCCCTCCATACGGATCTATAAGGGAAATTCAGTAACGTAGTGCAAAAACTTTATCACCTAACATTAATTTCAAACCAAAAGGGTACAATAAGCATTGGCTCTTTCAGGTCCCCTTAGCTGAATCTAATTCTCAGTGACTTCGCTATAGCCGTTCATACGCCTTAGTTTCGTTTGACTTGATCAGCAAAGGCAATATTATGTGAGTAATAAGCCCGTTTGTTGCTTCTAACACCATCCAGGGTTGAATGTTTATACTGTCCTTTGATTCGTAAAGCAACCTGAGCCGATCATTTGTTTTAGTATTTAATGTGCGCAGTTAGCCTTACGTTTTCATAACGCGGGTTAATCGTTCTCATGGCTGACGAAAAGAGCGGTGACAAGGTCCTTGCTGAGGTTCAGAAGTTTGACAAGGACGCTCTGAAACACGTTAAGACAGAGGAGAAGGTTGTCCTCCCCGACAAACTTGGTATGGCATTAAATTTTGTTAATACTTTTCAGATATTCAGAAGGAGAAAACTGAAGTCAGCCTCCGGCATGAAATCGAACAGGGGAAGGATCTGAAGCACGTTGAAACTCAGGAGAAGACTGTCCTTCCGACCAAACAAGGTATGTATTTAGATAAAGCCGTGACTAGAGTGAGCATACAATTGGACTACTGTTTTGCGCTCTAGGGCAAAAGGTCATTAGTTGATGTCGTTTTAAAGCGCTTTTGGCGCAGTCTTTCTGTCGGCCCTCACGCTAACATCGCTTTCTACATGTACTCTTCTTCGTACCAGTGTCCGAAACCATATCTTTCGATGAACGTCGCTGCCCTTTTCTTGTAGATATCGAGGCCGAAAAGAAGTCCAGCTGATATACACGCATTCAATGAACACTTGACAGTGGATTTTCAAGGACTCAAAATCATGATTTCCAGCGTTTTATTATAACAGCCTAATAAATCATGTCTATACCAATTTTTCCTTGTTCACAGCGTCTCCTGCACTGCCCACTTACTATCGCTGTCTCCCCCACAGGCTTAGCCTAATTGTGGCTTTCATTACTATCCGTGCCTAGTTTCTGTCTCGTGTCAGGCTGTTTTCCGTTAAAGCATTTGAAATAGCCAGTGGATGCTAAGTTTTATATTTTTATCCAGATAACTTTTGGTTTCCAATAATAGAAAATGGCGACTACTGACTGGAAATCCGTCCATCGTCTCCAAATTTATCATATGCCGTTGCTGAAGCCTCAATAATAGCTTGCCAGGTTGGTAATTTAACCTGGATTCTTTGACGTCGAAAGTGTCCTAAAAGGTTGACTGTGGGCGCGCATATGTCCCCATCAAATGCCACCCGTTTTGACCGTGTATAATTTTGTAATTTTCATCTACTTATGGCCATCCTGTAGGTTGGTGTTACAGTGTGTGCAACGAGTGTTATCACTGGCCGAGTTAAAATTGGGTACCTACCATAACGTGGAGTAGCGTTTCTAGCTCTTGGACTGGAAATCTGACCTCAGAAATGGTCACGCTGATTTTTTGGGAGCTGCCCGGTAGGAATTTCGCTCAAGCTCAGAGGCATTGAGTATCCTCAGGTACTGTACATTCGACCACCGGTTTGGTAGATGCAGGTGGGTACGGTCCGTAGTTATTAAGTGACACCTCACTAGTTAGGGGTGACACGTGCCTAGGCTGAGGTTGTGACCGACTTAATTTGATATATTTCCGGCACGATTGCAAATGCGCTTGGACAGATCTGTCTTTACGATGTCCCGGTACACGGCCGTTTCGTGTGCGGTCATCTGCAGCATCGAACCTGGTGAGCCCCACCCACCCTCTTAGAGTCGGGGACCGTTTTGGAGAATTGAGATCTTGTGCTTAAAAGCGAGCATGAAATGCCTTTGCGTTGCAAACCTTCGGTACGTATGCGCTCACCTCTGCACCTGAAATATCGCAAGTCTAAAGACGCCCGTGAAAAATTCGGCATGTAGGCCCGATTGATTATGGTCCTGTCACAATTTCGTCCACTGGGTGACAGCTTGTCTCGTAGATACTTAAGGTTGCATAGTTCCGCTCTGAGAGTTGTTAATCACCAGAGGTACGTCCTGTTTAGGAATGAAAATAGGACAAATCTCGCTTTGCGCCACCTATGGACGTTCAGTCGATTGAAGGTTATGTTGGCATCATCCCAATAAATTTTCGCATTGTTTTACCGGTTGATGCGTACATCTAAACGCGGGCTTAACCAGGACGGTGCTGACAGATCTGCTTCGGTAGGCTTAGACCAGCCGTATCAGCTTTGAACCCATCCTTGACATCATTCACAGTTAGTCCTGTGGGCGTGGATCCGAATGCGACTAAAATACGCAAATTGGCCGTTGCTATAAGGGGTTCTATTCGAGCATTTGGCGAGGGAAAGGTCGATTCGCTTAAGTCACACCAGGGCCTCCTCAAGTCCTGGTGCGAGTAGGAGCGACCTCGTGGACGAACTGTAATTAGGTGGACCTGAGATCTGAATACGAGTTCTGCTGGTCATTGGACGTTAAAGTGAACACTGCCATTAAGCCGTGGTATTGCATTTGACCTAATAAGCAGAACATCTGGGTTCAAGCCCGAGCTTTCCAAAACCTAGGGTTGGTGCTCGGCTGGCTGTTGACGATGAATAAACTGGAAATGGCCACCAATGTGTATTATGCTACTACTTCGACAACAGGTCTCGGTGCGCCGTCAAGGGTTGGATACTGGTTAGGTATGTCTAGACAGGCAGTAAAAACCAAGTGAAATTCTGCTGCGATGATTCATTGTCTGCGATTAGGGACCGACACCCCATCATCGTTAGGTCTAAACTGCTCATTAATTCCTTTAAAAATCCAGCGACGTCCTCCCAGACATTGAGCTCGATCAACCCACCTTACTAGGCAAATAAATATCAGCCACCATCGACGACTGCCTTGGGTTAGTAGTTACTGACTAATAACGATGAAACTGAATCCCAGCACGATCTGCTCCAATCAACTTCTGAAGCATCATGACGAAATGAAGTGCTTCGCATACTAAGGAAGTGTGAGCTGGGGAGGGGGCATAGGATTGGGGACGCCATCAGCAATCTTAGCGATGCAATCCCCGCCAGTTGCGGTTCTAAGCTAAGTCGGTGGGCAGAATCCTTATTCAAGTATTTTTTAATAGCTGTAGAGCTAGTAGATTTTCCATCTTCTAGTTCTGTATGGGCCTGTAGCTGTCTGATATTTAGGATAGCACTGGACGAGGTTGGAGCAATGTTTCAGCAAGCAATTCAGTTTAAGAGAATTTGCAACACGTGCCAGGTGAGAGGCCCTATAATGTATATATTTTGATAGCCGTGTCATCTTGTAAACAGGAAAGTTGGTTAAAGTGTAACATTTGTCCCAGCGCAGATGCGATTTACACAGATTTTGAGGAATTTAACTTCCAGAAGTAGTAAACGCGATCGTTGGAACAAAACTATCCGCTTAACGTCTCGGATTCAGGTCCAAACCAATGACTAGGAACAGTATCAGATATGGGTAACGCATGCACAAGGGGTGCAGTCGCAATGCTACCGAATGCCTATACAAATTAACCACCCTCCTCTTCATGACAGATGGAGAAGAATAAAGGTCTTGTTACAGCAATTGCATCAACTTCTCCGTTGCTTCCTGGGACTTTCGTTTTTGCGCGCATCAGCAAATTTACCTTTGGTGGATGGATGCTCAGTAGGGGTAAGGCTTGATTACAGCCAACACTAACCACCTGAACTACGATGCCCCAAATTAATTACGTGAGCCTAGTAGTCATCTGTGGGATTCCAGATTGCCTTCTTAGGAAATCCTTCTCGGGCAGCCAGTTTACTGTATCTGCATTTGTGGATTCGGTATTTTTCAGTAAGCTGAGCGGGTAATTTGACCCAAATATGATTAAACGCATGACTTGCAGTGGAGCTTCGTAGCTCATATTGGCGGAACGTTGGCTGCACTCAAGCCTTACCCGTGATATCGTGGTTCCCAATCCTATCGAAGTCGCCGTTTTTCAAGGTTGGTCGAATAAATTATTCAATTCGTCGACGAATGCTCACCGATTGCTAACTGGCTGATGACGGTTAATGAGCCAGAAATATCCATTACAGTTTCCCTTGTCTTTGTCGGCATTACTTATCTAAATTATTCAAGTTTACTCAAACAGCAACTATATTGCCGTAGTTGAACAGCCACAGATCGAAATTCTTTAAATGTGAACCTGACCGCCTTCCCACCCCCATGTCTGTTTTGCCATCAGAGGGTGAGCCGGTACAGCTAGGCTCCTCTTTTAGGTTTGAACTATGGAGGACTTATAACGTCAAACAAACCAGAAGAAATCGTCATTCCAGGCTCTCCTGCCTTCGTTGTTTCTTTTACTGAACCATTCATCGTTAAGTTAAAAAATTGCAAGCAGTAATGTTCGAGCCCACGACTAAGCTATCCAGCTAACTGACTAAATGAGTGTGATGTGAACTGCCATCCTCTAAGTTAAAGGTATGGCGCCATAAAAGCCTTTCGTTAGTCCACTCACATGTGTTAAAACGAACAACGGGTTCTGTTAGCCTAATCTTCTTAGGAGCTACTTTAAAATAACGACAATCAATCGATAGAGTACAAACTGCTCTATGCGAAATTATTTTTGGTTGCCTAGGTATCCCCCATCCCCTATTAAGGATGGCTTTGCGATAAATTCCAGGAGGTATCTATTCCCACGTCCTAACTCTAAAGGTTACCCTACCTTTTATTTTATTTTCCTCATCTTTTCCCAGTAGCTTTCCCCACGACTCGGAGAAAGGACCATCGGGAATTTAAGTGACCCTCTTGAAACTATATTTTCGCTACCTCGAGTTGCCCATGAACTATGATGTCTCCTTATATCACCAGTCATCCAAACGATGACGTTATTCGGACGTACACTTTCGGTGGTCCACAGTCTAAAATGCTACCGTTTCTTTGGATACTAACCATCATCAGAATTCAATTCTGGATCCTAAGATGCTGAGGACTTAAGTTCATTGACGCATTTTCGTGAGATTTTGTTACATACGCCTAAGGTAGCAAGAACGAATCACCTCGACGTTTCATTATCTCATTCTGAAATGCTACTACCGTATTACTCTGCTCTACCACCTGACCATTTTTTCCCAAGCAGTTTTTTCTCCTAACTTCTATTCAAAAATGAAGGCTTATTGAACTCTGCCTCCATTTTTATGGTAGGAGTTTTTTTCACTGCCTATTTTTTCTAGTTCACCATTAATTTTAAAACATCGCTAATTGTTGACATAGCAGGACAAGTTATGTATTTTTACATTTTATCTGCACACATTGTCATAACTTTATTTCGTTACTAATGTTTGCTTAGACAGTGCCTTGCCGGTGCTAACCAAATATAAATTCTAAATTCTAAATAACCTAACCTGGAAAACGGGGGTTACTTATTCCTATGTCCTAGCTTAACGTGGCTTGTTAAATAATAGCGGTCAGTGTGTAACCAGTGTCCATATCATACTTTTTTTAGCAATGACCCTATTTGACTCGTAATAATTATAGCGATGCTAATTCATTTGAACCAGTTGTGAAAAAGTGGCGGCTTTGTAGGATTTGAATCCATGAAAACGAGGGCAACACATGAGTATAGTCATTGCTCTTACCACCTGAGCTATGAGGCACCACCCGGAACCGTTAGTTTAAGCACATTTGGGTCACGATACCCACCCCGTCTGCGGTAACATATGTAAGTCACCAATTCTGATATGGTAAGCTACCTACCCAAGCAGGCAACATAGAACCCCCTTGATGAATACCAGGCTAATTTAATTTATAAGTGGTTTCGCAGCTCTTAATGTGATTAAACTCGGAGCTCCAGGTTGGGGCCTCATACCTCAGGCGGGTAGCGCGTTAGCTGTACTCAAGCCTTGCCCTTGCTGTCATGTGTTCGAATCCCACCGAAGCTGGGCCAAACGACTTCTTGAAATCTATCAGAAGCACTTACTTCAAGCGACAACAGTTAAAGATTTTTTAGACAATCTGCCTTGAGCCTTTCTGAATGAAATGTTGCAGAATAAATTGTTCAAAGTTTTTTTTTATCAAACCCTCCGGAACAATTTCTTGTTATAATGCTTGAAAGTAAATAGCGCGCGCCTGCGTCATCTTTCTGCTTCCTCAAACATGCGATCACCTGTGATTTCACCGTTTCGCAAAGGGCGCTTTTGCTGGGACTTTTCAGAACGCGAAACTCGCGGCTACCCTGGGCATACCCTCTGCCTCAGGTCTCGCTACTGTCTCTGCGCAGGCTCCGTACCAAAAATGGCTAACTGCGCAGCTGAGTCTCTCTCTCTTTCTCTCTCTCTACAATAGAACAACCCTCATGGACTGGGAAATTGCAGTCAGTGACAGATCTCATGCAATGTTGATCACAATTTTAATGTGTGTTTCAGATGAGGAGTGAATACTTAAGTGGAATTGTAATATTTACTAGCTTTGTGCACCATCCTAAGATATTTCACATACATCAGGATGCCCGCATTTGAACGAAAGTCTTTTTGACCTCCTGAAAAACATCACTTGATAAAAAAAAAGTGGCTGCCTAAGTATTGTGCATTTTTTTCTATCGATTTTCGATACTCTTACAAATTCAAATCTACGTTATATAAAAAATAAGCAACCATATGCTGTCTTGTACTCATTTTATATAAAATATTGTCTTCTTCGACGTTAATACTTAAAGGAAGTGTATGTTTAGGTTTCAAAAAAGTTCTTCTGATTCTCGAATAATTTTGAGCCTGATCTGCCTTTCTATTTGCGTTTAGGGTTTTCAGGCTACAAGCTAGCTACCTTCCATGTAAGGAATATCATACCTTCCTGTATATCATTCAGAAGATAACATATAGCTCTATTTCGCAATGGGTGTTGACTGTGTTGTATCATTCACTGAGGGCATTACTAAATGCACAGCTGCGATCTAAGTGGACATTGTACAGTCTTAAAAATTTTAAATTAGATATATTGATATAAAGCTCGAAGGAGACATGAGTTCACATGGAATAAGTACAAGAAGAAATAATTTTGTCTATTTTTTTTCTATAAAATCTATTTGAATTTGTAATGGCATCGAAAATCCATAGAAATAATGCGCACTGCGTAAATAGTCATTTTTTATCCACTGAGGTCCTTACAGGAGGCCGAAAAGACGTTCGTTCAAAAGCTGGCCTCCGGCTTTGTCTGCAATATCTTGGGATTATGCTCCTATATAATAAATATTCAAATTCCACTAAAGTAAGCATTGCTACTCTAAAACAAATTTTAAAACTTTGGTTAAAATTGCATAATATCGGACACCGATTTTAGATTTATTGCTTTTGTTGCTTTTTGCAAATGGATCTACAGTCAGCCTGACTAGCTTTGTACAAAATCCGATTTGTTTTAACATCAGATAGTCCCAGGGCAGCAGTTGAAGAGGTTCGTTTAGTGTAGGATCGACAAAAAGTTGTTTGATGTGTTTACGCCATCGGATCGGACGGTCAAACACTTCGTATCTATTTAGCAAGCTAGCTTGCAGAAGACAACGCTAATCTAAGGGTAACTGTTGACTCAAAAAGAAACTTATAGAGAACCCTAGAGTATCCGGCATTTATCCTGCCAATCTTGCTCTTACTACGGAGGAAACCTATGGTGGGAGGACCTGAGACCAGGAACTCCCGCAATCCAGGTGACTTTGCTCTAACTTCCAGGAAAAATGGGGTTAAAGTTAAAGTCAAGGTATGTTAGGGCCAGCTTTGGCAGTACGCGTGTGTCAACGGTCTTACAGCGGATCGTTAACTTAGGGACCGAGGTGCAAACTTCAGGTAAGCTGAGCCTTTTCGGTTGACCCTCTTGATCCGACGACTGATATCGCATTTGGGCGGTAACAAAAGTGACCTGTAGTGCGTTCCGAAATTATCTGGCCCATTAGCTGAGGGAAAGCTTCCTGCGCTAAGTGTATGTGCACAATTTAGCCCTGCCAGCAGATGCCTGTCTATTGGTTCGGTTGGTAAGGCCTCCCCCCACCCCATCCTGAAAACATTGCACAAGTCTCTGACTGGTCCCGCACTAGCGGTTCTGCTTTCGGGCTGACTGATGCACAGCCTGCACCAATCACGCTAGGTGACTGCTGGGCGGACTGCGCTTCCAGGGCCTACTGAGCCCATCACCAAACTAGCCCCATACCAGCCGTGAGGGCTAGCCCTGGGAGATTGTAGGGTTCTCCGGACCGGGGAACCTGGGTTATCGCATTGTTTCCCTCCGAATCGATAAAGAGGCCACATTTACCACCCAGCGCACACATTCAGGCAGCTTTCGGTACACTAAAGTTGCGATCATATTCGCTCAGCATAGCCCGACGGAGATCGACAACAGCACACAGGCGATCATGACAACTAAGTCAACCACTGGCCATCTAATTGGTGGTTCGTTACATGGGACGGACGTGGTCGAAGCTCTGATGTGTTAGCCCGATGGCTTGCTGCTGGGGCCATCGTAACGGGAGGCCGGCTACTCGTAGTCTAGGTAGAGGTGTCGCCCAGAAATGTTTAAAAACAGGTACAATGTCAGAACTCGAAACAGCTCAGCAAGGAGCACCTATAGGCTTACCCAAGAATGCGGCACTTTCAAGTGCGGAATGGCGAGAGTAATGCTGTTCTTGATTTCCATAGGTAGATTTAATTCGGGGAAACCGTTTTCCCCAGTGAGACCCTATTCTGAGAAGAAGTAGATGCGATCGCTGGCACAAGAGCTTTATTAGCCTGACGTTTCGGATTCCAACTCGAACCCAGCATCAGAGACAGATCAGACCCTTTTCTGCCTGGACTGAATGATTTAGGATCCTCGTGTTTCGGATGTCACTAATGCGTGACATTTTGCTCTCATTTTAAAACACAAAGGAGTGCCTGAGTGCATGAACTTGAAGACAGCAGCAGCTGCCCTAACGATCCACGTTGAACTGGGTGGTATTTAATGTAACCGTCGTCAACAACCCTAATGCCTGGAGAGGCTTTTTTCCGAGAGACTAAGGCGTACACAACCGCAAGCACGTGCAGGTGGACCAAGATTTTATGCGACAGAACTGAACCACCAACAGATGTCTTAATTTTGCGGCGTCATTTTTTAACAACTTGGGTCAGAAAATGCGTCATTCGTCCACAGTCCTAGCTAGCTATCGGGTCCTCCCCAGAGTCTATCCAAAAGACATCAGCCAACGGGGTTTACTGTTGTTGCAGAGATAGAAATTAGGTGTGGGAAAGACGTCCGTAGTTGGCCAAAGGTGTGTCCTTCGGGTGGCAGTAGTCACATTTATGTACCTAGGTGTGTCGCGTAGACAACACCTTAGAAACCGGGTGAGAATTGAGTTAATCGATCTGGTATGCGTGCTGGATGGAGCAAAGGTATTCGTACACTGTCGTATATGGATTGATAGTTGCTACACGAAATGTTGTATGACTATACCCAGGTGGTTTTCAATCTTCACTAATGCAACTAACTATGCGAACCGTTAGATCCGCAAATAGACCTTCAAGCCGAATAACTAGCCAGATTCGGTTTTAGGTCCTCTAGGTGTTACCGGTGCGGGTGCGGGGGTGAGGCAGGGTTTAAACGACTGGCGACGCCATAAGATGACCATTCTAGTTCCTCTAGTCTTAGCAATAACCCTTCTCAATTTATGGAGCTGTTCAGAAACAGCCTGAATTTTCCAATTTCAAATATTTTTGCCAATAGGCCCTTGACAAGTACCTGTAATGCACGGCCATGTTTGCGATGCCTTTTCAGGGACCCTCTGTGTCAAGGTCATTCACCATCCCAACGAGCGTTCCAGATACACTCGCCTTGCAGTCTGTCCAACTTTAACATGCGCTCACGCGCGAAGCCCAATGGACAAACCAGCCCAGGCCCTCATTTTAAAATTCCAACCGTTGGCTACCACAGCACACACGAATTGGACACCAAACTCTCGAGCATGCTCCACAAATCCAAAAGAGGCCTCTGCCACCATAGTCTCACACTCTTTTAGGTATGACATTACGCTGTCAGCACACGGCCTGGCTTCGGCAGGGGCCACTGTTGCCCAAAACAGCAACTGGGGGTTCTGTGAGTAACAGGACCCCTCCTTCTGGTGACTCCTTTATTATCCTGCTACTCGGAGCTGGACCTCATAATAGGGGAGCTCAAGATACAACCACTGCTTGAGCCATCACAAGCCCTGTCATTTCAAATACTTTATCGTACTAAGTTGGAAGCCCAAATCACTCTGGCCTCAGGGAGGTCTTTCTCTTCTTTCAAAGGGGATAAAACAAACGGATTTTATGTGCCCAAATGGCCACTCACCTTCGTTTTCATCGATTGACCCTTTCTACTCGCGCCAGTCTCCAACCCTTTCTCAAGCCGATATATGCCCTCCTTCCCCTCAAAAAACACTCAATATTCTCACCCAGACTCCCACCAATCACCCACCACCCTCCTAAAATTAATTGTGGGCCAAAAATGTTCCATGGACAGTTTAGTATTTTGCCTCCATGTTTGTGCCTATCGCCCAAATCCTTTACCAGTCCTCCACGACTACAAGAACCTCCGCCAAAGGATACTTTGTCAACGGAAGACATAATGATGTCCCTGACCTGCCTCACTTCATGCCAGTTAATTCGACCGAGGAATCTGGAGTCAAATATCGGATTCTAAATGCCATGGGTTGGATCCGGTTGTCTGAAGATGGCTAAGAAGCCAAAAGGCCATACTGGTCTCGGTAATCCCTGGCTGTACTCTTGCTTGTTGCTATGCGACTGCTTGCGAGGGCTCTAGATTGAGCCCTAATGTGCCCCGGGAGGAGCAGATACTGTAACCTGATTGGTGAACACACTTGCACCATAGGTACTTTTATTTCAAGAAATGTATCTGTGTCGCTAGCTCATAGATCGTGCAGCTAATTTACCAGCCAATCCGTGAAAATCTGGCTTCAGAGCTTGCGCTAACGATTTGTTCGGTCTATGTATTGAGGAGGCTAAAGGAGTATTAGGTTACATCCATCCATATATAGCAAAATCAATATTCCTAGCCAGCGGGTACATCGTCCACAAGCGTCAACTGATCATATACAGGTAAGCAGATATTAACTGCAAACTGCTCAGATTTTTTTAGGATGTGCTGCATTGACGTACTCTTGTTGTCTGGCTGCAGCACTGGTAAATCAATTTTGAGAGAATGATCCACCTACTTAGCTGACGTACGCAAACTGGTCTTCTCTCACTCGGAGGGATCACCTCGATCCGAGGTAGAGTCAAGGGCGAATCTTTGGACAGGAAAAACGCGGACAGGACAACTTTCGAAAATAATCGTGCAACTTGCTGTTCACTCCATAGAAAATTAACGGAATAGTTTCCTCTTATAATCCCCCGGTAGTTTCCTCCAAATAAAATCTACCCAGTTGCCCATCGTTGACTGGACCGTTTTTCTCTTCATCGATGCCACCGATAATCTCACACTCCTGAATAGGGTTTACACAATAACCAATCACTATGCCTCACAACTTTTTGCCACAGTGGACGCATTCACACCTGAACGCTCAACCGCTTTATTTGCGGCCTCATGCCGTCCAGGATGAACGTTTTCGCCAACTTCCAGTTATCGTCAAACGAGTTTCGGAAAATTTCCTGTGATGCTGCTTCCAAAGGACAAATCGCATCGGTGAATATTGCTCTGCCAACCATGTCCCCAGGAGAAGATGACTACTTGACGAGCGGGCACCCCTTCGTGGGCATTTATTTTATGCTGTATTTTTATTGGCTGTTCACAGTAGGGGTACGGTAACGCCTACCGGAACACCGTGAAAGAATGCTTGCCCTTATATAGAGTCAACTTTGTCTCTCCAAATATGCCTATCTAGAGAAAAATTTTCCTATTTGAATGCAAAATAACGACTTGAGGTGGTGCTCACCTCTGCAGCACAAAGTTCGACTTTTAAAATTTCACCAAAATGCCCGTAATTCCTCCATGGGACATCAGTAATTTGTCTACATTGGGCACAAACGCGAGCATTCCCAAAGAATAAACCAAGGAAGACACGGATCTCAGCAAGCAGTTACCGCAAGCGCTCTCACCAGGCAATTGACAGCCAAAATGCCTCCGATTTAACTTTGTCTGGCCGTGGCCAATCAGCAAAGAGAGAATGGCGTCAGGGTGTTGGCGGAGTTTGTCACCGCGCGTAGGCAGTGCTTGACAGACGAAGGCGCCATGCGTGAGCGGGGGCGCTGGCTACTGTCAGAGTGGGCAGCTATAACTTCACAAGTCCATCGGGTAGTGAGTGAGAGATGGAATGGATGCAACAGATTTTCCCGCAGTGGCGCTTGCACCTTCCATGTAAAGCATACTATAAATTTCTCTAAGCTATCAAGTGGATGTCGTATAGGGCTTAGAAACCTTTGCAATAAATATGGACCATGTCGTATACGCCATTAACAGTATTAATACGCAGACATATATCAATAAAAATTTCACGGTCTTCGAAGTGTCATGCCGGATGATAGCCTTTCGTCGAGTAAACAATTCAAAGAAAACGTAATTTTTTATCAAGGCAGTGTAAGAAAGAATATTTTTGCGCATGTTTTCAATAAAATGTAGTTGAAGTTATAAGGGCCATGAAACTCAATGGGAAACTTTCAGCGGTCAGCGGAATTACTGTGCCCGATCATCAGTATAACGACCCCACCTAAGTCACAGTTTCAAATTGGAAACGATTGTCAGCAGTTAGGTTAAATTTCTATTACACAGGTGGTAATATACTGTACTATTATTTATCCAGAGAATCCTTGTGCTAAGTTGCTGGATATACCTAGTTCCGTGTCCTAACTTTTATCCTTACCCCAAACTTTCCTGCAAGGTCGTCTCCAATACGGGGGCGGCCAAATTCTCATGCCCTGCAATACGGAGTCAAGTGAACGCAGTTACGTGCCTGTTTAAGACTTCGACCAAGTATGCGTAAAGATGTGGAGAACGGCCACAAGTAGTGTAGTACTAGAGCGGACGTTATGGGGTTAACATTACTGTCTGCATGCTAATAAGTCACTCGCAGGTTTCCGTTGAGTCAGCCTTAGTATCTACTGCCCCAGGCCCGAAAAGGTGCTGGTCACAGCCTGGAGACCTGGGGTGCATAAGCGATCGTTTTGTTGCAGAGGGGGGGGGGGGTGGTGAGTGGAGGGGGGACATTGGTTGGCGGTATGCGTACACCTCCTTCATCTGTACTAAAAGCTCCTCAATGCAACCCAAGCCCGCCTCTGCGTACACCCGCGTGCGATAGCTACCTATTGGGTTAGTGCAGTCGCGGGAAGTTCGCGGACATGGGGCTGCAACCTGCAGCCACCACAGCCGTTCTCATCTCGGCTGAGTCAACGGGAGCAAAAAAGCTGCCAGTACGAATCTGATTGGTGCATAGTGGCTTTCCGCTGGCGTACGCAGATGATGCGTGCGCGCGTACGCCTGGTGTGCAAATATAACCGATGCAAACGCACTGATTAGCATGAATTTGCATGTATCGGAGATAACCGCGTGGTTTCTGAGTCGTTGATTCTGCAATCGAGCGGCAGAAGTAGTTGGAGCTGCGGAACTCACTGAATCATCTAGTTTCCTTTCGTCTCTTATCACAAATTAGCGTACTGACTCACAAAAATATGAAGAGAAGCAGTATTATGCAGCGACTGTCAATTGATTTTCAAGGCAGGGGAGGTTGAAGAGCGACTGCGTTTAGGAACCTCTCTACAGAGTGACCCCATGCTCCTCCAACTGATCAGAAGCTTTCATGAGGACTTTCTATGTCCATCTGTCCTGGAACTCGTCGACTATCCAGAGTCCTTGTGGAATAGGACGGGACACGAATCGCTTGGGTCGCTAAAATCGCTGTTACCTAGCAGTAGGGATGTAGCATCTTTTGTTGGTGTATCCACTCAACCGTAACTGTTTACTTTTCACTTCTGTTTCGGCCTTTTAAACGCAAGGTTAGTTATGTTTGAAAGAAATTCACACAGAATGCGCCATGACTGACTCGATATTTCGCCAGCAAAAGCGACGCTATTAAAACTCTAGTTTGGTTTTAATGGCGTACTTGGGTTACGATAAGAAAGTTAAAAGCTCTTGTCTCTAGTGTACGCACAGGATCAAGTTCTATTTTCACGGCCTTACCTTTCATTGACATCTTTGCTGCCCCGAATGACAGATGCGAATGTGCTCGAAAATCCTTATTGCAGCGATGAAGTTACCTTCCTACCACCTGATTTATTCAGGTAAATCAAATCGTCATAGAAGGTGTCCAAGTCCCTATCTGGAAAAAAACTAATAACTCTGTAACGTAGGAGGACTAGCTTGACGCTCTCCTCACAAAGCATTCTCCTAAATACCTTTATAATCGATTCGTCAGGACCATCATCTACTCAATCTGTGGGTTCTTTTCTAGGCTTGTCATGGTGCGCTAAAAAGCCGTAGCTTAGAAGGTAGTCAACTGATGGGGTAATCCTTACCTCACAGTCAGCCTAGTTTGTGTGTTTGTGCGGAGTGGCTGACTGGTGGTCTGACAGTCATGTTGCAATGGCGCCTTCTTACTGTGGCCTCTGTGGTACTCCCATTCCGTGGGATCCAAGCCAAGTGTAGCCGCACACTTATTGGCGGTTCCGGCCACCCTGGGAATTGGTTTCCAATCAGATCTCCGGTCCTTTTGACTATCTTGACACAGGGGCCAGGTGGATGAGAGTGGAGAGAGTGCGATAGATGCAACGTGAGTATACTACCAGTATAAACTAAATCATGCACAAGTCCCCGTCCCTGCGCGCCGTTGCTGCGGGGCACAAGGCGGACCTCATTGAACTAGACTGTCTAACTAACCAATTGTCAGGCCTGGTACATACAAGTCTCTTAGAGAATTACACGAAAGCAAGTGGCTTCATATTTAAAACAACAGCTTCTGAATTCTGCTATACTTGTCATATAAACAAAGTGTCGTTCAGCCATCTGCACTTCTGAATCACTAATCACTTGGGGTTTCGCCTTAAGTAGCTCGCATTTGTCAGCTGACATACTCTGTGTCCTGCATAATCACGGCAGTAACCAATGAACTTAAAACTCGTTAAATAAATGCAAACAGCAGTAAAATAACATCTTTGTGGCTAGAGCGTGACCGTCTGGCGCCAACTTCTCAGGATATTTCTCCATACCGGTAGTGAAAACTGGGAGAACACCTTTAATCGCAAGATTACTGAGTCTTAGCTGCCGCAGTGGCCAATCGGGCTTTTAATTTACCCCAGGTGCCCACCCCACATGAATAACTCTTCTCGCGTTCTGATCTCCCGTGGAAGTGGGCCTTCATAAGATCATCTTTCTCACCAGTCAATCGAAAGTTCTACTCTCGCGAACGACGTCGTCCACCACGTGCACGCAGGGTATGGGCGCAGCGCCAGTGACTTGGGTGTTAATTAATTTAAGGTGAGGCGGACTTGCGTAGCATCTACCATACTCTCCTTCCCATTCTCTTGGCTCTGCTGTCAAGACAATGTCAGGAGGACCGGGGCCATCTCGGGCACAGTGGCAGACTAAGACATATAACCCGTTTACGAGTGCCACACATCGCCTGGTCTCTAGAGATGGCAGGGGGTTCACGTGTGTTAAAGTGCCATATGGGCCAAATTATGAAAGCTCTATTGTGTGTGACTATGAGGCCTGAGAGGGTGGAGTTAGTCCGTTAGTTGACATCATTTCAAGCCATGGCACCAACCAATCACAGTGATACACACATGACCAGTTGACTAGGGAAGATCAAATTTTCTCCGGCACGGCTCAAATTCCTTATTCTCTCCCCTTCCTCCCACTCTACACCACGGCCTTATGGGTGTACTGTTTTCTTTGGAAAAATGTCACTCCTTTCGAAGTATAAAACATATCCAACATCGACTGCGAAATTTCATGACGTCTCTATCATCTCTTTTAATTATATAAAGGGATATATGATTTCCTGCACATGGAAAGTGTACAATCTGCGAACAGTAAACCCTAAACGCAAATGCAACGGCAGATCCGGCTCGAAGTTATTCCGGAATCGAAAAACTTTTAAAATCTAAATATACCCATTTCTCCAATTTACATTTCAAAAAAGGCGGAGTTTCCTACCCAACGAACGCAAGAAGACATTTGAATTTTTAGGGTCATCGTAAATTAATGCATAAAAATCATGCTATTTAAGTATCTATTTATTTTACTGCTTACGATATAGGAGAAACGCGGGGAAACGCGTGTCTGGCGTTTCATTTATTACCCCTGTTAGTAGCACGTTGAGGCTCTTCATACGTGTTGTAAATAGATAACGGACTGGGATCATGCTGGTATGGATATTACGTCGTTGAACGGTAGAAGTTGAGATTATTGAAATCAACAAATAAAGTGAATGTGGATACGAAAATTTCCCCTCCATTCCATGTTCCCCCACTTTTTTACCAAACAAACCATAAATGTTGAGCCAAAGCAAACTTATCAGCACATTCACGCGAGATGGCTAACGAAGCCCTTCCAGAATTTTTAATTCAGCGAATTCAGTCGTTGCATTTAGGAAAAGATAGTATCGTACGTTTCTACTTCCAATTAAGAAAAAAGTGAGCCTATTGAGCTTTTTAATTTCCTCATAACTTAATGTGCAAACTCAAATTAATTTCTTTGACGCAAACCTTCTCAGGTTCCGTCCGAAAGCTGATATGAATATGTGAGCTAAAATTCATCGGCCTTAGTGAACTAACCACCCAATATCCACATTCAGCCGACAGGCAGTCAAGATTTTCTCAAATTTGCACATTACTTCCTGAGCAACTTAAACATCTCAACATAGAAAACTGGAGTATATACCAGAAAACCCTTGGGAAGGTTTGGGGTCCTAGTAGTGAGTTACGCTTCTCCACAAAATCGGTGAAACCCATGCCTGGGCCTTTGGTTTGTTCTCATGATGCGTGTAGGTAAAGCAACTGTGAGCACTGTTGCCTGGAGGACACGGAGTTGCAACACCTGGGGTTGGGTATGACTGGCTGATGACGGCTAATAAGCCAGAAATGGCCATTCCAGTCTCCTTTGCCGGTAATTTTATTCTATTTGTGAAACTGACCACTATGTGCCTGCTGATGAAGCTGGAGAGCGATCTCCAGGGCACGATGTGATTATTATGCCCCGCAACGCGACAAGTGAATGCCCCGTTACCAGTGATAGTATACTCGATCACAAAAAATAGCATCTCGAGCCCATGGTTTCAAGGTTGAATGTTGGAATTATAACCAACAGCGAGCCTCGGGGATAATACCTGGGATTCGCCATGGCTAGCTGATGACGTTTAATAAGCCAGAAATGGTCATTTCAGTCTCCATTGTTTTTATTGGCAATGTTATTCTCTCTACGATACTAGCTGCTGTGGGGCTGCTGGCATGGCTCCAGAAGTAGCCCCAGGGCACAACGGGACTAGTATATCCCGCCATGTGACCGATGGGCACCCCACTACTGCCGGAGGACACAGTCAAAATGCCCGACCAAATCTGTAATGAAACAGCGACATTATCGCTCCCGTTTACAATGATTCATTTGTTGAACATTGCTAAATGACAAAAAAATAAGTACTGGAGGTCTAAACATTTATTTATGTCCCAGTTTCCGATCCAAATCCGTTTAGCTTCCGATCTGACCCCAGATTTCCCAATTGAACCGTCATCCTTGTTTCAGTATCAGACAGCTCATCTTTATTTAAGTTAACTCCCATTTGGGTCTCATGCAGCTATGTTATACGCCGATTCAGGTTCCATTTTAAACTAAGGCTCCAGTTTAGGAAGCCTCCCCGTTTCTTATCGAAAAGAAGACGTCTTCAGCAATAGTATTTTTTGCGATCAAGACCACAAGGAGACGAATCAAACCACCGGTTATTGTCGGAACTTGGTGCCGAAGTCACAAGCGCATACCTCGGCGTGGGCTTATGCGCGCTCGGTGTCTTGAGTCAAACTCGTGAACTTTACCTCCGGTGTTTATCCGAGAGCAAGGCGAACGACTGTTTATGCATGGTCGTGAGACTCAAATAAACAAAACACCCCAGTTGTCAGTGGATCCACATCGATGCACCCTAGTGGAACCATTTTACTGCAAATGCATGCTGAAAATGGTTGGATTTTTATAAGTTGCAAGAAACTCTTGCGGGTACAGCACCCACCTAATGCTGTGGGCCGATATGTGCGTGTCCGCATGCTAGAGTTTGGCTCTCTCAAAAAATATTTTACCCGAAATCTGACTAAAATGTGAGCCGTAGGCTGGCTGATGCACAAAGTTAACTATAGGTGAGAGATTGATAAATAAAATGCTTCATTTTATGCCACCGAAAAAATGCAAAGAGCTCTTTGGTACAGATGCCAGTCTCAAATGATAAATAATCTCCCTTTGTGTGATCAGCAGACTTTCCCTTATCAAACGAGTTTCGCAGTTCTCTACATAAACGCGAAATGATGTAAAATCTAGGGAGTAAGTTATGCTACTTAAAGGCTGGATGGACTAAAATGGTCTGTGTCCCCAGACAAGGCTGAGGGAACTGACTGATAGCGCGCGCCGAACGGCAATGACCACTAGGGTTGCATTTAGTCGTGCTACTGATGGACCAATATGTGGGCGGAGTCGCTGTGTGGCGGTTACACAATAGGCGATAGGCGTGAACAACCACTCAAGGGAATTCAGTGCTGTCTAGCAGTGGCGGCCGGTTGAGAGGGTGTGCGTTTGCTAGCACAGGAGACACTGCCACAGAACCCCTATTCTAAAACTAAGCGCATCCTTCAACGACACTGAAAGGTAAGGATGCAACTGAAACATTGCAGTCAGTGGTTAATCTCGTGAAATATCAAACAAAACTCCCGAATGCGTTCTCTATTAGTAGGGATTACAGAAGTGGAGTTGCAGTATGGATTATTGTGCAGCAAAATTCAAATATACTTCAGGCATGCCAGGATGCTGGCTTTTGAATGTACTTATTTTCAGTTGCCTGCAAAAACCGAGCGCTGGTAAAAAATGACTACTTAAATAGTATAATATTCTGGTCATTTTTGCTGCCCTTATAGATCTAAATATATTTTAAGCAAAGTGTCCTGAAAATATGTTTTCTTGTACTCGTCTGATAGAACATCCCGACTCCTTAAAATTTTGATACTCCAAGGAGGGTTATGCATTATTTTTATAAATTTTTGTCAATGCCCGTGCTATTTTGAGCCCGATATGCCGTTGCATTGGTGCTTAGTATTTACAGTCAACAACCTGTATACTTTCAATGTAAGGAAAATAATAAATTCCTATGTACCATTAAAAAAGGTTTCCACATTTTTCAGTGGATATGGACTATGTCGTATATTTCACGAAGAGTGTTGAGGAAGGGGCAGATAAGATACTACTTGAACTGACATTTCAGAGTCTTAAAAATATCCTCATCACAAACCTTTTTAAAATGGAAAGATATCTTTTCGGTGGATGGGAGGTTTAAATTAGACATGATCTTAATATAAGGAGCAAAAGAAGGAATATTTTTATGTATGTTTTCTAGCACATATATTTGAATTTATAAGAGCATCGGAAATCAATTTTAAAAAAAAATCATGCTGCTTAAGTAGTTGTTTTTCACGATCGTGAAGACTATTCAAAAACTGGCGTGACAGAACTATGAATTGAAGTGAATTGTTGCATTCGGGGTGTGTATATAAGTAAAGAAGAATAAGAAAAAGAGGAGGAAGAAGAAGGCTCTTCGTTTGCCTATGGACTACATTTGGACTTTGAAAGCTCAGATGAAGAAAGCCATGAGTCCGGCGAGTTAAGTGAGGGAACTATCTTTGGATTGTGTTACATGTTAATCAATATCAAAACCCAATTATTTAATCCACCTAACTCGAAAATGTATTTTTAGTAAAGCAATTAGCATCTCTTCAGATTGGGAGCTGACAGATTGGTCAGAAGACTTCACACGAAATGTGTGTCGTGTGGTCCGTAGGGTTGCGTATGTTGGGCAGGTGGAGGAAGGTATAACTGGAAAGGCAGCAGAGCAAACCGGAGTGCAGCGTTTTGAAGAGAATATCGCATAACAGACAGCATTTTAAAGACGACTTGAGGCGATCCTTACAGAAGAATGCTGATCAGTCGTCGGGTTTAATGCAAAAGGTCGCCGGACAAAAAATGAGTGAACCGTCATATACCGCCTCTCGTGACTCACACATTTGGTCATAAGGACCAAAGCAGTACAGCATGACCACCAACAATTTTACGCAGGATTCGAAGATCAAGGTGCGGGTTGCATTTGGGAAAAGATCCACACTGCTTGTGGACTTGACACAGGAAGTTTGAGGTCCCCTAAACGATGCCGCTGGAGGCTGGAAAGTGGAGTTCATCGGATAGCTGAGCCCCATTGGCGCGGTTGACGGATCGATGTCCGTTATCAGGACGAATAGAATACGATGGAAGACCAGTGACGAGGAGTCCGATAAGTTCTCGGAGACCTTCATGATCCGTCCTGGGGATTTAATTTGGACCACACGATCATGCCATTGGCTGTTGGGTAATAGGTTGTTTTCAGAACCCATATTTATTCGATGGAAATGGAAGGAATGTAGGCTCAAACTCTGCATTCCCGAGAGTTTTAGGGGACACGGATAATAATCCAGCACCTTCAGCTAACTGAAAGCTCATTTGAACTAAGCGAATAAGTAAAAGTAACCAATAAACAGGATAATGGCCACTGCGAGGTGCACATGAACCAAACATTAATGTCGAGACTCGTGTCAGGTGTTGCATTTATGTAACAGTAGATCACCCCAACTGCCACGCTTTGATGTCTTCATGTATACAGAGTCAGAAGACTCTTCTGCCAAGCTGCTACTGCGTTGTTCGGTTGAAGAAGGTTGCTCAGTGAGACAGAGACTGCATCTCTAAAGTAGGCACAAAGGGCCAGAGGAAAGGGATTGAACTATAACACGGAAAAGTGTTGTCACTAGTGCTGAGTCCTGCAGGTCGAGCCGCCACACCGTTGCTCAGACGTCAAACCGGTATGGTAGATCTGCAACTGCCCGCGTTCACGGTCATCCGCACCGCCACTGAATCCTCTAGCCTCCACCTGCCAAGCACTATGCACGCGTGTGTGACTCCGCCTCCACCAGCGCCTATCAATATGTGTCTCTTCGCCTATTGGGCACAGCTGGACGAAGCTCAGGTGGATTAACTTTGGCTGTCACAGGTGCGGTGAAAGCGCTTGCTACAACTGCTTGCGATGCTGCAGGAAGCGAGCCGAGAATGGGGGTACGGACAGGGCTTCAGCCAGCTCATTCGTGTATGTCTGAGGCGAACTCGGAGGGGAAATCCAGGTGGCGAACTTCGAGCGGATTGTAGGTATCGGATTAGGGGCGCATGGGTCGCAGGTCAGAGGTTTGTAATTGATGGAAGCAGTGGACATGCCGAGTACTATTCACAAAATAGCGATCTTCCAAATAAGAAGACCGAAAGACAGGTATTTGTGAGTTGCCCTTATTGAGGGTGGGTGTACAACCAACTGGCAACTATCGTAGCCGTGTAACGAGTGAACGGTTGGCAGGAGTCTGATTCACTTAAGAGTTATTGAACGAAAACGCGCAATCGAGTGATGCCATTCTTATAGTCGTGATAACCGGAAAGGTCCTTGGACACTCAGGATAACCAGTGTCGTCTTACAGTGACCACTCCTGAGCTCCACCGGAGCTCACTCTGCTTATGCAACCAAGTGTACACTTCCAAATATGCCCTTACGAGCCTCGATAGGTGAACATCTTTAAGATGAAAGTTGGAGAATGAGTAGGAAATTGGGAATGTTGCAAAAGTACTGTAGAAACCATGCTCGTCAGGAGTGCGTTGTTAGCCAATCACGCTTTCACCTTCTCAAAGGTAGCAACAGCGTCTGGAAACGAGCTGTTCCGAGGAGGAAGAGGGTTAACGCAGTTCGGAATGAACCAGCCAAGCTACTGCCGCAGCCGAAAACGGGCATCAGGAAAAATGACGTGGTTTTGTACAGTAGCGGCAGGTCTGAAGAAAGCGTTTCTAGATAGACTTGTTTATTCAGCGGTTTTATCGGAGTCAGGCCAAATGATAAATCGTCAATTTTTATAGAGAATATGTGTTCCAGTGCTTGTATACCTCTGACTTGCTGAGAGAGGTTCCACATCATTGTATGCATCCCTTAATACGGGTTTTCCAGAGAAGACTTTTAAAGTTACTTCCTAACATCTTGCACGGACTAATCTATTTTTCTAATTTTCTACCTATTTCGGTCATCTTGAAAAGTCCATCTACAGTTAAACCGTTTCGAATGACGACGTCCATGGTATGCCACACGAGATGGATGCAGCAGTGGCGACTTACGCGTGGAGCAGTTTACAGTGACGCAGCCTTGCGCAGCATATACCCTACTCTCTCTTCCTTAATCCACCTGCAAGGTAGTATGAGGGCGACCGGAGGTTGGCTCGGGCGCAGTGACCGATCAAGATAATCCGCCTGTCTTCGTGTGCCATCCAAGACATGGTTCACTTTGCCAACGTAATTATTTGAGCTGTTGGGGACTATGGCACGTGTGAGTCTTCATTATTTACTTGGAATTATAATTTAAGTTTAGAGGAAGATCGCATACGTGGCCTCACCTAGTCTGCACTTCTAAAAAATACCTTGCCGTGCCATCTGGATGGGCTTAAGTTAACCTCCTTTTCCTTTAACTGCCAGGCAAGAGCAAATGGCTGAAGCCGCCAAACAGAATAGCAGAAAGGTACCGGCCGTCCACCCCACATCCACGAAAGTTATACTTCGCTAAAGAAACGGTTGTTCTCCAAAAAGACATAGGTTTGTTTGTTAATTTTTATTTATTAGCTAAGAAATAATAATTTTATCGAAAACCATCATAGCAAAAAAGGTCTTCATGACATAGCAAGTATTTAGGGCCGACAAGGAAACAACCAAGTTGTCTAGATCGGGCAAGTCAATGAAATTATTGAGCAAAAATCCCGTTCAGTGTCTTCTGGCTTGCCTTGATTGATTTTGATCCCTGCGAAGCGTTTTGCATCGTAGCCAGCAGGTGGACAGACGGGCTGTGGTCTAAAAATTTGGAGTATAGTCGTAAGCTTTATCAGAATCATACCTCCTTTGAGTGATGAAAAGTGGCATTATCCTGCAACGTTAGCGTGTCCATTCGACGTCGGCGAATGCAGTGAAAACCGAAAGTATCTTTTGTGATGTCGATGCAGACCTCGCTATCTATGATATTCGTTTTGATGTCGTACAACACCCACAAACAAAAGGTGTTGATCTGTGATAGTAAATAGCGTTGGAACCTATTTTAATATCTGGCAACGTCCAATTTGGCACAGATCTGGTCTGACTTCCTTCATGTGGAGCAGATTTTAAAATGCATTCGTACTTAGTATAAGGCTTCCTGCGCTCAAATGAACTCAAACATTACAAATAATACATCAAATGTATGCCGACTACCCACTCCAATTTGGATCACAGCATTTCACGAGTGAGGTCATCTACCGTACCAGTGTCGGTTTCCCTGCAGGGATTTTGTTCTGTCGGACGGTTTACATTGGCACAAACCAGGTGAGGGGTAGACTTTGGTGCGTAGGGAGAAACTGAGCGGAGAGCAAGGCTGATGTTGAGTGTGGGTAGCGTTTGCTATTTTAACTAAAATACTTCTGGTAGGCTATCACAGCATGCGAGACATCTGCAGTACCGCAGACACGTGTTCTCGCTGATAAAAACTTAATTTATTGGACGAAGGTCCTCAGTGGAAATTCAAGGTGATGTAGGGAGACCATGTTTTATATCTACTTGGATTGGAACTATATTGACATTTGCCGTAACATAGACGCAACGGTGGACATTTTGACTAGCTCTGTTATCTTCGCGTTATTTGAATTGATTAAATTCCACTCAGGCCTATTCCATTTGCTTTCGCAATCTCGCCAGCCATTGCAGGACATCAGGTCCAAGTAGACTGTGGCTTACAGCAAGAAACTGTAAAGAACGCAAGAAGGTGCGTAGTCAGTGTTACCGGTTTGTGAGTTGGCGTTAGAGTTGGCGTAACCGCATTTTACACCACTGCTTGAGAGTTAAACGCAACGTGACCTGGAGTGAACTTTAAAATCAGCTCTATCGTATGAGCAGGTAAAAACATGTTAATATGAAAACCCCCAAATGTTTCAACCTCTCCCCTGTGAAGGCTGACGAAAGAACAGCTGACTGTAAGTATGCCGGCAGAGAACCAGAACTTATTGACTGACCGGTCGGTGTAGACAGGTTACGCACTGAATTTTAGGCCCAATCCCATAAGAGGGTGCGCTCAGCGGCCAACGGCGTTGAAAAGACTAATAAATGGGGACAGGGAGTCCCGATCGTAGCTGAGACAGTGACGGTTCTGAGCTTCCGACAAAATGCACGATGAGTAAATATCCTGGGTCTGAACTCCGCTTCCTCATGGTCTGAGATTGCGCAATGAGTAGCATGTTGACGACGACAGGTAAGTCGAACATGTCCATTCAGCAGTTTTATTTGTTATGCAACAGTTTGTGTGGGTTGTAGGCTGAGCTCACAGGCATAATGGAAATTAAAATATTAATTCATTTAATCGGATCGGGGGTGTGCCATATCCACAGGAATTTGCTGAGTTCACCTGATATGGTTAAGTTACGACTTGACAGAAACTTTCAAAATAGTCGCAGACACAGACTAGCCTTGACGACAATCAACCGTTTGATTAAAGTATAATGGCCAATGATTTGTGCGACCAGTTGTAGGATATTGGATGTGTCGTGTGCATCAACTACCGTAAGCAAACCAAATAAGATGCTGTCACAGTCGCCCGAGTCGTTTCCACACTCATACCACCAAGACACAACTTCTTTCGTTTTTAATTCAGTCAAAACAGTGAGCCCTACGGCATGTGTTTGCGGACGTTCGAGAGCACCGATAAACAGACAGAAGCAGAGGGTTAGTCATGAAAGTCACCCCTTCTCGTTTAGGTTTCTTCTGCCACCTCGCCTCTTCCACTTCCTGCGCACAGCAAAACGGCTTTCGGCAAGGTCCAAGTTCCCCAAAACTCGCGCACGCCATCTTAGACACTGCTGTCTCACCCCTGCTGCCCTACAGTTGTGAGCTGGCTGGCAGGGCACCGACCATCCTCGGGGATGACCAAATTAGTCCACAGACGGAAAAATACAACATTTCCTTACCCGAGAATGCGCACGGCTTTATTCGTCCCTACGACGGCAGAGGTCCTCAGGCGTAAATCGCGGCGGGCGTGTCGCACCTCCGGCTTCCGCTGTATGTGGCTGACAGGCAGTTTGCACGAGGGCAGAAACTCCGCTCCTAACTGGTCGACAAAACAATCGAAATGACCTGGAGGTCAGACGAAGTAAATTCTCGCTGCCTTGCCGAATCGCGATGCTCCCATTAGCTGTAACACCCAAGAGCACTGGATCGAAATTGCTTCTACAAATGTGGCGCCTCAAATTCGCGCAGATCCCTTTGCAACAGTATCTGCAAATCGTTTTGACTAGGAGCACACTTACCGGCGGGAGCTTTTTAGTGCGGTATCCTACTTAAAAATTCTGAAAAATGCCTTGGAACAATCTTCGCCTCAGATGCTATAACCACGTCAGCCAATGGCACACCTTCACGAACGAGTTTCGCAGTCAACGCAGACCTATTCACCGTCACTCGTGATTCACTTCCATGCAACGAATTTTGTGAAAAATTAAGAAAATTATGCATACTTTTCGCGAAACACAGTTTGCCAGGAACTGATTTGCACAGTCAGTGTTGCTAAAAAATGCAAGTAAGATTTGGCCTTGCGCCTTAGAGCCAAAACTAGGACCTTTTTAATTGTATGCTAGTATTTCAATCGTGTTTCACAGCCGGAGTTTGTACCCACCCGGAATCCAGTTAACAACTTCCTACCACAACGAGATTTTTTGCCGTTTTGACTGTCATCCACTGCCTATTTGGTGTTTCGTTTAATTTCTCGCGAAAAATATGTTGGACATGATACGGCGAAATAGGCGATGAATTGTTTACAATATTTTTGATCTTATTGAAGCACTGTCCGGGTCAAGTGTGTTATACGCATTACTCAGTTCAAAATAACAGGTAGTAGGCGGATTGAGCAATAAATCCCTAGTCCAAATTCAAGCCACCCTTCAGTTTGTATAAAAGACAAGGGTCAAGAACAGTAGCATCGTAGAATGGCTCAGCTGGGCTTATTTCCACCAAGAGGCCATGATAAATTCATCTCCAAAAGGATTTGGCGATGTGATTCAGTGCCTATCCACCATCTTCACGTAATCATATAGTACATTCTCTAAATCCCATCCGACAAATAGTTACCACTTGCTGCCTATACTTCAACGCCGAACAGGATTGGCCTTGACAACAGCGGGTGATTGTGCGACCTAATAACGGGCAACTAATGCTCTTGCGACCTCCCCCAATAAGCACGATCGATAGGTAGGCGGGTAGTACGGGGAACGAGGACAGTGGGGTACGGCCGTTTAAAGGACGTAAAAGGGCGGTAACAGGTCGACAGTGAAAAGTAAATTATATACCTACCGTCGTCGTTCAAGCTAGTTAGTTTTCTTTAGCATTGAATTAGATCGTATTCCGCGTCTACTTATACACGCCAACCAAACTCTAACACTAACTCTAACCATAACTCCGAACCTTGCGCTAACCCTGTCCATCGCTTTCTATCAAGGTTAGCATTCCTTGCCGGGTTAGTAGGCTTGTGTGGCCTATTTGTTTTGGAGCTCAGGGCTGGAATCTGTACAGATTATAGTGTCGAGCGATTACTTCGTTGTGCCTTGGGCACCAGATTCAAACCAAAGATTATAGCGTTAACAAATACCGTACTTTAGTAACACAGCTACGCGTTCTCATGGGTTCAAATGAGGACGTATCAACTGTTAACAAGCAAATCCATAAATGCATTTGTTAAGTTGTTGGATCGGGCTGCTGTGGAAAAAGTTGGTAGAACAAATCGTACGGATGTCAGGGTGGAGGGGGAATCAAAATTTTGGTCCGTCTTCTGATCATCGTCAGAGGTATGGCGGTCACCGGGACAGGTAATTAGATGCGGGATAAGAGAACACCTTCCAGCTTGATCAAGAAAGGGTCAAAGAAGGACCTTAAACATCTCTATTCTCGCGCATATGGTAGACACGGATCATCGTGTAGATGCCAGAGAAGCCTTCCGGGTGATTTATAAGGTCGGGATTCCTGCAGTCGTCTAGAGCGCAAAAGGTCGTTGAGATCGAACACTCATATGTTTGGAACTACTCCGGTAACCGGGTTCCAAGCGAATTCCGTCAAACAGCTAGATTTACTAGCTTCTGCGTTCTCGGTTCAGGCCCTAATGGCCGAGTCAAACTGCGATGGACGGGGCATATCTCAATCCGAGGGTTCATCTATCATTTAATTTGAAGATAACCGCTTAATAATGCTGAAAGTTATGACAGTGCAGATAGGGTCGGTACGTTCCTTGCATAAATTACCCTGTAGAAACCATCGTACAAGTAACGCACTTGTTTTTGAAAGACTGGTCTACCTGTTGAAATGACAATCTTTGACCCCACAGTAGGGACGGGGTCAATGGCGGAGACTTCAACAGCTGGTCAATCCATCTCAGTTCTCCAAACACCAATGCCGAGAAATAATTTACTTTTACGATTATATCCATGGGTGATGTATACATAGAACCTACCTACGTTATATTTGCTGCAAAAACTTGCCGTATCATGAATCAATTGTACTAAAAAAATAAAGGACAAACGACTCCTCCGACATGGCCACGCACATTCCGATTTTAGCTCAGGTGCAGTATAAGTGGTTATATGCAGACATTACCGAACCAGCATTCTCCGTGCAGTATGAACTCAGTCAAATATCATACTCAAATTGAAGAAGTGCCAATGGGAACTGCAAGAATGAACAGAACGTAATGCCTAATCAAACAGCGAACAAACCTGTTCCAAAAAGTTTAACAGAAGAAAAATCAACAAGACCACATTTTGCGCCACCAGAAAATAGCGAACGAGGCTTTTGCATGCCTAAATAAATGCGTGCATGTCATTTTAAGAAAGTGCTTACCTACTTTTTCATCTTTGCCCAGCATTTTGACGAATATTTCTTTGGCAGTGGACGGGCGAAGATAAGTAAAAATCAAGAAAAGCACTTTTGTTGGGAAAGAAAATATGCCAGCGATATTCGTCTCCACCGTAGGTTGCACACAGTCATGCATCGTTAGTATAAAACAAATAAGTTCGATAGACACGAAAGTTGAAGAAAACAGCATTTCGCTACACATAAAATGTCTTGCAAACCTGGGCTATTTTGAAGACCTTGGAGGGGAAAGAGAGGGTTTAGAAACAACCGTTTTAGGGGCCTGGAAAAATGAGAAAATACAGGGTTAAAAAACGGTTGTTATCACAAGTGAGGATACAAGAATACCTTGTATGGCCGCCTAAACAGGACACAAGGATAGGAACCACCCACAATCCACATCGCTTTGCATTAACTGCCAAATAAATTGTCTCTAGCATTACGATGAGGGATAGGGTTAGGTTTAGGGCTAGGTTAAAGTGTGAGGTTAAGTCAAATTTGGGGTGAGGATCATGATTAGTCTAAGGGTTAAGGTTATTATAGTGTTATCTGCAGGGTTTACGTTTAGGTTAGGGCTAGGGTTAAGATTAAGGAGACAGTTTACATTTATGTTAGGGTTAGTGCTAGCGTTAAGACACAGGTATGATCACACTTCAGAAATGATAAGGATAATTTATATGGCCTCCTAATTAGGATATGAGAACAGGAACCACCCGCAATACAGGTGGCTTTCCACCAAATTTCAGTGAAAAAAGGGGTAGGGATGCCTTGTATGGCCGCCTAAACAGGATAAAAGAAAAAGGAACCGCCCCAACCGCATAAAATAGGTGACCATACGGTAAATTTCCTCGTTGTTGTCTCCAATATGCAAGGTTGTAGTTGCATATCCGACGCCTTCCGATGTCGTGTACATGTTGCCCCAATCAGTGGTCACTGGTTATCAAATAACGCTTAGCTGGCTGGGTCTGAGTTGGGGATTCTAAGTGACTTTCAAAGAGATGGGGATCGAGCAGCGTTTGAACTAAAACGAATACAATCGATTGTCGTCCAGCCCCGTGAATGTCTGAAAAAAGGTTCTGTTCTACCCCTTTTGGGAGTAGAGAGACTCGGCTCTCAGCTTCTGCCTCACGTTGCAACCACATTCACTTTTACTTACACTCTCCTGTCGGCTTTGGTATTGAAAAGGTGAGATCGCATCCTCACAGAAGGAATACCGACAACGGCAGGGAAAACCGAGATCGCCTATTCTGGTTTGTTAGCCGTCGTTAGCTAGCCACATCAGAGTGCCAGACCTATGTGACCGAAGGTTCAAAATGCTGTAGGCCCCTCCGTAATCTAAGAGTGCCAAGACACTTAAGGCCCATTAATTTCACCAGGAAACGGCCATGGGAAGAACGGAGTAGACTTTACAATTTCGACCTAGACGAGTGCTCGCTTTATCAAACGGCCCACCGCAGAGATCAGACTGGCATGACGGTATTTCGACAGATTGCTGGAGCTCCTTCGGGGTAAGGATAACTTATTTGGCCTCTTAAGCAGGCATGAGAACAGGAACCACCCATAATACAGATTGCTTGCCACCAAATTTCAGTGAAAATAGGGGTGGCAGTTCGACCGTAGATTTCGACGAGGTCCACCGTACGCTCCACACCAGGGTGGAGCAGGGACGGTGACTTGCGCTTGAATTAGTTTTAAGTGATAGTAGCCTTGCGCTGCAGCTACCGCACTCTCTCCTCCTCCCCAGCCTGAGCCCGGTGTCAAGACAGAGTCAAGAAGACCGGAGATGGGAGAGGTCGCAGGTGGCTGGCGCGGCCGGAGCCGCCCCTGGGCGTGCCACCACACCTGACTCGGATCCCACGGAGTGGGAGTGCCATAAAGGCCACATTAAGAAGGAGCCATTGCAACCTGACTCTCAGTCCGCCAGTCAGCCACTCCACACAAAACACACATTGGGCTGACCACGCGGTCCGAGTTATCCCGTCAGTTGGCAACCTTCCAAGCCACGGCTTTTAGCGCACCGTGATAGATTCAAGCGCGTCAGATTGTTTATAGTAAGGAAAATACGCTGGGCTCTCGACCTCACTATCTCCCCCACCCCCACAATCAGACCACTGTCCGAGCCGGTCAGTTGTCTGATGCGGAAGCGGGCGCAGCTGCTGGTGACCTCGTCTACGTGTACTACGTACACGACCTGGCCCCCAAAACACAAGCACCAGGATTTCACACAACAGGGGTTGAACAGCTTACATCTCACATGTGTGAGATAGCCAGAGGTTACGTTAAGAAGGAGCCATGGCAGCCTGACTCTCAGACCACCAGTCAGCCACTCCACACAACACACATTGGACTAACTGCGAGGTCTGAGTGTAATTGTCAGTTGGCAACCTTCTAACTGCGGCACTCAACGTTACCAAACTCTCTCCTCCTCCCCCACCTGAACCCGATCTCATGACACAGTCAAGAAAACCGGAGATGGGAGACGGTGCAGGTGGCTGGTGCGGCCGGAGCCGCCCTGGGCGTACCACCACACCTGGCTCGGATCCCACAGAGTGGAAGTGCCATAAAGACCACATTAAGAAGGAGCCATTGCAGCCTTACTCTCAGTCCGCCAGTCAGCCACTCCACCCAAAACACACATTGGGCTGACCACGCGGTCCGAGTTATCCCGTCAGTTAGCAACCTTCCAAGCCACGGCTTTTAGCGCACCGTGATAATTTTAAGCGCGTCAGATTGTGGTTAGTGAGGAACATGCGCTGAGCTGTCGACCTCACTCTCTCCCCAACCCCCACCATCAGACACTGTCCGAGCCGGTCAGTTGCCTGATGTGGGAGTGGGTGCATTGGCTGACGGATCGGCGAACCCGTCTTCGCGCGCCACAGCACGACCTGGCCCCCATAACGCACACACCAGTATCCACAAACTCAGGGGATACGGAGCAGCCATCGCCGTCTGACTCCCAGTTCACTGGTCAGCCACTCAATACACACAGCACATACACTGAGCCGACGGCGTGGTCTGATGGAAGCGTCAGATTGGCAGACTTCCCAGCCACGGTTTCTAGGAAACCGTGATATACTCATGGTAAATGGTGATTGTGAGGGTGTTGTCGATTTATTGGTGTAGGTAGTGTGCGCTGTTGTAGCTTAGCCTCCGGTGGTTTACCGGAGGTTGTCGTGGAGGCGCATGTGTCCTAATAGGCCCATGCGGTGTGTAAATGTGCAGGAGCAGTGAGGGCACTGAAGGCGGGCGCATCGACTGTATGTCGGAGCCCCAGGCACTGGTTCACCAGCCTCCGTGCGATGGATTTGCAGGTGACCGATCAGGCTGATGCGTGAGTTGAAGTTGCGGGCGCAGTGTTGGCAGGAAAAATCGGAAGAGGCTGGGGGATGTCATTCATGGTATTGGGGGTGTCAGGGGCGCTAAGAATGGCAGGAGCGGAGGGTGTGCATGGTGTATCGGTGTTGTCGGCATTGTGGTGTATTCCGCTGTCGTGGATGCGCATGTGACCGAATAGGCCCATGCGATGAATGAATGCGCGAGGGAAAGTGAGGGCAGTGGAGGCGACGATCTCTGCTGTGTGACGGTGCTCCAGGCACTGGCTCACCGGTCTCAGTACGATGTATTCGCAAGTGACCGACCATGCCGATGCGTGAGGTGAATGTGCGGTCGCATTGAGTACAGCTTAGGAGAGATTCCCCATCGCTGATGGTGGTGGTGGTGGTGGTGGTAGTGAAGGTGAAGGCGGTGGTGGTTGCGGTCGTGGGGGTAACAGGCGATGAGTAGATGGATGTGGTCTCTATGATTGTGGGAGTAATAGAATTTATGCCAGGAGTGAGGGTGGGGGAGTCAGAAAAAAGGGTTGGCAGAATTTTACGTAGAAATTGGAATTGTCGGATTGTAGGTGCATTGCGTCCGAAGATGTCCAACCAAGCCAATTCGCGCGCGGAAGATGCGTTGACAGCGTGGGCATGTTGGCAGGGCCTGGGCATTGGCGGTGTTGGTCCGGGGCGCTGGTGACTTTCGTGCCGCTCTTTTTGCCTTGGCAGTGGCGATTCGGTTGGCCTCATAGATTGCTGAACCAGTCTTCACTGATCTTCTCCATGCCAGTCTATCCAGTGCGAGGTCCTCCCATGTCGCTGGGTTGATCTGCAGTTGCTTCAGCGATTTCTTCAAAGTGTCCTTGTAGTGTCGTTTTTGACCTCCCTGCCAGCGAGAACCCGTAGCGACATCTCCGTAGAAAAGTCGTTTCGGTGGTTGCTCGTCGTCCATTCTTATCAGGTGGCCGCTCCATCGCAGTTGCACTTGCCTCAGCATGGCATGGATGCTGAGGATTCTGGTCCGCTCCAGGACTTCCGTGTCAAGGATCCTGTCTTGCCATCTCAGCTTCAGTATTCTGCGGGGGCAGCTGAGATGAAAGTGATTCAGCTTCCTGGCTTGGTTCGAGTAGACGGTCCAGGTTTCCGCTCCGTAAAGGAGTGTCGTCAGGACGACGGCCTTGTACATCGTCAGTTTGGTGTTAAGGTGAATACCGTGGCGATTCTACACGGAGGCCTGCTGCCGAACGAAGGCCTGACTATCTTTGGAGATCCGTTGGGCAACCTCGTCATCGATTCTCGTGTTGCGCGACACCATGCTTCCTAGATAAGCGAAGGTTTCCACGTTTTTGAGTTGAGCACCGTTGAAATTGATTCGAGGAGCATTGTTTTCCAAGCTGGGTGGCGGCTGGTGCATGACAACCGTTTTGGCTGTACTGATTGTTAATCCAAAATCAGCTCAGCCTGCGGCGAAGAGGTCCATACTCCTTTGCATGTCCTCCTCCGTCATGGTGTTAAGGGCTAGGTCGTCCGCGAAGAGCAAGTCATGGACTGTAGTCGTAGATACGCGCGTTGGAGCCTGCATAAGCCGACTGTTGAGAAGGTGTCCGTCAGTTCCATAGGCGATGCGGAACCCAGGCTGTTCATCACGGTAGGTGCCCATCAGCATAGCCGAGAACATGAGGCTGAACAGTGTGGGAGCCAATACGCAGCCCTGCTTCACTCCGTTGCTCACTGCGAATGCTTCGGATACCGTCCCGTTGTCAGTGACACGCGCAGTCATCCCGTCATGAAGCTGACGCACCATGTGCGTGAACCGCTCAGGACAGCCGAATTTCTGCATGACATTCCACAGTCCGTCGCGATTCACCATGTCAAAGGCTTTCGTAAGATCCACGAAGGTAGTGTATAGGTGGGTTCGCATCTCCTGGCACTTCTCTTGTAGCTGGCGGGCGTCAAAATCATATCGGTTGTCCCGCGGTGTCGGCGGAAGCCACATTGGCTTTCCGGGAGCAGGCCTGCTCAAGGTGACCATTAAGACGATTGAGAAGGATACGGGCGAAGATCTTCCTGGCGATGTTGAGCAACGAGATGCCTCTGTGATTATCACAGAGTTGCCGGTTCCCCTTCCGTTTGTAGAGATGGACGATGGTCGCGTCTTTGAAATCCTGAGGAACTTGTCCTTGGCGCCACATCTCCTGGAAGAGTGTTGTGAGTTCTGCCATCAGCCGGGGCCCACCGTGCTTGTAGACTTCCGGTGGGATTGCGTCAGATCCCGGTGCTTTACCACTGGAAATCTGCTGCACGACCCGGATGGTTTCTGGCAGGGAAGGCGGCAGATCCAGGTCATTGTTCGTGTCCACTTGAGGGAGCCGGTCATTGGCAGCATCGGAGATGGCTGATGAGCAATTAAGGACATTTCTGACGTGCTCGGCCCAGCGCTTCAGAATTTGCGATTTCTCTGTCAGCAGTGTTGTGCCGTCAGAGCTGAGCAGCAGTGCGGGCCCCTTGATACACGGGCCGTAGATGGCCTTGATGGCTTTGAAAAATTTTTCATTTCATTGCGGCCCGCATACCTCTGGATTTCCTCAGCCTTTCTGAGCATCCAGACATCCTGCATCTCCCGCAGCCGTTGTTGTACAAGGCGCCGGCATCTGAAAAAGGCTGCTTTGGTGGCGTCAGTCCGAAGGTCCATGTAGGCTTTGTGTATTCCATTCTTCTCCGCGAGTAAGTTGCTGATGTCGGCGTCATTGTCGTCAAACCAGTCCTGGTGTCGACGGTGTGCGCGTCCGAGGACTTTGAGGGCGGTGGACTGGATGACATTTCGCAGTTGACACCATCGTGTCTCCACGGTATCGTTATCATCTGGAGCATGCAGGTCCTCCAGTTTCTCGGTTATTTGGTTGCTGAAATCAAAACAGTGAGCAGGCAAATTTAATAAAAGAGTATTTAACTTACATGGCGGCCTCTTACCTTGGGGCCTTCGTCGGGGTTGCAGTCGGAGCCTCATCTGGGAGAGGAAGAGGCAGTGATCTGTCCAAACATCGGCATCGCGGATTGCCTTGGTTACCAGCACGTCCTGTCGATCTCGCCTCCGGACGAGAACATAGTCCAGCAGATGCCAGCGCCGCGACCGAGGTTGCATCCACGTGGCCTTCTCCCGCGTCGGAAGGCGGAAGAAGGTGTTGGTCAGCAGGAGACGGTGTTCCGCACGTGCGCAGAAGAAGGAGGCCGTTATCGTTACAGCTACCGAGACCGTGGGGACCCAGCACTCCCTGCCAGGCAGCGTGGTCCGTCCCGACGTGGGCATTGAAGTCACCAAGGACAATTAACTTGTCCTCTTTCGGCACAGTCACCAGCAATGCGTGTAGGTCCTCGTAGAATATGTTCTTCGCCGCATCAGAGCTCTTCATTGGGAGAGCGTAGGCGCTGATGATGGTGGCGAACTGGTCTCCCCGAAGAGGCAGGCGGAGGCTCATCAGGCGATCATTGATACCCTGCGGCAGACAGGACAGACGTCCAACAATGTCGTTCCGGATGGCAAAGGCAACCCCAGCGTTGCGTCGCTCTGCCTTTGGCCGGCCGCTCCAGAAGAATATGTAGCCGGCACCCACCTCCTCCAGATGACCCTGCTCAGAGAATCGGGTCTCGCTGAGAGCAGCAATGTCCACCTTGTAGCGCGCCAGTTTCCGAGCTACTAGCGCCGTCCTTCGATCCGGCCGGTTGCTCCTAGGATTGTCTAAAAGGGAACGAACATTCCAGGCTGCTATTGTGAGTGGACTCACCCGAGCAGCCTGGAGGGTATGGCGAGGGGATTGGGACGGGGGTATTGTTGTTTGTTTGAGTTTTACAACCGCGTATTTGCGATCTGCGAGCCGCGGCCGGCTGCAGAAGACGTGATACCCAGCATTTTTTTAGAGCACCTTTTCTAGCCCCTTCCTCCGTGAGGAAACAAGCAGTGCTGTCCCTAAATAGGGCTGCTCGGACATCCCAGACGGCTGCCGAACTCCACTATGGGTTACGGTTTTGTTTTAGTGGGAGAACGACCCAAATTAGCCTGGGCCGCCTACGGGGTTGCTGTCACCCCCACCGTAGGACTTTTTGAGAGGGGGAAGTGGGAAGTTCGGGAGTCAGACATACCGGGTGTGGAGGCACACACAACACCGGAGACCCTCACCTGGTTTAGCCCGCCGGTCGTGACGGTTGCCCGGGGTGTGGCCGCTGGGAAGAACTCAACTTCGAGGAGCCACAGGTGAGAGTTGGGTACCAGTTAGAGGCGGCCACAGGAGCATTCAACACCTGTACGAGACAAATGAAGCGACCAAATGCTATATGTGTGGTGCTTCCCCTAAGTAGTTCACCTAAACCCCGAAAAAAAAGAAAATAGGGGTAGGGATGCCTTGTATGACCGCCTAAACAGGACACGGGAATAGGAACCGCCCACAATACATGTGACCTTGCGCCAAATTTCAAAGAAATTATGTTTAGGGCTAAATTAAGGTTTGGGTTTAAGTTTGAGATAAGGGTCAGAGTTAAGGGTAGGGTTATGATTTGGCCAAGGTTTTTATCATGTTAACGGTAGGTTTCAGATTTAGGCTAGACCTAGGGTTAGGTTTCAAGTGACACTTTAGTTTTATGGTATGGTTAATGTTAGTGTTAAGACATGGGTAGATTTATCCTTCCCGAAATTTACCGTAAGGCCACCTATTTTATGCGGCGAGGCGGCCCTAGTTAAGCGTCCTGTTTAGGCGGTCATACAAGGCATCCCTATCGTGATTAGCACCATAACGACTCTGACAACCGTTGGAGAAACACGCTGCAAATAGGAGGTCTGAACTGCGAGTCAAGTGTTTATCTACAGGCGTCTCAGGGGGTTGTATACGCCGAACTATTGCCACACTTTGTTGAGGGTTTCTCAGATGCACAGGGAAGCAGTGGATTAGTCCTGTTATGCAGAACAGACTGAGGAAACGCAAAAGAAATACCAACTCGGTTATAATCATGCATGCCATGATATTGGGGTTATAAATAATAAGTTCTACCGGAAGATTTACATAATTCAGGTTTCCAGGCTGGAACATGTAATCCAAAAAATGATATCATAACACGAATCTGCACAGTCTGGGCCATGTCTCTGATCTTAACAGCAGACCTGTCGAGCTCAGAAGACAAAAGACCGTGATGAAGACCGAGCTTAATTTTTGACCTCCTTGGTGGACTGTAGGCGGGCTCCAGATGAACGAGTCACATGTCCTATTTCGACGACTGCATTAGACGGCTAGTCTTTGAAAGGTCGCGGCCTTGGCTAAAATCACTGCTGAATGCGTTATGCCGGCGTAACGTTGATTCGTGAATTGACAGGCGGTGAAAACAGCTAATTTTAGCGCCTACAGATGGCTATGCATCGGGGTGGAAAGGGAAATGATGGCGAAAATATGGACACCGCAGTTGTCTGTATGGACTGTACTTTAAAAGTGCGTCTGAGCTCCAGGTTAGGGGACAAAAGTGCACACCACGATCAAGAGGAGTAACTACTCGTTGCTGAAAGCTCACCGATTGTTAAAGGAACTCACTCATCCCGTTCTGTCTTGGGGCTCATTCTCGAGTGCCACCAGCAGCCGCATAGTGGCCAATAGAAAAGACAGATTAATTATGCCGATAAAGACAAGGGAGACTAGAATGGCCATTTCTGGCTCAATAGCCGTCATAGCCAGTCATACACACCCTACGGTGGTGCCCCACCCAAGGTTCGAACCCGCGACCCGTTGATCAGCAGTCCAAAGCTCTAACCAAGGAGACACGGGCTCGTTGTATTGTCGGGTCAGCCCTAGAATATGGATATTCGTTGATGAACGCTCACCGATCGTTAACGGAACTCACTTTTCCCGTTCTGCCTTGGGTTAACTACTACGGACACCCTCCGTAGCACAGGTGGTCTTGCGCCCAATTCCAGCGGCTTATGGTTAGGATTAGTGTTAATGTGGGGGGATGAGGTTAGGTTTAGGGTTAAAGTTAGGACACGGGAACTAGTAACCCCCCCCTGAGATTAAGCACAAGACCACCTATTGTATGCAGGTCTGTTTTCCCGTGTCCGACGGAAAAATGTTCCGTAGAAAATCGGGATGTCAAATTAATTAATAAATTTATGCAAGTAAAGTGAAGCAAATTTGATGGTCAAATTTTGAGGTAAAGGGGTAAGAACACTTCTCTACAAGACAGCTATCAGTAAGGAATAATTCATCTCGAATGTTACCGAAAACAGCTACTTCTAAACCTGGTTGACGGCTCCAGTCTAAATGAAAAAGTGTTTGTGTAAGGATTTTTTACCTATTGGTTCAAGACCAATAGGCTTGTGGTACGCGAGGGACAGAGGTTTCACTTTTAACTTAGTGACCACATGATCTAACCCATCGTCGCTAAACGCGGTCTTGATGCTGGTTCCTGCTAACTGGAGGAAGGGTTTTAGGTCCGATACAACCGGCGTGCCGTACGATATTGGTAGTGACAATTTAAATATCGATGTTTCTCGGGCATTCAGGATTGATCGTGGTTTAGTGATATGCCTTAGTTCCTGCGTGGACGCCGAACTCGAGAAATGGAGCAGACTGATCAATTACTTCGTATACGACATGAGTCAGTCCTATAGGTTGGTGGAATTGCGTGTATCAGCATCAGCCACTGGGCGCCTGTGAAGTCCTTATTTAAGATCAAAGGCACAATAACAAAAATCAGATTAGGATATACGAAGTCCGAATAGTACCTCCAGGTCCTGACGGCGTAAATACCGCTGGCTATACCACATTAGCACATCCCTCCTCATCAGCCTCTACATCACGCACGATAACGCGCAACGCCACACAAAACGCGTTTTCAACGAGCACATCTCAGTGTAAGCCGGTTTAAAACCGAGGTGGGGTAAGCTTCTACAGAATGGGCAAAATAAACGCATTTTTTGCATACCATCTGGGGGAAGTAGCATTGAATTTGCTCAAACGTACCAAATCGATGGAATGACGCAGGGCGCGCATCGAAGACAGGATCTCCTAAGGTCATCTCAACGAGCTCGGTTTACGGCAGCACTTGCACTTGGGTTTGCGATTCGCTTGGACATATCGGTTTGTAAGACCCTTCCATCCCTCGTATGAATATGCGTTCACCGTCCTTGATGACCCATCTGGTGTTACCGTGCTTGTCACTCACTGACTGATGGATCAGTACCATAATCATGAAGCGCATACCCTAAGCCGACTCTAGTCACACTCTACCTTCCTCGGACAACGGTCGCCTGTCTACTCGCGTTCAAGATCTGACGCGGATACCCACTAAGTTAAGGGGTAACAACTGTGGCCCCCAAAACGGGATGAGTTTCAGCTGTGCTGCGCAGAGTCCGCGCAGAGTGGAGAGAGTGCGCAGAGTCCGCGCAGAGTCCATGCATAAGAAATGTCACAATGCGGGATGTGGTGACACACCCAGCCATAGGATTCTGGTCACGCCAGACAGTGCACCCAATCCCAGCACAACATGGATGACAGGTGCGGAGAGTGCATAGTGGAGAGAGAGAGATCGACACTGGGGAATCAATATCCACGATACGTCAGCACATTCCTCACTATAGTAAACCTGACACTCTTTGGACCTACGCCGACGCGCTAAATGTCTTGGCTTGGAATTCTGCCATTTGACAGGGTATCTCGATCCTCTCAGGCCGGAGAGTCAGAATACAAGGCTCTTTCGGTGAATGTGGGTTCGATGTCACTCGCACTTAAATGAGCCCGAGTAGCTCCCTTTCTTGTGAAAACCTGGTACATGTTTCTGCGAACCAGATCATGTGTGGACTGCTTAGCTTCGTCGGCCTTCAGGCGTTCTGACTTTGAGTGGCCACCAGAAAAGACTTTGGTAGGTGCTGCTCAAGTCACACACAGGTCACCATCCTTGGTTCAACACGCAGTAGGCCATAGAACGGACTTAGTGGCATGCGACAGACAAAATGTAAGGTAATAATGGAAATCCCATTCCTACAACCATTTCGGCCTGCCAGCCCAAGTCAAAAGACCTATTTAACTCACGGACTGTTTGTAGCGCTGCGACAACCTGTATGACCAGTAGCTGGCTGTCAGATCAAAATCCAGTGGATGTGCTTCGCCCCACATTTGATCTTCACGCTAGAAATTGAGTGGAGTGGACTTGCAACGATCGTACGCACAACTAGCTCCAGCAACAGGCGAGCAGCCCAGTTAGACGAGGGCCGAGCCTGGCTTACAACAGAAAATCAGGGAACAACTCCTTGGTAAGGAGTCCTTATGCACCGTATGCTGTCCGTACTGTCTAGACATCACGACACATGCGTACGGCAAGCGAACGGTCAAGGTCACGGACGTGCTTTCAAATGTCCTCTGTGCTGCTTAGCCACTCGTTAGCCATGCCATATACCCCTCCGTGTCTTAAAGTCCTCGGCTTTTGCTGTTTCCCGTTCCGAGTACGCGCCCCATCTACAACCAGCCTTTTACTTTGCACACAGCAACTTAGATGGTCTCATAAACAGGATATGGGAATAGGAAGTTCCCGCCCAAGTACCAAAGGTGACCCTGAGCATAATTCCAGGAAGGTTATATAGTCATATGCCCCAACACAAATTGACAGGTTGATCGTCGGTTTTGACGATGTCAACCGTATGCTTCTTCACAGGAGACTGATGCAGGGATGGTGACTTATAGTGGATTATAGTGAGAGTATAATATCGCTGCATCTGCCTCACTGTCTGTTCCACTCCCTTACCTGGGCCCAGTGTCAAGACATGGTTAGGAAGACCGCAGATGGGAGAGGGCACAGGCACACGCGCTGTGGTTCAAAACAAAATAAGAACACACCAGCTCAGAGCCCAGCTGAGTGGGAGTGTCAGAAAGGCCACCTTAAGACGGAGCCATTGCAGTCTGACTCTCAATCTGCCAGTCAGTCACTCCGCACAGATGCACACTGAGTTGACCGCGTGTTCGAGTTATCCCGTCATTTGGCTTAGAAAGTCGCAAACCGACGTGGAAAATCTGAAAATCACCACTCACCCTAAAAGTGTACTCATCCTCATAACTAATCCTAATTTAAGGCTAACCTTAATCCTTAAACTAACCCTAACTCTAACAAACAAACTTCACATAAGTAACCAAGTACATAGTAATAATAACTTTGTTACAAATATAAGATCCTTACCTCTGACCCTACCCAAAACCATGATCCTAAACTTAAACTTAAGCCTAACCATAAACCTAACCATCATCTCCTTGGAAGTTTTCGCAAAGATATCGATATTGCGGGTAGTTACGGTGCTCACCTCTTGTTTCGGACGCAGTGTTAGTTATTATTATCAGTTTCTTTTGTGCTGTTCTCACGAGTGAGTTTGGCGTATGCATTTTGTGAAAAGCACACAGTAGATTTTGTGGCTGGCCAAATGATGAGCAGAAAATAAACAGAGGAAATGAGACAAGGTTAGCGAGCTTTGGCGGTGAATAGTAAAAACACCTTGGTTCAGGTCCTGAATTCTTCTTCGATTGGTCCTTACCCTTTGAATGAAACAAGGAGCCGGGGAACCGAGGTTTCTGATTGGGGTAGCGAAGAGGTGCAATGTTTTTCAGAAAGCACTCCCCTAACACGAATAAGAGGGAAAAATTGACTGTCTCCACTTATTTATCGCCGTACAATGTATCCCTTTTCTTCCGGTTAACCAAGAAGCATAAGCGTCAAAAGTATCCAAGTGACGAATATGAAAACATGTTGATATCATTGAAAGGACAGTTTGAATCTTTGCTGACCGCCAACCGATCGCTTACGGGACTCACTTACCCCGTTCTACCTTGGAGCTCACTCTCGAACCCCGCCAGCAGTCGCACAGCGGCTCTTCTTATAGGCAGACGAACTTCGCTGATAAAAACAAGGGAGACGTTTATTGTCTTTGTCACCAAAGTTCATCTGCCTATAATAATAGTCGCTGTGGGGCTACTGGCGTTGCTCGAGAGTGAGCTCTAAGGCAGAACGGGCCGAGTGAATCCCGTAAGCGATCGTTGAGCGCTCATCAATGAACGCCAATATTCCCGATGTAAACCAGCAAAACAACGAGCCCGTGGCGCAGTGGGTTCGAGCGCTGGACTTCTGATCATATTCAAGTCTCGGGTGGTGCACCGCGTGGGATTGGGTATGGCTGGCTGATGACGGCTAATGAGCCAGAAATGGCCATTCCAGTCTCCCTTGTCTTTGAAGGCAAAGTTCAACAGGATGAATAGGTAAATTAAAGATCCGGAGGCCCTTTCCATAAGTGCTCCCCTTATCATATGACTTCTTCTTAAAATTCTTACAGGAAGCCTGTGATTCATTGCCTTAGGCAACGCTTTGATGAACCACGACACAGTAAAGCCGAGTTGCCCATCCTACGTCTGAAATGTGCCTGATAGGGCTGGGATCCGTAGGACAAAACACACAAGAAATCTAGAACATACCGGCTTAAATTCTGAATATTTATCAGGCCTTTAGATCGATGGAACATGGTTGTCCTGAGGTTTGCACGTTAGTCCTTGTGGGAGGCGACAGCCTTTCCTTGACAGCCCTCTTGTTCCATTCAACGACCAACTCGACTGAAGGATGACTAGATTATCTCTTGTATCGCTTATCATGGACGTTCCGTCTCCATTAGTCGCTGGGTTAGTTTTTTTTTCTGCGGAACTTTCAACCTGAACCGCCAATTTTTGCATTTCCGCTTCCTCCCCATGGATGTTTTTTCATACTACTGTTCGATTAACTGGCTATTCTCACTCCAAACTGTGAATTACATTCATTATGCATTCTGGCTTATTTATACCGCCCGTAAACCGATTAAGATCCATGTGTGAGTTAATTAAAAATTCAAAAATCAAGAGGGATGTAGTTTTTTTCAGGGGTTTGGTTGTGTAGAGTAATCAAGTAGAAATAAAAGACACACTCCCTCTCTGGCTCTGTGTCATTTGGCCAATTTTTAACTCTCAACTTTCGCAACATGCCGACAGACTTCCGGATATAGAGCCACTACAACGCGGTTCACACTGGGCAAAAGCGGTGGGAATTAACCAGGTGCATCACCGCATAGCCCGATGAAATCTTGCTTTTCTTGAGCAGAATAAAACATTGAGTACACGAAACCGTTTCCCACTTGCAGATCCTGTTTTTGATTGTTGTGTGTTGCTGTTTACCTACTTCCATGCTGTGGTTATCCGACGGTTTACTCGCGTTGTGAACCCAACCCAGTCGAATAGTCGTCGCAAGTATTTCAGCAAGCTACAGGTACTCAGAAAACTTAAAAGCTGATTTTAGTGAGGTGTTACCTAGTAATTGCATTTTCTGGGTATCCATAGCAACGTGTGCATATATATGTCCCGTAATGCGATCGTTCAGCGCTCCACTAATACTCTTAATATACCCGATTGCAACCAACAGATCAAAGAGCCTGTAGCTCAATGTTTAGGACGATGCCCCTCTAACAAACAGGTCACGGGTTCAAGGCTCAGAGATCGCAACACCCCAGGCTGAGTATGGCTGGCTGACGACGACTAATTAGCCGGAAATGGCCATTCCAGTCTCCCTTGTCTTCAAGAGAAGATAAGTAGGTTTTTGGAAAAAAAGGAAACTCGATTGGTAAATTTTCGACGCCGGTTCCCCAGGTCGTCAGCAAACTTGGGCGAATGTGCAAAAAACGGTTAAACTTTCAATCATTCTCAAATATCGATACTCATTTGTTGATTGCACCCATAAGCTGCCGCCCTTTGCATCAGTTTGTGCTGATTGGTTCTCATCTCTTCCACATTTCCCTGAAATTTTTGTACACGACATCTAGGTTCTGTATATATTTCCCTGCCTAATCGCCTTGTAAACGTTTTGGCATATACTTTATAGCTTAATAAACCCTTAACACCTTATTAATCTTTCCAACACTCTTATAAACACTTCATGTGCTCTTAAATACGGTACTTTATACTCTTAAATATAAGCAAGAAAATCATAAAAATACAAAAACAAATCCTGCGAAACATCGAAAATCCACAGAAATTATCCTAGGAGAAAACGCGCGAATAGGCGAGGGATTACTGTAATTAGTTTTCAGTCCTCTATAGTAGATTTCCGACATCGCACTGCCGAACTAGAGACTAAGGTACGCACAAGTTATTGGTTCTGTGCCCACTACATGAGGCACTCCGTTGACCTCGCCGCTCACAACGACGAGCTCTCACTAGTATAGTCAAACATTTGTGTATATCAACGACAAAGAGGGCTAAAGTTGACTGGGAAAGCCACACGCGCTGCATATATGCAAATTCTGGTGAATAATTCGGCGCGAGTGTTCACGCACGCACAGGCTACATCAAGATAGCCTAATGAGGGGACAGACACTCCCGGGTCACTGCAGAAATCGAGCTCATAACACAGATGCAAGCTTCTGAACTGTTTTACAGTCCCCCCGAAACTTCCCTGCGTTCCCAAAATTCGGTAGGCCGTTTAAAGAAACCTATGAATTTGCCCGAAACCCCCTTTCTTAATGCTCATCTAGCGATATTTTAGTTCCCCAGTAAAACGGAGTATGCACTGTGCAATAAGTCAACTCCACAGGCGCGCAGTGGCGTGACAGGCGTCTGTGGGCTATTGAACAAAGCACGGACTTTACCCTTCGACCCGGATCGAGCACTCGTTTGCGTCTGCGTGCTGGATCGCCGCACCCAGAACAGTTGACAGACCTGAGAACCGCGTTCAGCGGTAAGGCTCCTCTCATGCGCACAATTACGTAGGCAGGCGTCCGTGGGCCCTGTGTGTGATTTTTACCTAGAATCAGCCACATGCAAAGTGGGTGTTTGAGTAGTCACCGAGCAAAAAAACGAACAAACACGACAGGCACTGTGCTCCACTTTGCTGGGACGCAGCCAAATTATTCCAAGGGTGCATGGGTGTGTGCGCTGACTGAGCTGCGATTTGCAGTGAAGCAAACCACGTAGAGTTGTAAAATGTACACTTCAGACCTGGTGAAAACCACTGAAACTTTCTATACGTGCCTTACTTTTCGCTGCATATGAAGCCTGGGGAGAAATTCGACAGTACACGAAGTCCACCAGAAGTACTCCGTGTTCTAAAGGATAAAAAACTGTTTACTAAAGATAAATGGTCTAGTAACCAACAGTTGCAGCGGAAATTTTAGCCCCCAAATTTTTGCGAAGCGAAATCGCTCGACTGCTCCATAAGCGTCCAAAACTGATGCTGCAGAGTTCTAGTGTGTCAAGCAACTTAAATGGGGTCTGACGCCAAGCTTCCTAAAGTCAACCGAACAGAAATATGCCCATCAAGCGGCATCGAAAGGTGGATCACATTTCTGTGGTAAAGAGAGAGAGACAGAGATACGCTCTATTTTGAAATTATACTTTCAGAATTTCAGCAAAAAGGCCTCCATTCACTGTGGATAACAAATGAGATAGCGACGAAAGAAAACAGACGATATATAGTTACAGAAAGCTGCAACTGTCGACATCATGAATGATTGCAATTAAAATAAAAAAATAGTGCTTAATAGCAGTATCTAGTGAGAAAAATGGACCAGAGAGTTTACATATAAGAAAATTCACATGTGAATGAAGGAGACAAAATAATGCCTCAAATTAAAAAGCCCACCATCAAAGAAATATTTTAGGCAATTTATTTAGTTTAGGGTGCCTGGTTCACGAACATAACATGGAAGTTTGCTACAGGGCGAACAAATGCGGCCCTACATAAGAGCTTTTTGAAATGCAGTAGAGGAGCGTTAAGGCAACCGTCCAAAAAGTTTTTTATTATGCCGAAAGACTTCCTTTCCGATTCTAGAAAGTATCGAGTTTATGGCCAATTGTGGCATATTAGCCGTCATTAACCAGTCTTACGCTCACCATAGGTGATAAATTTTCGTTATACAACGACGTCGATGAATCGTCGCTACCATCTGAACCACCGATATGCCTTACTCCTTTCGCATTAGTTTGAAACTCAATGCAGCATGTTTGGCACGAAAGGTAGAATTCTGATACAAGTGAAATGGTGAATTGCAGGAATTTTCGAAGAGGCTAAAGTTGCTGCCACTGAAACACATATTATATTCGTTTGACCTGCCCAGCGATTCGTGTTTCATATGTCCGAATTCGCTTTGCAGTTCCTTCGCCCAGCCACAGGGTTTTTACCTTAGTGGTGACCGATTAGCTTCCTGGTACTTGAACCTTAATTGTTTTTAAAAGTGAAACAATCTCAAAAATAACCCCGGCTCCACAGAGAAAATGGACAGGGCTATTTGTACCATATCCATGTGCTGCAGTCAACATAGGCAGACGAGCCCCAAGATGGCTCTCTGCTCCTAACCTTTACGTGCTCACTTCGAAACCAGATGCCATTGAAGTTATTACCAGAAGCTACCTTAAATGCCCGTTTAATCTCCTTAGGACTGAAAATGCGCTGGCAACAACACTAACTGCCACATCGGCCTCGATGCGCATCCTGAAGACCTATGAACACTTCTGAGCGGCCGAGTCCACTTCAGCAGCAATGATTCATCAAGGTGGCACGCTGGCTGCTCTTCTCACGGCCCCGTCATCGCCCCTGGCAAAAAGAATCATTCATAATTATCCTCCTCCCCCCACTTCCCTAGCGTAGAAGCGCCGGAATCTTTCATCTTACAGCCTACAGCGTGCAAAACACCCTCCACCCACAACTAAGTTCTCACGATGAAGGGCTTACCGCTAACAACTCAAAAATTCGCAGACGCATTCCGAATGTCTGAAGAGCCTGCTGGTTCTTGAAAATACTCCCACTGTCCTCCATCGCGGACAGCGAACAATTTCCTCAATGATTTGGCGAAGTTCGGCTCTTTTTCTCTCTCAGATGGGGGAAGTACAACGCTACCACTGGGCAGACTTTACTGGAATAACTACTGATTACTTTCACAGAATACTGGATCCATTAAATGAAAGTTTTTCACCCAGTCGTATGATTCGATGGCTCCTGCGCTGCCCAGATGGAACGAACTGTCCATGATATTTAGCCTTAGATTTTTTCCCTTTTTCTGATGAGTAAAGCGTGTAAAATTCTTCACTGTTTTTTTTTAGACTTTGGGTGTTAGTTGATCTGCGAGGACAAAGTGACCGACATACGCCGTTCCCTGTCTGATTGAGTATCCTACTAACTCAATCAGACGACTACTAAGGGGGAGGTAGTGTTTGAACAGTGGTTTGATGATTTTTTTTGGCCAGATCAGCTTACTTGTCCTTTCCCCCTTCTGTTTCTGCTTCACCGCTCTATACGACAGTTCGATCGCCAGTTTCGTCGATGTTCACCGTATGCTCCGCAGCATGGTGCTGCAGGAACGGTGACTTGCACGTTGATTAGATTTCAGTGATAGTTGACTTGCGCTGCAGCTACCACACTCTCTCTTCCCTCACCCGTCTTTGCCTGGTGTCAAGAAGACAGGAGGTGGGATCGGGCGCAGGTGGCTGGCGCAACCGGAAACTCCGCTGACCGTGCTGCTACGCCTGAATCAGATCCCACGGAGTAGGAGTTCCATAAGTGGCCAGTGGCTGATGCGGTGTGAGCCTACATATTCGCGTGCCACCACACCCCCCATGTGCGGCATTTGTTATGGAAGCGCAACCCGAATAACGCCTGTCGTGCCCTGATTTAGTCCCCGTGTTGGTCCAGCGAATGTACCTCGCGGTCCGTTTGGGATGCAATCTATAATAAGCGTCTAACTCTCCCTCTAATCAGTAGACTTATCTGTTGTCGTTTCGCACAAATAGATTCTCCAAGTTATATAGTAAATTTACCTCGGATAATTAATACAAAAATCAAAACACCACAAACCATTCTTCTTGATACTTTTTCCCAGGGAAGGTCCGAGTTATACCATCAATTGGCAACCGACAAAGCCAGGGTTTTTTGCGTGCCGCAATAATTTAAAGCGTATAAGATGGTTTATAGTGCGGAATAGGTGCTGGGTGCTGCCGACCCACCCTCCAGTTGACATTCAGAGCCGGTTTATTCACTGCTGCTGAAAGAGGGCACAGCAGCTGACGGAGCTAGACAGCTCATCTGCGCGTTTCACACTCGAATCAACCATATCCTTTCCAGTAGCAGGAAACAATTTGAGCTTGACAAACGTACGCTTTCGATTGTTGATTATCAGGCCTTTACAGTAATATAAAGGAGGGTAGATTAACAAAATTTTCAACATCCAATAAACAGTAGGTATGGGGGAGGGGGTGGAGGGCGCTCAGAGGGCAGGGTTTATACTCTGCTTCTATCAGGGGCTGAGGGAGGGGAAGAGGGACGGAAGTGTTAGGCCATTAGACGCATTTCTGCTTCGTCACTGTAGCGCAACGTGGCAGGAGGTGTGAACACATATGCTGAGTTCGTCTTCGGCCAGGGAAGCCTAAGGGTCTGCCTAAACGCTTTTTGCGAGCAAAACGTTGGGTTTGTTAGCCGTATGGCCACTACCTCTACTATCACAGGTATCCGCCGAAATTAACTTCTTAAATTATCACATGAATATCATCGCTGAAAATGAAGTTCTTCGTAAATTTTACAGACTTTAAGCCTGCCACTTTTACACTCTTCCATAGCATTCCAGCATTTAACCTACTTCCCCAAATGCGCTCTCATGGTTGTTTACGATTTTAGGCTCAATAATCTCACCGAACCTCCTAAGCATCGCACTCAAACATCTCTCGGGTGCCATTGGTATATTCAAATGTATGTTCTGTACCCTTGTAAAGATGATTTTTTAGAGAAAGTTTGATTGGTGAGGTGATGGCGCCGCAGAGTAAACTTCTGTCGGGGACTCACTTAGTAGCATACCCCGGTGAAGTATGTTCGTTTTGAGGGGCATCTATGCCGAGCCAGCTCTGGGGCACACGTCAAGAGACCGCAATGAGGTACGGAAGGGTTCTTCTGCGGGAATCGGCATCTTGTTTCCTTCTTCGCCTATGAGAATACCATAAGTCACTGCACGACCGCGGCCGGTGAGGAACACTCGCCTGCCTTTCGCCCAAAGTTTTATTAGCTTAGCTGCGGCCAAGCAGCCACAGAAATCCGCACTGACTCAATTGCGAACGCGATGGTAGTTGACAGGAGTCCTGTTAAGTAGTTAATTTTTCGAAAATCAGCTGTCGTGCGTTCATCGGAGTAGTTGACTGTAGCTTCTGAAGGGTTAAGCGCTCTCCCATAGGAAGCCATTTTACATGATTATGACGGATACTACCCTTCTGTCTTTTGTTTACAAGTGGAAAGCCGGACCGAACACGACTGATGCGTTCCAAACTCGTCTGTCGGGTATGTATGTAATTTATGCAAGCATATACTGTAGCCGACGTCAGCCCAAAGGTGTAATTTTTTCTCATGGTGAAGCTCTCATGACGCGTTATTTATCGCGCCGAACCCAGATCTGGGACGACGTCTGACGTCAAGTTGGTCACAAACCATACTCATTTGTAAACATTCACGTCTTGGTATTCATAATATAGGTTTCAGGTTCAATTTCACTAAACTTGGAGGACCACAGTCAGCTTATTCTTTTATGTATGCTGTTAGTCCTCGGGTTTCAGCAAACATTCAGTGAGAATTAATTCTCTACTCATTCCAAGGCGTAAGGGAGACACAGAACGCGTTGTTTGGCACTGTAATGTTGTAACCAAATAACATATCGTACGCGTTCAGTGTCCCATGATACGACCCCCTGAAAAGGGTTTCAGAACACTTGCCAAAGACGGCAGCCTCATGGCTTTCGCCCGCCCCCTCCCAACATTACAGAGGCCAGGCAGTAGGCGAAAGGACCCGCTTACACCTCCCCGGCGTCTAGATTAATAATACTTCTGATGAATATTGCCGAAAAAGACAAGGGAGACTGGAATGGTGATTTCTGGCTCATTAGCCATCATCAGCCAGTCATACCCAACCCCAGGTGGTGCCCCACCTGATGATCGACCCCGCGACCCGTTGATCAGAAGTCCAACGCTCTAACCATTGAGCCGCGGACTCGTTGTCTTGCCGGTTTAGATTGGGAATGTTGACTTGCATTTGTTGATGAATGTTCGCCGCTAATGAAAATCACTCATTCCGGTCTGCCTGGAGGCTCACTCTCGAGCCCCGCCAGCAGCCGCACACCTGTAAGTAGTAGAACAGGCAGAAAAATATTGCCGACAAAGACAATGGAGACTGGAATAGCCATTTCTGGTTTATTAGCCATCGTCAGCCAGTCATGTCCAACCCAGGTGGTGCACCACCCGACGATCGAACTTCGATCCTCGAGAGTGAGAGTGAGCCTCAAGGCAGAGCGGAAGAAGGGAGTTCTGTTAGCGATCGGTGAGTGTTCATCAACAAATGCAAGTCAACAATACTTCGTTCGCATTCCCAAACCCCGGGGAAAATTAATGTTCGGATATCCTATTGGTCGTCTCCTCAAGGTCAATTGGCGGTTGCTTTGTTGGTGGCTTACTCCCACTCACTGGCGCACGTATGCGGATGATTCACGTGCGTTTTGCGCCTTTGGCCCGGTCTTTGTCGCGCCCCTGTCGTGGGTTCCGTGACAATTTACTTTGTTTCCTCCCTGTGTTAGTCATAGTGTTGTTGGCTGAAATTGGAAACCTAGCCTACAGCGCCGGTAAAGCCACGTAGGCAGGGTGTGCTTTGTGGCTTAGTTGACAGTCGGCCAGGTGTCATTTGTTTCGACTGGTTGCCGGACTCGCGCGAGACCCTGGGCAACTACTGCGGACGCATTTAGCTCGAGGCTTTTGGGCATCCAAATAGGACGTCCTCCTATCATATCTGCTGCAGTTAGGATTACCGATACGTAGGCGAAATTTACAGGCTCATTGAGCCAAGCATCCAAAAATACGGTTGAACAAGACCAGAGTGAGCTGGACACTGAAAATTTCCGCGTAAGCTGTGCGACCACAGGGCATCCAGTTCCGAGGCAATCAGCCGGAATCTGCAGAGCAGCGGTGAAAACGACAGAACAGCAACCAAAGACGGACTTGTAAATTCCCCGCGAATTTCGACAAATACTGAGGAAAATGCACTGCTCTAAATTTGCCTACGAACTATTACCAATTCTACAATGCCACCTATGCAAACATAGAACAAGTCAAGTTTGGCGAACATTTTTTTCCGATTATTCATCCATACAGTAATATATGTAAGCTAGGGCAGAGCATCGAAATTTTGAAACTGCAAATTAATGTATACTACGAGCGAGAGGGTCAGGGGTGTTCAGACATGTCGAGAGGGTGGGTGGGGGTGAGGTAGCAACAGTCTAGTTCTGTCCATCTCTAGCGTACTTTATGCTCACTTGATTGACGGCGGCCAAGACATCTTTAAAGGGTCCGCGAGAAACTTTAGCGGCAGAGGCAGTGACCATACGGTTATTCAACTCAGCCTTAAGCTCCCATAAGGCGTTTTCACAAACCCTCAGGCTCCCTTGGCCCAAGTTGAGTTGTTCGTCGAACCTCAAGAATTCATTGGGCGCATCATCTTAGTCAAGACCCCTTGATGTTCTTATTACCGAACATGCCTACTGGCAGGTATGGGTAGCCATGGTATTGTGATTCGTGTTTTACTTCACCAAATCCGTTTTAAAAAGGAAACAAATATGCGGACTGGCAATCATGTCAAAGGTAGGCATCTGCAAAGGCTAACGCACAGTCGGTCTGAAAACAAAGTTATATACGCCTGCTGGATGCTTTTTCTGCCCGGGCAAAAGTGGCCTTTTCTGTGGCTCACTTCGAAACGTTCCAATGATATGGCTTGCGAGACCACGATAGGGGATATACCTCCCAAGGCAAAGCAAAACAAGCAAGTATTATTATTATCCGACACAGCAGCGGAGACCCAGTTTCCTTCGGTTAGCTGTGTCAGGGTTGTCAGTAGAATCGTTACCTATTGCAGACTGTCTTGTTTACTTTCAGCGGAAATTAATGGGATGAATTCTTCGGAACATACCTTTTCAGGCTCGAGCCGAAAGTCGTTATGGATATTTGGGTTGAAATTCATCAAGCACAGCGAAATAGTCGCGTTCAATTCACAAACTGTCAACAGGCAGTCAGTATTATGCAATTGCGTAGTTATTTACCACACTGGCAGCACAAGCACTAGCTAAAAGCCCAGACAAGCGGGTTTCGCCGATGTTGTTTCGCTGCCTGACGCAGCTGAGCGGGGTTCGGCTCATTCGTGGGTCCCCCCGCGCTCCCCATGTGTTTTCGGGTATATAAACGCCAGTTTTAATCAAGTTTTAGTCCAAATGTTTACAATAACTTTCAGACCGAGCCTGAATAGGTCTGCTCCGAAGAATTTATTCCAAGTTCGCGCATTAATTTCCTCAGAAATCAAAATAAGATTGGATATTAACTGGAGTTCACATACCCGAAAATACATGGGGAACGCTGGGGGATCCACGAATGAGCCCAACCCCTCTCAGCTGTGTCAGGCAGCAGCACAACATCAGCGAAAAACACCTCTCTGGACTTTTTTAAACAGTGCTTATGCTGGCAGTGTGGTTATTATTACGCAGTTTTATTGAATAATATTTAAACACGCAACCAGCTCTGAGTGAGTGAGTGAGAGAGTGTGTGTGTGAGAGAGAGTGTTTACGATTAGGAAGGATTAATTATGAGGGACTGTAATATTAACTGTCATGCAGACTACTGTCATGCTATTTCGGAGGCGCCAGGATTCAGGCTTTTCAATGTACGTCTTTTCAGTCGCCTACGAAACTCGCACTCGATACTCAGTGAATACTTAAGTAGTATGCGTTTTTTCTATTTATTTTCAATATTTCTTATAAATTCAAATATTATAGAATACGTGCTCGTTTGGTAGCAAATCACTTCTCCAATTTTATACTCAAAGAAGGGGTATATTTAGGTCTTTGAAAAAGTTCTCAAATATGTTTTAACCCGATCTGCTGTTTCATTTGCATTTGGGCTATCAAGTCTACAGTTTATGTGCTTCCTAGGTAGAGAAAAGCACACATGCCGTTAAGAAGATAACCAATACTGTTCATTAAAACTGGCAATGGATGTGAATACGTTGTATCCTTCGTGAAGGGCATTATTAAACGGATGGATGCGATGCTATTTAAATGAACACTGTATGGTCTAAAAAATCTCATAATTCTAAACTTGTTTAAACCAAAAGCTAATACTTCTTCGAGTTTAACATTTAAAGAAGATGTGATTAGCGGTGAAATAAGTACAAAAAATAATATTTAGTGCATGTTTTCTGTAAAACATAGCTGCATTTATAAGTGCATCGAAAATCAATAAACCAATGCACTGCACTTAATTATTCGTTTTTGACGGAGTTCGGTATTTACAGACGACCGAAAAATATGGAATTTTGCCGCACCATGATCAGTATTACAACCCCGCTTAAGTAATATTTCATAATTGAAAACGAATTTCAGACGTTGGATTTACTTTTGCTGAGATTAGTCACTGAAGGGAAAATCGAGTGCTGAAGCTGTCCCGATATTAAGACATTGATTTATTAATCGTCCGGCCAGCATGTGTCTTGGCATGTGTTTTGCTGTCGCACGAAGCAGTTGTGATGGGTCCGGCCCATCCGTCACTCACCCAGCGTTTCCCATTTGCTTTTTAATTTATACTTTAGTTTTCACCGTTCTCAGAAATTAATGGGCGAACATGGGGTAAACCCTCCCATTCTCGGTCCCGCTAATTGAATTACTCGTCAGGGGGATATCCTGCCCGCGTGCCAGTCGTTGCGTAGCCGTCCCCAAACGTCGGGGGCCGGAATTCATCTTGACTCTGTCCTGTCTTACCCTGTGTTCCGGTCTCATAAGGCTAGACCGCCGAAGTCATCGATGCCTAATGGGTTGTTTTTTTCTTTCGTTGTCAGGCCGTGGACTGTATATCTCTATGCTAAAGGACCTACAATAGGTTCCTTAATCTAAACGTAAAATTTTTCGGTAGATCCAGAAGGTTGGACGGCTCAGCGAACAATATTTCCGAGAAGGTGGCTCTTCGTACTTAAACCCGCGAAATTTTTTTTGCGCTGCAAGCCATCACAGTCAAAGATTAAAGAAGATGTCTTAGGGAAGAGTGTGCTCATCCACGCATGGGTCAAACGGGGACAAACGGTCGTCTATTGTAGCTAGATGCACTGACGGATTGACCTAGCGGTGTGAGAACGTGCTAGTGTCTAGACCCCCTAAACGGGCCACGTGGTAGATGCATTGGACCAACAGGGGGGCCACATTAGGGCACGGCAGGCGTTATTCGGGCTGCGCTCCCATAACAAATGCCGAACATGGAGGTGTGGTGGCACGCTTAGGGGCGGCTTGGACTTAGGGGACCCAGCCACACCAGCCACCTGCGTCCTCTCCCGCCTCTGGTCTTCTTGACTCTGTCTTGACACCGGACTCAGGTGGGGAAGGAGGAGAGAGTGCGGTAGATTCAGCGCAAGTCTACTATCACTTTAAACTAAATCACGCGCAAGTCACCGTCCCTGCTCCACTTTCCCATGGAGCATACGGTGGACATCGTCGGACTACGACGGTCGAACTGTTGTGTGTGTGTGAGAGAGAGAGAGAGACGAATGTCCCGGTAACTTGCAGCAATTTAGCCATCCCAGAGGCCCAGCCCATCTCAGTGCGATTGGGTTAGACTGAAAAAGGCTTCCATAGAATCTACTTCCCATTCCCGCCAGCCCCCATTGTATCTCATTGGCGAGTCTAGGTGGTTGCCGATAGGCGAGGACGCAGGTATTGACTTCAAAGAAGACTCCGGTAACTCGTGTGCCACACATTCTAACCGCTCACTCCCCTCACACCCCAACAGCTCTAGTCTCACATAGCTGCCAAAAAAGCCGCGCTATGAAGGGGTCACTGAAACCTTATCCGTAGTTCAGAGGATTAGATTATTCCTTTAGTTGGCAGCCTTCCAAGGCAGGGCTTTTAACACGCAACGACAGCCTGAATGTGCCCTAGATTTGCTACAATGAGGAAGTTACGCTCAGGATCAGCTCACATCACCCTCTTCAACCACCGACTATGAAGCAGCAACAGTTAAAATAGAGTTGCTGTCTGACACGCGTTATTGTGTGTTTGACCTCTGTTGTGCAGTCTGACAATACAGAGTCACTCTTTGGCGGTACCGCGAGAATATGTTAAAGACACGAATAAGTGACTGACCAGTAAAGTGTCAGGGGTTGATCTACCTGTTAAGAATACGAGCAAAAGGATGAAGACTTTAAGGTCCTACGTACATTCGATTGCTTTGGATAGTCACGGGAGATTGAGAAACAGTTTCCAATACGTCTTGATGTGCAAAAGTGAGGTGACTGCAAAGCCGACCAACAGATATTAGAATTCTCACCCTCTTCACCCGTCGATTATGACGCAACGGTAGTTTAAATCTAGTCGCTTTCTGACATGTGCCATAGTGTGCTTGACCTTTGCTGCAGTATGACAAGACAGACACCCTTTCGTGTTACCACGTGAATACGACAGAATTATGACCCGGGAATGAGCAGCTTTCAAATGAATCGCCCAACTTTCACTGGAGTAAATAGCCACGCTAGAAGTCTGTAGTTTTGGTAGGAAACACTTATATGCCAGGAAGGACATGGGAACAGAGACTACCGCTCGTAATACAGGTAACTTTGAGCTAAATTCTTGGGGAATTACGGTTAGGCTTAAGGCAAGGTTAGGGTGAAAGGTAGGGCAAGGGTTAGGGTTTGAGTAAGAGTTAGTGTTAGGGTTAGGACCGGTAATATGGTATCTTCCTGGCTAAGTGTCAGACCCCCGTAATACGGGGGTTTTTCGTTTCCCTGTAGTCCTTTCGCGTAGGAGGAGAGTGAGGCATATAAACAAGCCCAACCTTTTTCTACGTGGATTTTTATTGACGCATCCATTCATTCATAATATCTGAAAAGAAGCACAATCATATCTTTCGGGAATGTTTACTCAAATCTACGCATTTTGAAACAACGGCTTGATCCTCATCGGTTTGCGAGGTTTCTAAATAACACGCTGCGCGTTTCCTCTGGAGTGACTTCACGCAAGCCTGCACAACCCTGTAAAGATTTCTTATCGTGGCAGTAAAAACGTGGAAAATCACTCGCGAGTCTCAAAAATATCTTAATTATAAGCCTTCTAGGTTTTTGCTTTGATTAGAACAAGGTGTGCTCACAATGAGCATAGGTTATGAATTGTTATGCAGTGTTTTCATCGAAAACCTAAAGGAAAATTATATCTTGATAACCTGGAATTTTTTTTTATTGAGAAATCTATGCAGGTGAACGGAAAGTCACTTAACGACTAGAAACTATACTAAAGTGTAAAACATTTTTTGAGAATTTATGACCCGCTGACCATTCCTTCAAATCCAGTCAAGGATAAGGCTGCAATGTATTGCCGTCTAAACAGGACACGGGAATAGGACCCGCCCACAATAGATGTAGCTTTGCGCTAAATTCCGAGGAATTTATGTTTAAGATAAAGAAGAGGCTTCGGGTTAAGGTTAGGGTTAGCCTTAAGGTTGAGGTTAGGGTCAGAGTTGGCGATAGGGTCATGATGAGCTGTGGGTTCAGGTTTTTATAATGTTAACTTTAGGTTTTAGGATAGGGCTAGGGTTAATATTAAGGATACAGCCTATTTTTATGGTAGGGTTGATGTTAGCATAATCCATAACAACTTTTGACCGAGCCTGACCGTGGCGCAGCTTCCGATGTATTTAATGACCTCGTCTGCGCATACCACGCACACGACCTGCCGGCCCAAACACAAGCGTTAGGATTTCACACAACAGGGGTTTGAACGTCTCACATCTCACATGTGTGAGAGTGCCAGAGGTCACGTTAAGAAGGAGCAAGTGCAACCTGGCTCTCAGTCCATCAGTCAGCCCCGCCGCACAGACACACATTTCACTGACTGCGAGGTCGGAGTGTGATTGTCAGTTGATAACCTTCCAAGCCACGGCGCTTAGCGCACCACCAGAATAGGTACCCCACGTAAGACAGGCGGCCTTGCGCTAAATTTCCGGGTGGTAATAATTCCCCTGTCCTTACCCAAGGATAGGTCTGACCCTAACGCTACCCTTAACCTTAAGCTTAACCTCTATATTAAACCTATCAACAGCCTAACTTGAAATTAAGTACAGGATCACCTATAATAATTGGGAGTAATTTTCCTGTTCCCTACCAAAATACCTTCTTCGGTTGGCCCTCCTTCCCGCACATATCATTCTTAAAATTCGGTTGGTCCATCGGTGGTTCGTGCATCGGTGCCGAGGTTGTTCACCTTCATTGAATGTGGGATGAGAAGATACGTTTTAGACTTAATTTCTGCATGCATGTGCATGCGATCCAAAGACCAAAGCAATGCTTATGCTTGCTTGGACAAGGCGGGAAAATTCAGGGCCTTCTGACGATGCTCGTTCGAACATCCTGCCCCCCTAAGCAGGACACGAGAAAAGGATCCGCCCGCAGTATAGGTGAATTAGAGTCGAATTCTAGGGATATTTGGGTTAGTTATAAGGTAAGAGTTATGGCTTAGGCTAGAGGTAGGGATCATACTAGGGCCCCGATGTAGGTTAATGTTTTAGCTAATTTTAGGGCAAGGAAAGAGGAATATGTTCCCTTGCCGTACTTATGTGCAGGGCCACCTTTATGACATTGTTCGGGGCGTTCCTTTTCCCATGTCCTGTCGAGTCATACCCATTTCCCTATAAGATTTGCGCTGGCTGCACGTTTGTCCAACACTGACTGGGATGAAAGGTTGCAAAGGTTGGAATCGTGTCCGCGATGTTGAGTGCTGTTTGCTGAGTCCCACTGGCGTTTGCGCAGACGTGGTGTCGTCCACAAATCCAAAGACAGATTTCGCTCTAGCTAAAATACTGCGCAACGCACCGACGACACCGTAAATAACTAGGCGGAATAAAAATAAAACAGAAGTCGAAAATATTGTACACATCGTTGTAAACAAAGCAACGCTAAACTGAAACATGAGTTGACACCGGGGACACTAAGTGCCAACAGCACATGACCTAGGGTTGTATGGTTGATCATACTGTCGATACATCGGTTTGACCGTCATAATCTAATGATATCCAATGTATGCGCCACAGAAGTGTGGTGCAGGGACGGTGACTTGCGCGAAAATTAGTTTAAGTATAGTTGACTTGCACAGCATCTGTCGCAATCCCTTACCCAACTGTTCCTGGTGTCAAGATATAGTAAAGAAGACCGGAGGCGGGGTCGGGCGCAAATAAAGCATCTCCAACGGAGTGGGAGAGTGGGGTGTGGCACAAGCCTGCCTCAGCGCATGCCTATGATGGAAACGCACACCCCCATGCTCGACATTTGGTATGGGACCGCATCGCAGAATAATAACGCCTGCCAGACCCTGATTTGGCCCCGTATTGATCCAGCCCATGTACCACGCAGCCCGTGTAGGGGGTACAAACAGTCTCACAAACACACACACACACACACACACGTCAGTTCGACCGTCGAAGTCCGACTATTTCCACCGTATGCCCCACAGAAGGATGGTACAGGGACGGTGAGTTGTGAGAAGATTAGTTTTAAGTGAGAGTAGACTAGCACTGCATCTACCAGATTCTCTCAACCATAACCCGCTTGTGCCCGGTGTCATGAAATATCCAAGAAGACGGGAGGCAAAGTCGGGCGCAGATGAAACATCTCCATGGATTGGGAGTGTAGGTGCGCAATGAGCCTGAACCTACCTCTGCCCATGTTGGGCATGCCCATCCCCGCATGTTAGGCATTTGTAATAGGACCGCATTCAAGAATAATAACGATAGTCGCATCCTGATATGGTCCCCGTGTTGGTCCAACGCATCAGCCACGCGGCCCGTTTAGGGAAGCACTGGCGACACAGGTATTCGTTGAAAGCCCCGAAACGTGTTTTGTCGACATTCTGCAGCTGAATAGCGCAAGAGATAGTTAAATACTATAGGCTTATTGAGGTGATACAGCGGACGCTGTTACAGGATCCAACATTTGATGCGCCTCATACGAAGCCTAAGGCTGACCTTCACCACCTGACCTCGGTTTTGGATCGATAGCGTTATCCTACCCTCGTCAAAAAAGAGGATTTGGGGTATCGGCAACTGTCTGCACTCCAGCGCCTAGTGCGTCCTCCTCTTGGGCACACGACCATTGATAATAGTTATTCGAAGGAAATGTTTTTCGAATGCCTGCCAACATCTTTGCAGAAAATCTTAACCTCCGGTTCAGATAATTTAGACATCTGCAAACGCGCTTGACGCATGTGCCCGCTACAGTTCCTTCCGTACTCTGAGAGGAATATGCTAATGAATCGCTATCAAGTCGGAACAAGCGAAACCTTACCTGAGAGGAGGGCCTGCCTTCGACTTTCTATATATTGGTGCTTAAATGGACTTTAAGTCACTAATATATACAAACAAGCTCTAACATACATGGATTGTGGCGGCTGAATTAGCCTATCTTAGCAGAACCTGGAGAGCTTTAGGCCCTCACGTGGGTCTCAACACAGGCATACACAGCGTAAAAGTGTTACGTTAATAGCTGTTACCCTGCAAACGCCCTAAGAATAAGGTTAGCTCTAATACAAAATAAGTCCCACAATACCTCTTGCTTGAGCCAAATTCCAGGGAGTATATGATAGATGCGAAGGTGAGGATATGGGAACAGGTACGCTTCCTGGAATTGAGCATAATGAGGTAATTTGAGCCTGAATTACCCCAATAACTCCGCATTTCAGGTTTGTCGTTTTCTACGTCACGGCAAGCGATCAAAAGACCTTCTTCAGCAAACCCCAGAAGAAGAAGGTCCAATTAAGGCAAATATGCAAATAGTGCAAACTAACCCTCAATTTGCGACTTACGAACGGCCGTTCGGAACGTACCACGTTCCTAAGCTAAGAAGTGTGTGTATTTGCAAAAGCAAAGTACCTGTGGTTTGTCTAGCCGCACGTCAACGTTGCGAGCCCTTATGTAAACGATATTTTAACCGTCAATTCAGACGACGTCCACCGTATGCTCCAGAGGAAAGTGTCGCAAGGACGGTGACTGGCGCCTGGATTAGTTTAAAGCGATAGTAGGCACACCGCCTCTTGCCTAACCCGCCTGTGTCCGGTGTCAAGATAGCCACTGTGAGGCTGCTGACGCGAATCTAGTGTAAGCAGAGTAAGCAGAACGGAACGGTGGAGCTACCTGGAATGGCCGCCAAACGGAGTTTATTTAAAATACATGCTTACTAACGGCTGTCCAGTAGGTGGATCTAGGATGATTTTGTGACGGAATGTCCTTCAGTTGGTTAGCTGTTTACGTTGCCACACTTCATTGCGCACCCTGCGGAAATCTTACATAACAGGGACAGGCTTACCTGTACTTGCAGGGGTGGTTGAAGAGAGATAATTTGGGTTTATTCTGCTACGCTTTTTTTCCCATTACAGTATGCACGGAATTACCACTATCACATAATCTTAGTTAAGCCTACTGCGTTCTATGGCATCAAACATCCTCTGGCTTCTTTCATGGACGATTCCCTAGTCTGCTACGCCGCTTTGCATGCCTAGTTGCAACCCTATATCAATATAATTTCAATCACCTTCGGTGGCATTACATTGCATCCATTCCTTTTGCATGGGTGGTTTCTTAGTCTGCTCTGCCGCTTCCCTGTTGATTACCAACAACATTTCAATATACTATCAGTCACCTAATTTAACACCTACACGTGAATGCTGACATAACGGTGAAATATTTGTCCGCAATTAACACTTGCGAAATACAGCCATGAAGTGTGTTTACTTTGCGATGTCATAAACCCCTTCCTTTTTAGTGTCATTACCACCGTAGTGTTCGCTTCGTCAAGGAGCTTGCCTTTGATGGCATCCCATGTCAACCATTCCTCTTAAATGGACGGTTCTTTAGTCTGCCTGGACCATAGGTAGGCCAGCACAATGCCAAGCAATGACTGCGTGCAGAAACTATCTTGCACTAACAAACGCACGGGCTCACAGGTGGCCATGAAAATGCATCAAACATATTTAGGTTGAGTCCTCTTCACTTTTTATCGGGAGAGGAGGTTTCAAGCATCAGTCTATATGTACAACAAGAGTTTCAGCATATACAGTTTCACTACAAAAGTTAAAATTGAACCAAGGTTGTAGGAACGAAACCTATAACCAGGCAATCCCTTGTAGATGTTATTATAGATGAAACATACGTACCTATATTTGGGTTGATTCATAAAAATGTATGGATTCGAGAGTCGAGGGGTGATTAATTCTGTTGCGGTTCGAGTATTTTGACTGTCCACGGTGATGGAAATCCAACCAGTCCTTGGAGAACTGTGTGGATCTCAGGGAATTGCAATCTGACTGTCCATAGTGAAAACTTTAATGTGGGAATCCATTTACTGTCGTTATTCTCGAGCCGGTGATGATCGATTTTCACGGATGAAAATGCTTCGGCAGAGGAAGATGTAAGCCCTACGGGTGTCAGATGCCTCACACTATCAGCTGATCTCTGTCTGCAATTCATCAGAGTACGTTTGGGATTACAATCAACGTAGGATTGCAGGAAACTCCGACACCCCCAGTCCCGGATCGCCCAATGACTGCCCGGAATATGATGAATCAAAAAGCAAATCTAATTTCCCAGAAGTCAAATGCCGATGTGAGTTGGAATTGTTTTTTGTTTAATTGTGAGCTGCGCTACATTACTGAATGCGTTAATTCATCCGCCTGGTTTGTGAGTGAGTGAGTAAATTGGAGTCAAACTGATTGGATTTAAGACTGAGGCTGAGTGCCTTAACTTTGATTTTAAATGCCAGATTATAATTGTCTATTTACCTTTCATAAAACAGCTTTGGAATGAATTCATCTATATTAAAAGGCTTGGTAAGGAGGAAATGTACGGCCTCCTAAACGGGACGCGGGAACAAGAAACACCCATATTACATGTGGCTTTGCGAGAAAGACGGTTTAGAAATAAGGTGAGGATTAGGTTTATGTATAGGGTTAGCTTTAACGTTCGAGGTACGGTCAGAATTTAGGTTAGAGTCAGGAGTATGTTAAGGGTTAGGGTCCGGGTTCATGATGTTAACTGTAGGGTTTACGTTTTGGGTAGGGCTAGAGTTTAGATTACGGTTGCAGTAAAGTTTTTTGTTAGGATTAGTGTTAATGTTAAGACACGAGAATATTGACCCTTCCTGAACTTTATCGCGAGGCCACCTTTGTTAAGTGGGTGAAGCCTTCCTACTTCCACGTCCTTTTTCGGTGGTCAAGCGATTCATTCGTACCAAAGGCTTTGTCGACCTCAAATCACTCCAAAAAATAAAACTTACAACACGAAATGTGTGTCGTGTTATCCGCTCAAATGTCTACCAAGACATGAGTTAAACCACCAACTTTACCGATGTCCCGGCCAAATTGTCTACTTATCGGTTGCTCTGCAGGGAAGTTGTTCTATTGGATGGTCTACGTTGGCACAAACTGAAATGAGGCGTAGACTATGGTGCGTAGGGAGAAATTGAGTGGAGAGCAAGGCTGATTTACGGCGTGGCCAGCATTTACTATTCTCGCGGTGAATTCTCCTGTGGCCGCCTCTAGCTGGTGCCCAACTCTCCTTTCCATCCTCCTTTCCTCCTCTCTCTCCCCTACTATATTTTCCTATTACTTCTCTCTCTCCCCTCACCCTTCCCTCCTCGCCCAAGGTCGAAAACGTCCTACAGCGAAGGCGACATGCAATCACGTAAGCGGCCCAGGCGAATCGGTCGTTCTCTCACTAACCCAAATTGTTACACCTACTGGAGTTCAGTAGCCGCCTGGGATAACTCAGCAGCCCTATTTACGGACAGCACTGCTTAACCCTCGCGGGGGAGGGGGATAGAAAAGGTGCCCAAAACAAATGCTGGGTATCACGAGAGCTGCAGCAGACCTCGGCTAGCAGACTGCAATTACATGCGGTCGAAAAGCTCTAAACAAAATCAAAAACAACTCCTCTCCCTATCCCCCCACCGTGCCCTCAGGGGTACCTCCCTGCTTGCTCAGCCTCGAATGTTCGATCCCTTTTAGACAATCCCAGGAGTAACTGACCGGAACGGAGGACGGTGCTAGTCGCTCGGGAACTGGTAGGCTACAGGGTAGACATTGCTGCTCTCAGCGAGACCCAATTCTCTGAGCAGGGTCAGCTGGAGGAGGTGGGTCCCGGCTACACATTTTTCTGGAGCGGTCAGCCAAAGGCAGAGCGACGCGACGCTAGAGTCGCCTTTGCTATCCGGAGGGACATTGTGGGACGTCTGCCCTGTTCGCCACAGGGCATCAACAATCGTTTGATCAGCATCCGCTAGCCTCTCCGGGGAGACAAGTTTGCCACCATCATCAGCGCCTGCGCACACCCACTGACGAGCTCCGACGAGACAAAGAAAAAATTCTATGAGGATCTACAAGCTCTCCTGCCAATCGTACCGAAGGCGAATAAGTTTATTTTCCTTGGTGACTTTGACGCCCACGTCGGTACAGACAGTGCCACGTGGATAGGAGTGCTGGGTCCCCATGGACTTGCTAGCTTCAATGACAACGGTCTTCTTCTCCTATGTACCGGCGCTGAACACCGCTTGATTCTGACCAACACCTTCTTCCGCCTCCCGATGCGGATAAAGGCGACCCGGGTGCACCCCGGTCGAGACACTGGCACCTCTTGAACTATGTTATCGTCCGGGGGGGCGCGATCAGCAAGATATTCGAGAGACAAACGCGATCCCCGATGTCGACGGATAGACGCATCATCACCTCATCGTCTCCAAGATGATGCTTCGTCTGCAACCACGCAGGAGACCCCTAGGTAAGCGACCACCAGGTAAGTTGAATACTGTTTTGCTGAATGTGTCTGCTCACCATCTCCGTCTCAAAGTGTTTCGGGACTCAATCTAGAGCCATTGAGGTCCATCGCAAAGCGACAAGGAATATTTGCTAAAGAGTAACGAGAAAGACAAGGTAGGCTGGGATGATTATTTCTGGCTTATTAGCCGTCATCAAACAGGCCTAGCCAACTGTTCCTCCTCGTCCTAGGCGACTGCTTTCGTGGTCTCTTGATTGAACCGGTAGGCACAACGGAACGACCATGTCCCATAACCAGATCGGTAAGTGCATCTGCAACGCAATTAATACGCTCGAACGCAACCGAGAGTACAAAGAACATGTGCCTCAACAGTAAAGCGCTCAACTTGAAGACAAAATATTCCGGATTCCATTTCCAAATGCTAAAAACCTGGAGTTTAATATAAAGGACTGATGATGACTAATGAACAAGAAATTGTACTGCTGTCTGCATGGTCTTTGTCGGTATTTCCTTCGGAAAGTAAGCCCTCCGCTAACCTGATCCCTCGGTCCCTATTCATTAGAATTTTCAAACTAACATTTTTCTTTCAATAAACCCTTCTTAAAATATAATTTGCCTTTAGGTAGGAAAAATATCAGAGATTGAAGATCAGGGGGAATTACTTTGTGTATACTTTCCTCACGAAAGGTGATGAAGGTCAGGCCATGACGGACAAATGGACTTCGTTGCCAATAGCCTAGAAGAAATTGCTACTCATCTTCGGTAAGAACACAATTGGACAGTTGTCAACGGGATAATAGCTCTCGTGCTCGGGAGTAAAAACTTGCTCGAAACCTTTTGCCCAGGAACTCGCATCTGGGTTTCAGGTAGTGATTCCACATGAAGTCTAGTGAAATTACTTCTGCGCCGATGAGGCACCGATTAGTTACGGGACTCACTCGTCTCATTCCACTCTGGCGCTCACTCTCGAGCCCCGCCAGCAGCCGCAAAGTGGCTAGTAGTAGCGGAGTCCGATGAACAATACCGACACAGATGAGGGATACTGGAATGGCCATTTCTGGCTCCTTAGCCGTCATCACCCAGTCATACGAATTCCTTTAACGAGCGGTGAGTGTTCATGAAGGGGCCTCGGGTTGGGCACCACTTGAGGTTGGCTATGACTGGCTGATGGCGAATAATGAGCCCGAAATGCCCATTCCAGCCTCCAGAAGGGGGAGATGCGATCTCTGGAACAAGAATTGTATTGGCCTAGTTTTTCGGATTCTCACTCGGACCCATCCTCAGCGACAGTAGCAGATAAAGGTGATAGAGGCACAAGGTGAGTTTACAAATATGACCCGGACGGCCGTCTGCATTAGAAAAAATGCCAAAGAATTTACTATTTCGGTAAATGCTTTAAAGAAATATGTTATTTTGAGGGGTTTACCAAACTCATCGAATGTAATGTACATTTATGGGTAGTCGGCTGAAGACACTGAAAATCGTAAAGAATTCGCCTCATTTTCGAAGACTATCTGCAACTCATCGTAATAAAAAACTCGAAATATTTAAAGAGAAATTTAACAATAGAATAGTCCTATTTATATACACCAAATAGTACGTTAACGATTGGACCTGACGATTCTATTTAAATTTATTAGTCATTGACCGACCTGTGAACATGTAAGCTTATGAAATATTATATTCATGCATCGTTCCTATCAACGCAATGAAGCGAAAATCTGCTTGCCTTGTTCAAAAGAATCTAAGACAATGTTTAAACGGATGAAAACCGACGAATTCTTGTGAAAAGGTGTTGGAATATGCAGTTTCATGTAAGGCTGCTTGATGACGGCCATACTTTACGTTGCGCTTAATCTAGAGGAATATGAATTTACAAAACTCTGAAAAAGACTATTTTCAAAAGCAATTCAGCTTTTTCTGCTTCAATCACTCGTTTAATTGCATGGTCAGGCTTCCTATACATTTTAAACTTCATTTAACTCAACGAGGTCAATCTTTCACATTTTCGTAATCTGTACCTATTCTAAAAAATATTATTTCTAGACAATGTAATGTTAATTTGTAAACCGACAAAAAGCCATATATTTCCTAACGATCGTTTTTTTATTGACGTAAAATTTTGGTGGACGAGGTGTGCGCTGATTTCGCGAAACGGGCCATAACTCATGAACTTCATCAGATTTCATGAGTTAGGACACCTACTGTATAGTACGTGGTGGCCACACGATCACATGCGTACTACAAATAGCAACTTCCATTAACACTTCCAGTTTCCCTTGTCTTCTTATTTACCTATACTACTACCCCTGCTACTAAAAGCCACGTTGCAGTTGCTGACGGGGCTCGTGAGTGAGCGTCAAGGCAGTATGGGATGAGTGACTTCTGGTAACGATCGGTGAGTGTTCAGAAAGTAATGTTAATTTTCCCTATCTAAACCAGAAAGAAAACGAGTTCACGACTCAGGTGTTAGGGCTTTGGACTTCTGATCAAGGGGTCGCAGGTTCGAGCCTCGGGTGCTGCACCACCTCGGGTTTGATATGACTGGCTCATGACGACTCATGAACCAGAAATGCCCATTCCGCTTTCATTTGCCTTTGTCAGCATTGCTTGTCTACCCACCATATTATTCGCAGGCCCCTGCTGACATTTTCCGTGACACCACTTGTGCCATGCTGCTTGCTAGCTAAACGGTGGGTTATCGTTGGTTTGGGTTCAATTTTATGAACCTGTACTCCGTAAATATAATTCTCTCACTGCAATTGAACAAAAACATTTAGGATAAAAAATTTTGCCAATTGGTCTTTGAGTATAAGGTAAACATGCAAATGATTTAATTGTAGTAATCCCTCTAGGACAAGTTTCCAACCCTGAGATATAGCATAGCCGATAAAAATTCCGTAAATTGAAAAGGGTGAGTCTGGCTTATACTAAGTTCCTTCGCATACCAATTTTATTTCACTGCAAACTCCAAACATGTCCTCAGGATATGCATCTCCGTATGCGATTTTCAAGCGTTCTACACTACCTCAGGTATTGCAATCTTTAAAGGCTCTTACAGAATAAGTAGTGGATTTTGGTAGATTTGAATAATTCCTTTGACCCACTTGTAAAAAACTCGGTGGCCTCGGTGGGATTCGAACCCACGCCAGCAAGGGGAAGAATTTAGTACAGCCAACGCTCTAGTCAACTGAGCTACGAGTCCCCACCGGCAGCCGTGAGTTTAATCAAACTTGGATCAGGTTACCCGCCCAGCCTACTGCAACATATGGAATCCGCCAATTCTGATACAGTAAGCTGACTACCCAAGCAGGATTTCCTAAGCAATCTAGAATCCACCAGATAACTACCAGGCAAAATTAATTAGTAGAGGATTTTGGCAGATTTGAATAATTCCTTTGACCCACTACGTTGCTGTTGTGGGTCCGAATCTCACAGAGGCCACCGAGTTACATAAGACCCGGTCTGAAGGATGATCAAAAGCTGCCAAAATCCCTTATTATTTAATAATAAAACGGTTGCCTTAAATGTTGGCCAATGCAAGTGCTTATTGTCTCACTTACAAAAAAGATTAGAGATAGTCCCTTTGAAGATGTAATAATCTGCTCTTTTCCAGTTACAGAGGGGTGATTTCAAAAGGCAGTTAATGATTTCAGTTACGCATTGTCGATAGAATTGACATCTAACATTCAAACAAAGATACCTGGGACATCTATACATCAGGTATCTAACAGGGTCGTTAATAATGCCCTGTCTCGAAATACTGCCGTCTGCACATGAGGTCTTCCTCTGAGCTCCCCCCACAACTGCATAGTTTAGGCCCAGACCGGCCTTGATGGAATCCGTAAATTCGTCAGTGGTAGGTGATGAGGACAACCATTGACCCTATAGCTGAGTTTGCACTACCGTCTGAATGTTGTCTGGTGATGAAGTATTTTGCTACATCCACCTCAAACTCTCCTCCCATGCTAGCCATGTTCCTAAAGCACGATACCCTCCAAATGACTGAACATGCAGTCAGACGCTGTGGACTCGGAGATTAAGCCACATACACGAGCGACGCACCTGTAGTGGCTCATAGGTGATGCCCACCGCACAGACTCTGCAAGGTGAGTCTCGCATTTCACACCAAGGAGTATCTCAGGTAGATGGAGCTGTTGCAACTTGATCCCTATTCCGCACAGGGAGCACATTCAGCCAGCACTGCCAACCGTACACGTGACAATTTCTTGCGTGTCGTTGTAGCTGTGAGGTCCGTCGTAATTATTGTAGTGAAGCTAGTAAACGCGGTCTCCCTAAAGCACGTTGGGTTACCATTGGGGATTTTCCTTCCCCAACGTAAGTTTAATTCAACGAGAACATTTGTTGCGTAATGCCCATCCAGTCTGCTGTGCTGTTGGTGCCTCGCGTGTTGTGATAGCCAGGATGTCTGTCGAAATTAGTTTAGCGAGAATAGTAAATGCTGGCCACGCCGTAAATCAGCCTTGCTCTCCACTCAATTTCTCCCTATGCACCATAGTCTACGCCTAATTTCGTTTGTGCCAACGTAGACCATCCAATAGAAACAACTTCCCTGCAGAGCAACCGATAAGTAGACAATTTGGCCGGGACATCGGTAAAGTTGGTGGTTTAACTCATGTCTTGGTAGACATTTGAGCGGATAACACGACACACATTTCGTGTTGCAAGTTTTATTTTTTAGAGTGATTTGAGGTCCAGAAAGCCTTTGGTACGAATGAATCGCTTGACCACCGAAAAAGGACGTGGAAGTAGGAAGGCTTCACCCACTTAACAAAGGTGGCCTTGCGATAAAGTACAGGAAGGGTAAATATTCTCGTGTCTTAACATTAACACTAACCCTAACATAAAAATTTACTGCAACCGTAATCTAAACTCTAGCCCTACACAAAACGTAAACCCTACAGTTAACATTATGAACCCGGACCCTAACCCTTAACATACTCCTGACTCTAACCTAAATTCTGACCGTACCTCGAACGTTAAAGCTAACCCTATACATAAACCTAATCCTCACCTTATTTCTAAACCGTCTTTCTCGCAAAGCCACATGTAATATGGGTGTTTCTTGTTCCCGCGTCCCGTTTAGGGAGGCCGTACATTTCCTCCTTACCAAGCCTTTTAATATAGATGAATTCATTCCAAAGCTGTTTTATGAAAGGTAAATAGACAATTATAATCTGGCATTTAAAATTCAAAGTTAAGGCACTCAGCCTCAGTCTTAAATCCAATCAGTTTGACTCCAATTTACTCACTCACTCACAAACCAGGCGGATGAATTAACGCATTCAGTAATGTAGCGCAGCTCACAATTAAACAAAAAACAATTCCAACTCACATCGGCATTTGACTTCTGGGAAATTAGATTTGCTTTTTGATTCATCATATTCCGGGCAGTCATTGGGCGATCCGGGACTGGGGGTGTCGGAGTTTCCTGCAATCCTACGTTGATTGTAATCCCAAACGTACTCTGATGAATTGCAGACAGAGCTCAGCTGATAGTGTGAGGCATCTGACGCCCGGAGGGCTTACATCTTCCTCTGCCGAAGCATTTTCATCCGTGAAAATCGATCATCACCGACTCGAGAATAACGACAGTAAATGGATTCCCACATTAAAGTTTTCACTATGGACAGTCAGATTGCAATTCCCTGAGATCCACACAGTTCTCCAAGGACTGGTTGGATTTCCATCACCGTGGACCGTCAAAATACTCGAACCGCAACAGAATCAATCACCCCTCGACTCTCGAATCCATACATTTTTATGAATCAACCCAAATATAGGTACGTATGTTCCATCAATAATAACATCTACAAGGGATTGCCTGGTTATAGGTTTCGTTCCTACAACCTCGGGTTCAATTTTAACTTTTGTAGTGAAACTGTATATGCTGAAACTCTTGTTTTACATATGGACTGATGCTTGAAACCTCCTCTCCCGATAAAAAGTGAAGAGGACTCAACCTAAATATGTTTGATTCATTTTCATGGCCACCTGTGAGCCCGTGCGTTTGTTAGCGCAAGATAGTTTCTGCACGCAGTCATTGCTTGGCATTGTGCTGGCCTACCTATGGTCCAGGCAGACTAAGGAACCGTCCATTTAAGAGGAATGGTTGACATGGGATGCCATCGAAGGCAAGCTCCTTGACGAAGCGAACACTACGGTGGCAATGACACTAACAAGGAAGGGGTTTATGACATCGCAAAGTAAACGCACTTCATGGTTGTATTTCGCAAGTGTTAATTGTGGACAAATATTTCACCGTTATGTCAGCATTCCCGTGTAGGTGTTAAATGAGGTGACTGATAGTATATTGAAATGTTGTTGGTAATCATCAGGGAAGTGGCAGAGCAGACTAAGAAACCACCCATGCAAAAGGAATGGATGCAATGTAATGCCACCGAAGGTGATTGGAAGTATATTGATATAGGGTTGAAACTAGGCATGCAAGCGGCGTAGCAGACTAGGGAATCGTCCATGAAAGAAGCCAGAGGATGTGTGATGCCATAGAACGCAGTAGGCTTAACTAAGATTATGTGATAGTGGTAATTCCGTGCATACTGTAATGGGAAAAAGCGTAGCAGAATAAACCCAAATTATCTCTCTTCAACCACCCCTGCAAGTACAGGTAAGCCTGTCCCTGTTATGTAAGATTTCCGCAGGGTGCGCAATGAAGTGTGGCAACGTAAACAGCTAACCAACTGAAGGACATTCCGTCACAAAATCATCCTAGATCCACCTACTGGACAGCCGTTAGTAAGCATGTATTTTAAATAAACTCCGTTTGGCGGCCATTCGAGGCAGCTCCACCGTTCCGTTCTGCTTACTCTGCTTACACTAGATTCGCGTCAGCAGCCTCACAGTGGCTATCTTGACACCGGACACAGGCGGGTTAGGCAAGAGGTGGTGTGCTTCTATCGCTTAAAACTAATCCAGGCACCAGTCACCGTCCTTGCGACACTTTCCTCTGGAGCATACGGTGGACGTCGTCTGAATTGACGGTTAAAATGTCGCTTACAAAAGGGCACGCAATGTTGACGTGTGGCTAGACAAATTACAGGTTCTTTGCTTTTGCAAATACAGACACTCCTAAGCTTAGGAACGAGGTACGTTCCGAACGACAGTTCGTAATTCGTTATTCAGCATTACTTCACGTGACACTAATAGTTATTAAAAAGTACATCCATAAGTTAGCATACTAGTCGCTGCATAAACAGGATTCCAGTGAAAACTTCCTGGACTTGCGGTCCTCTTCGTTTGTTTATCTGTTGGTTCGTAATAAGTGGAGTGTCTGTAAATTGGTGAATGTATACACTGACGTGAGCTTCTTTCAACAGTGCGATAACTTCAATGAAAAGACATTCTGTCTCCCTCAGCATCGAACCGTCATGCCTACTTTCCGTGGACGTTGGAGTTGGCGTCCTCGTATACCTTCGGCTTGCCCTGCTTAATCACACCAGAGTAATTCACGCATAGAGCAGTATGGTCAAAGTGGCTGGAGTATGTGACCACTGGTAACTCCAACGTGAAGTCCATCAGCTGCCCGTCTTCAGCACTCTGTGTGAAGCTAAAACCAGCTCGGTAGAATCAGTCTCATGCGCATGTATCAACAACTCAACCATGAATCAGTTCAAATTGACACTGCTGTCCTCAAAATAACTTTGAATCGAAAAACTTCACCCATTTGCTATTGAGGGACGCAATTTTGCCTCGGATAGAGAGCACATTGAGGGTTAGTTTGCACTATTTGAATATTTGCCTTAAATGTACCTTCTTCTTCCAGAAGGTCTTTTGATCGCTAGCCACGACGTAGAAAACGACAAACGTAAAATGCGGAGTTATTGGGGTAATTCAGGCTCAAATTACCTCATTATGCTCAATTCCAGGAAGCGTACCTGGTCCCATATCCTCACCTTCGCATCTATCCTATACGCCCTGGAATTTGGCTCAAGCGAGGGGTATTGTGGGACCTATTTTGTATAAGAGCCAACCTAATTCTTAGGGCGTTTGCAGGGTAACAGCTATAAACGTAACACGGTTACGCTGGGTATGCCTGTGTTGAGACCCACGTGGGGGCCTAAAGATTTCTAGGTCCTGCTAAGATAGGCAAATGCAGCCGCCACAATCCTGGTATGCTAGAGCTTTGTTTGTATATATTCGTGACTTAAAGTCCATTTAAGCACCAATATATAGAAAGTCGAAGGCATGCCCTCCTCTCGGGTAAGGTTTCGTTTGTTCCGACTTGATAAGCGATTCATTAGCATATTCCTCCCAGAGTACGGAAGGAACTGTAGCGGGCACACGCGTCAAGCGCGTTTGCAGATATCTAAATTATCTGAGCCGGAGGATAAGATTTTCTGCAAAGATGTTGTCAGGCATTCGAAAAACATTTCCTTAGAAAAACTATTTTCAATGGTCGTGTGCCCAAGAGGAGGAAGCACCAGGCGCTGGAGTACAGACAGTTGCCGATACCCCAAATCCTCTTTTTTGACGAGGGTAGGATAACGCTATCGATCCAAAACCGAGGTCGGGTGGTGATGTTCAGCCTTGGGCTTCGTATGAGGCGCATCAAATGTTGGATCCTGTAACAGCGTCCGCTGTATCACCTCAATAAGCCTATAGTATTTAACTATCTCTTGCGCTATTCAGCTGCAGAATGTCGACAAAACACGTTTCGGGGCTTTCAACGAATACCTGTGTCGCCAGTGCTCCCTAAACGGGCCGCGTGGCTGATGCGTTGGACCAACACGGGGACCATATCAGGATGCGACTATCGTTATTATTCTTGAATGCGGTCCTATTACAAATGCCTAACATGCGGGGACGGGCATGCCCAACATGGGGAGAGGAAGGTTCAGCCTCATTGCGCACCCCACGCTCCCAATCCATGGAGATGTTTCATCTGCGCCCGACTTTGCCTCCCGTCTTCTTGGATATGTCATGACACCGAGCACAAGCGGGTTATGGTTGAGAGAATCTGGTAGATGCAGTGCTAGTCTACTCTTACTTAAAACTAATCTGCTCACAACTCACCGTCCCTGTACCATCCTTCTGTGGGGCCTACTGTGGAAATCGTCGGACTCCGACGGTCGAACTGACGTGTGTGTGTGTTTGTGAGACTGTTTGTACCCCCTACACGGGCTGCGTGGTACATGGGCTGGATCAATACGGGGCCAAATCAGGGTCTGGCAGGCGTTATTATTCTGCGATGCGGTCCCATACCAAATGTCGAGCATGGGGGTGTGCGTTTCCATCATAGGCATGCGCTGGTGCAGGCCTATGCCGCACCCCACTCTCCCACTCCGTTGGAGATGCTTTATTTGCGCCCGACCCCGCCTCCGGTCTTCTTTACTATATCTTGACACCAGGAACAGTTGGGTAAGGGATTGCGACAGATGCTGTGCAAGTCAACTATACTTTAAACTAATTTTCGCGCAAGTCACCGCCCCTGCAGCCACACTTCTGTGGCGCATACATTGGATATCATTAGATTTTGACGGTCAAACCGATGTATCGACAGTATGGTCTACCATACAACCCTAGGTCATGTGCTGTTGGCACTTGGTGTCCCCCGTGTCCACTCGTGTTTCAGTTGAGTGTTGCTTTGTTTACAACGATGTGTACAATAATTTCGACTTCTGTTTTATTTTTATTCCGCCTAGTTATTTACGGTGTCGTCGGTGCGTTGCGCAGTATTTTAGCTAGAGCGAAATCTGTCTTTGGATTTGTGGACGACACCACGTCTGCGCAAACGCAAGTGGGACTCAGCAAACAGCACTCAACATCGCGGACACGATTCCAACCTTTGCAACCTTTCATCCCAGTCAGTGTTGGACAAATGTTCAGCCAGCGCAAATCTTATAGGGAAATGGGTATGACTCGACAGGACATGGGAAAAGGAACGCCCCGAACAATGTCATAAAGGTGGCCCTGCACATAAGTACGGCAAGGGAACATATTCCTCTTTCCTTGCCCTAAAATTAGCTCGAACATTAACCTACATCGGGGCCCTAGTATGATCCCTACCTCTAGCCTAAGCCATAACTCTTACCTTAAAACTAACCCAAATATCCCTAAAATTCGACTCTAAGTCACCTATACTACGGGCGGATCCTTTTCTCGTGACCTGTTTAGGGGGCAGGATGTTCGAACGAGCATCGTCAGAAGCCCTGAATTTTCCCGCCTTGTCCAAGCAAGCATAAGCATTGCTTTGGTCTTTCGATCGCATGCGCGCGCATGCAGAAATTAAGTCTCAAACGTATCTTCTCATCCCACATTCAATGAAGGTGAACAACCTCGGCAACGATGCACGAACCACTGATGGACCAACCGATTTTTAAGAATGATATGTGCGGGAAGGAGGGCCAACCGAAGAAGGTATTTCGGTAGGGAACAGGAAAATTACTCCCAATTATTATAGGTGATCTTGTACTTAATTTCAAGTTAGGCTGTGGATAGGTTTAATATAGAGGTTAAGCTTAAGGTTAAGGGTAGCGTTAGGGTCAGACCTATCCTTGGGTAAGGACAGGGGAATTATTACCGCCCGGGAATTTAGCGCAAGGCCGCCTGTCTTACGTGGGGTACCTATTCTGGTGGTGCGCTAAGCGCCGTGGCCTGGAAGGTTATCAACTGACAATTACACTCCGACCTCGCAGTCAGTGAAATGTGTGTCTGTGCGGCAGGGCTGACTGATGGACTGAGAGCCAGGTTGCACTTGCTCCTTCTTAACGTGACCTCTGGCACTCTCACACATGTGAGATGTGAGACGTTCAAACCCCTGTTGTGTGAAATCCTAACGCTTGTGTTTGGGCCGGCAGGTCGTGTGCGTGGTATGCGCAGACGAGGTCATTAAATACATCGGAAGCTGCGCCACGGTCAGGCTCGGTCAAAAGTTGTAATGGATTATGCTAACATCAACCCTACCATAAAAATAGGCTGTATCCTTAATATTAACCCCAAGCCCTATCCTATACCCTGAAGTTAACATTATGAAAACCTTAACTCATACCTCATCATGACTCTTACGCCTTGTCCACTGCCTTCTTTGTTTTCCCTGCCCACTTGAAATCAACTTCTTTGTTTTTTTCCCATCAAACTTTCTGTAATTTAGAAAGAATAGTGAACTGAATCGCCTCAATAAGCCTATAGTATTTCACTATGATTTGTGTTATATTGACAGAATAAAAAGTATCATCGATACGCAAAGAAGTAATGCTCTGGAGTTTTAAGTCAAAATTTAGGGCGGGATATAGTTACTCCATTTAGGAAAAGGGAGCATCCATGGGTTCAATGGAACGCATTCTTGGATGCAAAATAATTGATCGAGTATAGCTCAAGACCACAAAAGCTCTGAATTTGATCTAAACTTCTCCCGTGTAACTTAATCAGGGTACTAATCCCAAACATTAAGACAAGGTACTTACCCTACCTCAACCCTAACCCTAACGCTTAACGTAACCCTAATCCCCACCTTCCAACTTCTACTTCTAAATATTATTCTATTACTTATAAAACTACTACTAATGCTACCAACACTACTACAACTACTCATTCTAATACTACTACTAATAACACTACAACTGCTACTTCGTCTACTACTACTGCAACGACTACTACTACAACTACTACTTCTACTACAACTTATTCTACTACTTTTACTACTTCTTCTCTACTACTACCACTACAACTATTACTAATTCGTCAACTACAACTACTGTCAAAACTACCACTAACTACTACTACTAGTAATACTACTATTACTACCACTATTACAACTACTACTTCTACTTCTAATACTCCTAATACTACTCCTTATACTACTTCTTCTACTACTACTTCTTCTAATACTACTACTAATTCTACTTCGTCTTCCACTACTAATACTACTACTAATACTACCACTAATACTTTTAAATATTCTTCTATTACTTATACTACTAATACTAGTATTACTTCTTGTACTTCTTCTACTACTACTACTACTACTTCTACGACTACTACTACTTCTACTACTACTACTACTACTACTTCTACTACTACTAATATTAATAATACTACTTCTACTACTTCTACTTATACTACTACTACTACTTCTTCTACTAATAAAACTTGTACTTTTACGTCTACTTCTACTATTACTACTTCTTCTTCTAACACTTCTATTACTACTTATATTTCTAATAATAATTCTACTGCTATTACTACTTCAACAACTACTTCTACTAATGCTACTACTACTACTACTACTACTACTACTACTACTACTACTACTACTACTACGTCTTCTTATACTTATTGTACTACTACAACATCTGTTTCTTCTACTTCTTCTACTTCTACTTAAACTTCTACTATTACTTATTCTACTACTACTTCTACTACTACAACTATTACTACTATGTCTTCTCAGCTACTACTACAACTCCTATTACCACTTCTAATACTTCTGCTATTACTACTTCTTCTTCTACTACTACTTCTACAACTTCTACGTCTATTACTACTACTACTACTACTACTACTTCTACTACTACTTCTACTACTACTACGTCTACTAATACTACTACTTCTACTACTAATACTTAAAAAACTACTTCGACTACTACTACTACTACTACTTGTATTGCTTCTACATCTACTACAACGTCTACCACAACTACTACTACCACTACTACTTCTTCTACTACTACAACTTCTACTACTTCGTCTACTATTAGTACTACTACTACTACTTCTACTACTACTACTACTAGTACTACTACTACTACTACTACTACTACTACTACTACTATTACTACTACTACTACTACTACTTTTACTTCTATGTCTACTCAGCTACTTCTACAACTACTATGTGCGTTGTAATGTATACAAATATTTATATATGCTAGAAAATTTTAAATTTATTCTTTTATTTAACGGAAAATTTGACCTTGCATTCAAGTTAATCAGGTAAATGCAGATATGATAAATCGCATCCTCTTCGGGAAAAAATGGCCGATTTAGTTTTGAAAATTCGGTTTTGCATATTTGTGATATCTTGTGCCAAAAAACTCCGTAATAAACATTTGTGAGTAAACTTTGTTTTATTAAACCGATAAATTGACTGTAAACAAGCAAATATACGAAAAGCCATGACATGACAACGTGTTCCTCTGCCACACCGTACGAGAAAGATATCCAGACATTACCTTTTTGCCGTTAACTATGTACGAATACGGAATCTTGCAGCAGAAGGAGTGTCGTGTGAGTCGTCAGCTAGTATTTTCGATATAAGTAACGTCGCTCTGTGGCGGATTATTAATGATCGAACCGTGCCCTGACGTAAGCAGGGTCCACAAGAAAGCAGGACAATGATTTTATTCGTTGTAAACTAAAGGGTATCATCATATGCCCATTGAATCAATTTGCAGGGAACATCTGCCGATGTCCTCTATTAAGATAATCAGGGAAAGGATGCAGGAATTTGAGCTGCACCAAGAAAATGTCACAGTCAAGCCGGTTTTAAGTAGAAAACTTATTGGAGAACGCTTTTAACTTGCTAAGAAGCACTGTTATCTTCTGTCGAGCAAGTTTGAAAATTATCCACGTCTATCTCCTGTCAAATTCTACCTGACTTCCTTGCACCTTGTCCCCTACCTTCTTTGTTTTCCCTGCCCACTTGAACTGAACTTCTTTGTTTATTCCCATCGACTTTAATCTTGAAACGCCGAATCATCCGTATTATTGCATTGCTCTTGCACACGAATGTGACGGACGCTAGCAAACGTGAGTCGTATTTTGTCGACTAGAGTTGGGCATTTTATTTGGCCGGCTCCTTTGTTCTGACTAAGGTTATCTAACATTGAGGTTTGTATCTGGTTTGTTTTTCATTATTTTATTTGTAAACAGTACCGTACTAAACTCAATTGTGGTATGCATTGCGAGTGGACGTACGCGTTACTCTGCGTTACCGAATTGTTGAAAACAAGTACATTGATTACAGGCCCCCACCCTGGAAGAGCATTTAGTTCTGCGACGAGGTTTTATTTTAAGATAAGCCTGCGAAGTCGACCCACATGGTCATATGTGCGAAAAAAAATTCCATCGGGAGCACATTATTGACAACATCTTTCAAGAACTGTTGATATCTGATGGTTTGGGTGGCCATCAAATTTGGAGAGCAACCGATCTGGCTGTCGAAATCGGAGACTGTTAATAGCAAAGTGTTCCTCGACATTATAAAGGATGCCTTCGGCTGTAACAGCATTCATCAACGCAGATTGGACACGATAATTTTGCAGGAAAATGTTCTAGTTCATCGCTCTAAAGAAGTGTATTTTATAAGGTTTAGAACGATAATCTAACTTTTTAGACAACAGTCCGTCTCTCTGCGTACGGCCTACAATCCATTTTTATTCTTGCAAACAGTCCAGATCTGAATCCAATCAAAAATCATTTTACAATTATAAAAAGAATTTGGCGTAAGGCAAATAGAAGTTTTTCGATGCAAGAAAAACTTGATTTCATGCTGCATATTCAAATTGAACAAACTACTATAGACAACCTGGCTACCTCCATGTCTGATAGACTTTATGTCGTCATAAAGGCAAACGGACAGTTTACTAAGTACTCATCTTGTGCATTTGTTACTATTCTACATTATTTTCCCGTTTTTATGCGACTCAGTTCCTTATGCACCTTTATAATTAACCGTATTTTGTTGATTTGTAACAAAGCCATTATCTTAAATTCAGGTTATTAGTGAAAAGTAATTGTTTTTATGTTAGTAAATATTAAGTTGCAAAAATATCAATGCCTTCTTTTAAGAACCATCGTTTCTTTAGGGCTTTAAACTTTTAGGAAATGCAGCATGAACTGAGTTCGCTTAAGAGGACCTTTCCTGTGAAATCCATGAGATTTAATGAGATAGGGCATTTACTGTACTACTACTACTACTACTACTACTACTACTACTACTACTACTACTACTACTACTACTACTACTACTACTACTCATCACTCACTCACTACTCACTTCACTACTGACTACACTACTACTACTACTACTACTACTACTACTACTACTACTACTACTACTACTACTACTACTACTACTACTACTACTACTACTACTACTACTACTACTACTACTACTACTACTACTACTACCACTACTACTACTACCACTACTACTACTACTTCTACTACTACTACCACTACTAATACTACTACTAATACTACTACTTATACTAATACTACTACTACTACTTCTATTAATACTATTACTTCTTCTACTACTACTACTACGACTACTACTACTTCTACTTATAATAATAATAATAATTCTATTACTAAGTTTTTGTTTCACTTTAAGTCATTCACTACTACTACTACTAATAATAATAATACTACTACTTCTACTAATACTACTGGTATTACTACTTCAACTACTACTACTTCATTTAGTACTACTACTAATAATAATAATAATACTTTCACTACGTTTTTGTTTCACTTCAAGTCATTTATTATTGATTAAATTTATAGGTCCACTTAGTTGGGCCGATATTCAAGTGATTTTATACTTCGCGTACTTTAAGACAAATTTAAAAGTATAAAACTCGTTTTTTTATCTCGCAGACACGGTTTTGACACTGATAGGCTCGATAGGATGGTTGTGGTTTGTGAGATTTTGTCCTTGTCCAACTTGATGGGGTGCCATGGGGGTGTCAAACGGGACGTCTTTCAGGAGTTAAATTACCCTTTTTCACTGCTTGTGCGTATTCCGCCATCCGCCTTCATGTTAATAGTTCCATTGCTGTGAATTATTTCCTGGATTTTACACGCAACAGACGCTTAAAATGAATTTTTCGGTCTCATAGCAAAGCAATTGATGATTGCCTAATACCTTTGGTCAATTCAAAGTCTAAAGGCTGCGAGAGGTCAGATTTCAGGTTTAGAAACATTCATAACCAATGCGTTTTTAGGCGGATGGATGTTTCGTCTAATTTATTTGCCATGTTTGTCGAATCGATGTCGTAATACCAACCGCATCGTGTAGAACGGACACCCGCTGCACCTTCCAATCTCCCTCGATTGTTGCCTCTGGTGGTTTTCTGGCGTATCAACCAGAAACGCCACAATAATAAACCCTGGGTCCAACGCCCGATTGGATGTCCTGCGAACTACGACCACTAAGGCTTCTCTTATTACAAAAAAACTTCTAGCAGGATTTTTTTTTATTGCGACAACCCACCGAAATCATTAAATATGGCAAGATCGTTGGTGCAAGTGAGGCTGTAGCAACTGGGCCATTCTCAGCAGCTGAAAATAATGAACACTATCATTTTCATGGTGATAGTGTGTGAGTTGAAAACCGATACTCCTGCATTTTCTACGTGTCAACCCATACGTATATTGTTAAACGCGTCGTCGTAGCGGTCGTAGCTCTGCACAGAAGCTCGCGCGTGCTCCGCTACCCACCGACCTTCACTTAAGGTCGTAAGAGTGACTGAAAAAAGACTGCTCGGAGGTGGAGTTCCGCACACACTTCTCGAAGACGCTCAAGCCTGCTTACATGAGGACGTTTTCCTTCTCGACAATAGGTGCGTTGGCTGTATGACCTTCAGAACGTTTGAGAGCAGAATGACAGAATAAACTCCGAAGATATACTTTGGCATGCGTTACGTTCTGCTACTGAGGGCAGGGTAATTGATTTACTCTTAGCAGACATGAAGTCTATCGTTATTTTGGAGTAGCAATTGCACGAGGCGTTTGCAAGGCTACTATTAATCAGCTCCAGTGAGTTGCTGGATATCGAAGCTTAAATCTTAGGGGACAGAGCTTATTCTCTCTATCACTGCGTCCTTAAACCGATGAGATTTCTTTGAAATTGCCTATAACAAATCTTCGTTTTTTTGTCAAGAAAATTATAAGTCTGCCTTGAGAGTGAACACATGAAATTGTACGCAAATATTTTAAATTCGAAGAAAGGAAAGAGCCTCAAGCATGTCAATTTAGATCTGCGTTTAATTTTTAACAAAGGCTATAATGATGCAACTCTAACACCGACGCCTCTCTTTCCTCCTTGAATAAACTTAAATTTCCACAGAGATACTGGCTTTATTTATAGGAAATAGATCACACGGGACGCATAGTGGACTCGCGAATACCTACAGCGTCTTTAAGCATCAAATCTCGTTTCCATTGAAGAGAAGTCTATTGAGGATTAAGACGAAGAACGGAAGACCAGATTACATTCCTAACCTGATGCGAAAGTCTACTATTCTACAGTTCCAGGTCAACCGAAGGAAATTGAGGAAGGGGTTTCCATAGCATTTTAATGGTTGTATCCAGGTGAATTATAATGTTTCCCAGATTACTAGTCTCTTTCGAGAATATTCACCGATCAGATTATCGAACGCGTTCTTCCGTTGTGCCTTGGAGTCCAGTCTCTAGCACTCGCAGGCATTCGCATGGCAACTACTAGCATATGCAAAAACAATACAGAATGCGATGGCTATTTCTGACATATCGACCATAGTCATTTAGTCATTTTTAACCTCAGGTTTGCAGAACTTATAGTTCGAACCTGTTTTTGGTCATAAAGCTCATTGACTAAAGAGTTCGGGTCCTAATCTCAGTTCTTTCTTTCAGTTCTTTCTTAAAAATCACCTATAGAAAAATTACTTCTTAAAGACGTTTTGCTGAAAAGAGTATCTTTTTAAATCTAACAGGTTAAAAATTATTATTTGTATTAGGAAAAAATCTACAATCTAATCTCAGGTGTTTAATTCCCTATTCGTTTAAGCTAATATACGTTAATGTTTTGATCCTGTCGGCGATGCAACCACATTCTCCACGTATATTCTATTATTTCTTGTATTTCTTGAAGTTTATTAATGTTTGGCTCAAAAAACATATGCAAACTCTATAAAAGAGTTTTGAGCATGCGCAGATTCAAATCCAAGTCCAGTCGTCAAAATAAAATATTGTTGCCGACAGGAAATACAATCGGAATTCATGCATGCTGTCAAATTCACAACCACAGAAATATATACTTTCACGAACATTTAGGATAGTAATGTTTTGATATTCTTTGATAGTGTTGTAATTATCTATATTCAGACGGTAAAAATAACTAGGGGATAATGTAGGTCATATATAGCTACTTCTTCCGATGGAAGTTAACCCAGGTGGATAAGAGTTAACTCAGTTCGCCGGCAAAATTCCACTTTGAATGTATTAGTTGGTGAATATGCTGAAGGCTTCTTTATTTTTCCTTTAACCGCCACTAAATTTTGCTTGTTAAGAGTCAACATTTGGTGAGTGTTGGTACTAAGTGCATGCATCCACAATGAAAACGTACGGGATAGTTGCATTTTATAACTTTCATACATCAACTTAAAAAGAGCGATAAGGAATAACGTTTTCTTTTTAAAACAGGCAGATGCTTTGCAGTTGTGGTACCATAACTTCCAACTTACTTAAGAGATTCAACCATCGTCAGCCAGCCCTACCAAATCCCTGAGGGTAATAAGCCAGAAATAGACACTCCCGCCTCCTTTATCGTGACAGGGTTGGAGAGTGAACTTCAATACATAGCGAGTATGTTTCGTAACGCACTCTTTTGGCATTTTAATATACCTGTTCGAAATTGACAGGACAACGAGTCCATGGTTCAGTGGGTAAGGCGTTGAACTCCTAACCAACATGTTGCGAGCTCTAGTCACCGGGATTGCAAGAACCTGATGTTAGGTATGGCTGGCTGAAGACCTCTAATAAGCCCGAAATGACCATTCCCTTCTTTCTTTTTTTGTCGGTAATTTTATTTTTCCCATAAATAAGATATATGTTATGTATACAGAAGGAAACTACCGGTTTCTTCGAGGAATGATGAACGGTAATCAATAAACCAATGGAACTTGGAGAAGCCACCACTGGCGGTTCAGGCTCCAAGTGACTAAGCAATATATATTGATCACACGGGACGGATGATACATATAAAAAATGATGAGGAAGATCAAAATATTGAAGGTGACAACATGAAACTGCAACCCATTGCGCAAGAAATATGCCAAGTAAGGTGCGTATGCCAGAAATGAATGGTTATGTAAAAAATCAAAATGCAGTAAGGTAGGTTTATGAGTAACTAAGTGTAGAAGATAGCAATGAATAAGAATTAAGATGTACCAAAGTAAGTAAATAAAGGATAAGTAGGTAGATCAATAAATAAAGTAATTGATAAAAAAATAGATAGTTAGTAGAAAATTAAGTAGGTGATAAGTATAAGCTGATAGGTGAACAAATGAATAATAAATGCATAAATAGGTAAGTAGATAGGTAAATGAGTAGATGCGTAAACCTATATGTATATATACGTAAGTAAATATATGAAAATAAACTATAAAATGCCAAAGTGAATTGCGGACAACGCGAGAATAAATGTCATTTTATTTCTGTTTCTGAAACGCAGAAAAAAGCAGGCAACCATTTCGTAACCTATTCACGACGGCGGATGAAAGAGCACATGTGATCAACTCAGTGTAGCTTATCGAATACTGCCAGCGCAAAGAGCTGCTGCCAACTGTCCTCACCTGCAAATGTGGACGGTGAAGGAGACATAAATGCGTAATGTTGCACGCAGATGGCTATGTATTCCGGTGTATGAACTGTAAAAAAAACCGGCACATAACAGAAGTTTCCCACATACAAGTAACTTCCTGTGCATAAACCTATCCCACTTGAATTACATATGCTTTTTTAAGGGGTGGGACAGGGCTGTAAAGCACTGAGGGACTGTGGGAATGCGTTCTATAATTTTTTGGTGAGTAAGGATTACCTGGACCTGACAACGATGCCAACATGGAATGCTTCGGTTTGGAAGGAACACAACGACCCAAACCGAAGCAAGTCTGTACCGTCAAGCGTAGGTTATGTACCCGATTGTACGCAAGTAGTAACTGGTAGGTCATATAATATGCGCTGTAATTACCTGCCTATGTGGTAGGGAAAAGCTGAAACCGATCTTAGCTGCAGCGTTTTGGTGTGTCAAAATCAGTACCAGCCGCAAAAATATCTGCATATCGAACAACAGTGGAAAAGCATAGAGAGTTCCTCATTTCCATGACCATGGTGCTCTATGGGTGATAAAAAACCCCAAGAGCATTATACCCACCTTATAATGAATCTCAGACTGACCCTACCACTAGAAAACGTTAAAACTCATAGCGGTAAGCGCAAGTGCTAAACCAAAGAAAACCGTTAATAAAACCAAATAAAGCATATGGTACGGTTCGCAAGACAACTACAACTAAATCAACGGACATGCGCCAAAGAAACCATAGTAGTTCGCCAAAAAGAAGTAAGGCAAGGCGTGCAATTCGCAAAACGAAAGCGCAGTAGAGGTATAGGTACCGCAAACTATAATCGAACGCAGGGTAAGCAGTCTGACGCTGAAAACGAGCAAGCTGTACTACTAATGTAAATGCGATAGGAGCAAGGCAAAAGGAAGAGATACGTGAAACATGACCTGCAAGCGTTGCAGAGGTCGTAGTATGGTGGGTACCGACATGACCCAAATAACTGTGTCACAGCAAATGGTCATACTGAAGGTAACCTGCGCACGCCTTCCTATCATGATGCCAGGTAATGCACAACGCGTGACGTGCCATAGCTCTAAAGTAATACACTAAATAAGATCTACTGATCGAAATATAGTAGCTAATTATGGGAATATTAATATTAATGCTGCCCACACCGGTTTCATAACTTATCTTACCCCCTGCAAGATAATTCTAACCGAAAACACGTGGAATGTTCGTTAACATTTCATGGGATTGTACATATACTGTAATTTCAGTCGTTACATCATTCGCATATGGAGTGAAGCAGAGTGGCCGCAGAACAGACAAGCATGGACGTCATTTTGAACAGGAATCTGATTCCGTGTGCCGTGTTCTCCGAAGATTGTTCCTTGAAAATGACGTGGATCTTGATGCAGGTATTTAAATGTAAGGTCTTCTATGAGTTATACTTATTCTCATAACGCACAGTCAGGAGTTGATATACAGCTCCTGCTGTAGGGTGCTGGGAAATGAAAATGACATGAGGAAGGACAGAAGGATCCACATAGTTCCGCAATTGGTTAATCCCATTTCCTAGCTCATTAGTCAACATATGCTCAAATGAACAAAACGGAACCAATATAAATATTTGCCTTCTATATTTTGGATGATCGTGAGGACACTCCTGTGCATCATGCAGTCTCATTGACCGTCTACTACTGCTCGACAGTTTCCCAATGTTTGGCCAACATTTATTCTCAACTGCATTCGTTGATAAACGCTCACCTATCCTTAACGGAACTCACTCTTCCCGAGCTCATGCTCGAGCCCCACCAGCAGCCGCACAGTGGCTGGCACCAGAAAAGGCAGATTAAACAATGCGGACAGATACAAGGGAAACTGGCATGGCCATTTCGGGATCATTAACCATTATCAGACAGTCTGCCTCTGGTGGGTCAACACCTGGGGTTGGGTATTACTGGCTGATTACGGCTTATGAGCCAGAAATTGCTATTCCAGTCTCTTTTGTCTTTGTCGACATTGCTCATTAATTCTTGAGTTTAGTTCCTCAAGCCCTTTCACTAGAAAGATTCTGTATAACTGAAACTTATTTAGTGCGCGGGCAGGTTGAACCGCTACTTCTGGGTGATTCCTCATCGATGCAGTATGCATTGAGTTTCTTTTAAGTGTCTTATCTCAACCCCAGTAGGACAAAGAAAACAGTAATGATGTGGGCTCAGATGAACGCATATACGGATAAGTAAATTACCGACAGAGACAAGGGACCTTGGAATAACCGTCATCAGGCAGCCATACCCAACCCCAGGTGGTGTATCACCCGAGACTCAAACCCGAGACCTGTTGATTAGAAGTTCAAATTTCTAACCAATAACAATAGTAGAAAAGGAGAGGATCTTTGAATATAGTAAGGAGGTTTAAAAGACGGCAAAGACAGTTAAATGATGGTCAACCATTTTCAAACAATCAAACGTTATAGGTTCAGCGAAATATCCACTTGTGTTTCCTCTTGCTCCTGAAACATACTAAAATAAAGCTAATTTAATACCATGTATTTTGTGAGAATTTGTTCCCCGTTCATGGCATTTCCTCCCACCGAGATACCGAATACTGGGTAATTGGCGAAAAATTTTCCGGAAAGGGGTCCACTTTTTTTCTACCTCTACTGAGCGAGTTTCCTTTAACTATAGTTGTGCTCGGATCTTATCGCCGAATCCGTAAAAAGATGTCTAGTACCTGTTCAGTAAACTATAGATACGGCTTTGAGGTAAGACAGGGGATTCGATTAACACTTCGAATTCATGCTCTCACCCAGCATCATAGACAGCATCAGATACGTATCTGATGGTATGGCCCATGATACATTATTAATAGAAATATGAAGCATAAATTTTAAGCCATTACAGTCAACTTCATGAGCTGAAGAATGTCAATCGGCGGCCTATTTTAACGTTAAAATCCCTGCCTTGATTGCACGAAGAGCTTCACAGCCATTTAGATAAATGGTGATATTTGACAAACTGGATAAATGCGTTTTCTAACGAAGGACCAGAAGGACCGCAGAAGGCGCGCGCGAACCGAATGAAACGGACACCAATCCTATGATAATGCGAACTGGTGACCAATCACTTAAGAGCAAATGTAAATATCTATTTTTTTATACAAGTAAACAAAAAACAGGTAGTTAGAAAGAATGGTGTTGATGCGTTTTTTGTGTGCGTAAGTGCGTGGAAAGGGGAACTAAATGTCATGGTGGAGCAGATAGACCGTGACCAAGGTGGGGATTCCAATCACGTGAAAGGCCATCAGCAGTAAAAAAAAATAGAGTAACTGATTCAAGAAAAATTCACCCGACGGGGGGGGGTACCGCCTTATGCAATCACCAATGCGAAACCAACGCGGTAGCAGAAACCCATGGGCCATGTAGCGTCAGATGACGAAACCAAGGTAAACCACGCGAGCTCCTTTCTATCATCCCCTTCAATTGCAGATAAATCTTTTGTCGTCAACTGAGTTTCGTGTATACGGATGCAATGAGTACATGCACCATAGGCTGTTATATGGTAGGCCATTACGAAGGGGCTTGATAAACCGACGAAGGATCTATCCGCCTAAGGGGTATAAGCGACGGTTAATGCCACCTGAGGCACTCACCTGCATGAAGCCAACGCTGTAGGAGTAAGCTTATCTACCATATAATGGCAAGCAAATTATCAGACTAAACCCACGCGTTCACTGGTCTGGCATTCCCTGCAATTGGAGGGATAACTGTGTCCATTTCTACTAATAAGGTCCATGTAGGGGTACAATAGGGAAACTCCACGTAGACTGTTATATGGAAGGTCGTTATCGATTAAACGAGTAACGGACTATGTCACCATCCGTTCAAGTTGACATGTAATGCCACTGAACGCAGTCATAGACGAAACCAAAGAAGTAGCGGTAATTCTGTGTGCCAAGTAGAGGGAGAGGATGAAGCTGACTGAGCGCACGGGATGTCTGTTAACTCGTAAATTGCCGATTAATTATTAACCGTTTACTAAAGATGTTGGGTAGGCAATGGGTAGGCTCGACGTAGACTGTTATATGGAAAGACATAGTTAATTAGACCGAGGAAGGGCTATGGACTGGGAACATTGTCAATTATACCGAGTAATGGACCATGTAGAGGAGCAAGTTAGAGACTCCACAAACATTTTATGTAGTAGTTTATTGTGAAGGTAACTGAGAAATCGACTAAGGAACTATCCAGCCAAAGGTATAGCTGACGCGTATTGCAACCTAAGACAGCCTCCTTGACGAACACAATGCGTTAGCCATAATTTCATGTGCTAGTTAACGACAGATAAGGTTGCAGACTAAACCCATTTGCGGATAAGTCTTTCGCCGTGTACGAAAGATTTACGTGTAGGGATCCAAGAGGAAAACTCTACGAGCACTTTTTGTGGTTGATATTTGCGAGGGAAACTATGAAACGGACCAATGAACCATAAGTCCAAATGTATGGTTGACACCGAATGCCACCTAAAGAACTCTCCTAGGCGAAGCCAACGCTGTGGCCGTACATCCGTATCCCGGGGATAAAAGAACCCATTCCAAACCCATATACTGAACAATTGTAAGTAGCTATTTTATGGAAACGAAACCCACTGGGCGTCCATACAAGGCATCTCCACCAAAATATGTTTAATAGCGTCATAAAATCCGTAAATCCATATCCCGGAGATAAAAAAATGGTTAAAAACCTACGCACTGAGCAGTCGTAAGTAGATATTTAATTGAAATGAAATCCACTGGGCAGCCATACAAGGCATCTCCATCAAACTATTACTAATTGTAGCATTTTCGTCCTCTACAAATACCCATGGCCTACTTCCCCTCGTTCACTAAATCAGTTGCATTTAGTGTGAGGAGCAGACCAGTAATCGATCCTTGGCGGACAACACATTTGACAGGAGCACACGTTTCCTTCGGTTTTTTTAAGCTTCACAAGCAGAACTTTCTGGCCGGCGCAAATGTACTTGACACCGGCTAATGCATAACCGGTCCGGTCGATTCACAATAGCGAATTGAAGTCGCGAGTGGTAATCGCATTGAGACAATGACAGCCCATGCAAGAAAGAAGTTGGCCGTACTTCTTATTTACCAACTTGACCGGTGAAGCTTAGTGAGATTTAGGCGACTGAATTAACCTAGGGGCAAAGATCGCATAAATTATGTATTTGAACTCCTGATAAAAGTGTGGGGGCATTTGTTTTGGAGGTTTTCAAAAGGATTTAACCTCGCCCGTGCCAATGGTATTCGCGATAACAGTAATGGAAAAGCGGTTTCAAGTTTTTCTCATCCTTAACATCCATGTTAGTATCAGTCGGGGGTACTACGTCCAGGTCGATAGGCGGTAATGAAAGAGGTCACAGGCACGACGCATTAAATCGTCGCTACAAGGAAACATTGAGACCTGGCACCTACAAATTAATAAGGAGACCTGAGAGGGCCTCAATAATGATCAATAAATGTGACACCTGCGACAGTCTTTGAAGCCATCCAAAGAACCACTATCATGAAGGAGAGAGACCCGCATAACTCGAGTGCTGGTGACCCATGGTGTCAACCCTGTCAACGCACACCTCCGAACCCAGTGCAATGCAAACACGACCAACCCGCATCGACTTTCGCAACATACCGGAGGGAGGGCAGCCAAGTCGTCCAGTGGCTAACGGGTCACTTAACATGGAGGAAAGGTGTTCATCTCCCACTTTAGGTTAAAAGGTTGTGGCATATCAAGCGCCCGATGTGGGTCAAGTGGAGTAAGATATAATTCAGTAAAATTCAAGAATTGACCGACAGGGAAACAGAGCACCATCACCACTCGCTATCGGAGGTTGTCCAGGAAACCCATGGACAGGATACTGCAGCCTATTTCCGTTGAAATTGCACAGAGGGTCAAGTGAGTCTACTAATCTAGTAGGAAAAATCGTATTAGGAGTCCACTGGGAAAACGACCGTGCAGGGGACGCGCACGTAGGTAGGTGGTGCATCTCTGCGAAAGGAACAGGAGCGCAATTCCTAGACGAGAATGCTGGCATAATCAGTTACGCAGCCTCCATATAGGGTCTAAGGGGATAGTTGGAAATGTGAGTTAGTTGGGTTGGCGGTGTTTTGGGGGGTAGCAGGTGCTTGTAAAGGAGGAATTTTCGTAAAAACGCTGGACTTCTTCGATTTTCGAGTAACGAAGACTGTATTCAGCCTTAGATTTTAGCTAAGGATCTGCTTTGGTTTACTAGGAGTTTATGGTGGACTTGGCATGAATCTAGGTATAAATACGTATTTTTGTATTGACATCCCCCAAGATCAATCATACCTGGCTTCCGTACAAAGTTAACTGGAGATTTAGACAGCAAGGCCATAGATGACCTCGGCTGCAACTTGGTCAATGTGACAACGTGCTGTGTTACTTGTCTAAATTTTCAAATTTTACAATTTCCTCGACATTAGAGCGAGATCAGGGGAACTGAGCAATGCCATTTTCGACAGAATTCTCCAATCATCTCTTTCCTTAACAGTATGAAGTAAACTTCTATCAAGGAGAAGAGGGTGGCTAATATTGGGGCATTACGACTGAGCAAGTGCAGTCACTTAGCGTGCGCGACTCTGAATCGCAAGCCACACCTTGCAGAAATAACTGCACACCATCGATAGCAGATATATTATTTAGAATATTAGTCAGCATAGAGTTACGTTCGCATTTTATCCATTTCTAAGTTTCGGAGCTACTTATTCCTATAATTTTAAAAGCTTGTTGGATAACTCTCTCAGAGGTACTAGCCAGATATCTATGTAGTAGGAGATCTATTATTTGTTAGACGAATGACTTTTAATGCGGACCGTGGTGTTGGCTTGAGTAAACAGAGGGTCAAGATGTTCAAGGTGATCCGAAGGAATTTTACAATGTATAATATTGGAAGGAGGCTGCGAAGTCTCACAGGTGCCAGATATATCTCCTTCCATGATTTTAGTACTAAAGGATCGAGGGAGGGACGTCATAAACTACTGGACAGAATTTTGATTGAGTTAGCAAATAAAAGGAGTAAGTAATTTATAACAGTATGCTTAAAAGGCTTATACTACAGGGAATGTCCTACAGTAAATAGAGGACGGTCGGGCGTGACTTCAAACCGCAAGAGTTGCGCAAAGTGCAACTAATTTATCTATCTACTTAGGTGGGTGCAAATAATACGGGACAGTACAAAAGTTCTTTTCTAACCTGAGAATTAATCGGAAATTTACTCTTTTGCCAAGAAATATGGTAAAACATCAAAGCTGTTCTTATTTTTAAAAAATAATCCGCGCACCTTTAACCGATGCACCCTTGTCCGATGCGTGAGGCCATCTAAAGAAGAAGCCAACGTGGTTGCGCTAATCCCGAGTCCGAATTTTCGGCAATGGAGTAGAAAGAGAGTAATGGCTTAGAAAGCAGCAACCTAAAACCAAACGAACCACCAAAAGGAGCCGAACCAAAGTTAAATAGCCATATTTTTGCAATATAAGTAGCTTGTTATAAGCATTATTCTGAGCTGGGTATCATCTTGCGTTTTCATCGAATTAGATATGTAACAATATCTAGGTGTCAGGACAGTTTCTAACCCCCTGCTCTCCGAAAACAATCTAAAAGGCTCTCAAAAGGCAACGAGTATTAGGCACTGGAGTAGATGTGCTTTCAGAATATTTCCTTCTGAATCTTTCGCGCGGATCTTCGGTCAGTTCGTCAGATCACAGTTGGCGTACGATCTGTCAGAATGGATGCCCGTGAGGAAGAAAGATAGTGACTAACGCACTGACGCAAGAAGGACCGACAAAACGGGAGACGGTTTTGGGCCTATGGAATATCCATAAAACTTAATGAAGCTCAATTATTACCATAACTATAGGCGAATGAAGGGCATCCTACTGTGGACACTCCGCATTATTCACGCACATGATTTTTCACTCGAATCCAAAGAGTGCTTTGAGTTTGCAAACATGAGTCACCTGCGCGGTCATCCATGCAACCTCAAACGCTAAGCTACGCGCCTAGACTGACAAAAGTTTTTATTCAGTCAGCGGGTAGTTTGACTACGGACTCACTCCCAAGTGAAGTACGGACGTTAACGCTCATCGTTATGTTCAAAGCCATTTAACCAGTTAATTTTTTGATAACCAATGACTCTCAGTATAAGACTATCTCCGACCAGCAATCAGATTTACTTCATGATTTCAATTTGTATGTATCGCATTTCTAGTCATCTGATTTTAAATACTAGCATAAACCTTAGACATGATCATGCTCGAGGCTCCGTTTATAAAATTCTATCTACAACCTCAAGCATACATATATACAGTCATTAATAGCCCCGCTTGTAACTGTAATCTACAGGCATTCAGATTTTAAGCTAGATGGTAAGGAAATTCAGATGCTATTTCCGAAAGTTACAAACATATTCGCTTTAAAAACTTCCCCAGCTATTTTAAAACGGATAGTATGGACGTGGTCGAGCAGGAAACGCCATAAGTTATGCAAAAAAAATTTAACAAAATATAAAAGTTTGGAAGGCTGGGCTACTTGATTTGCCGACGTGTAGTTCTATTGTCCAGGGTCTACGTTAGGTCTAACTATTTTCGTGTCTAAATCCATGCCCTACCAAAGATCCTTCGCAAAAGTCACCCAAGGCCTTTAGACAATGGTAAAATCTTCATTAGCACTAACATACTTCTGAACTTTAAGATTCTGATGGAATTTCCGAATGGTTTAGCGAATTTCATTGCATGTTAATGATCAGATACCAAGCTTATTGTTAAGTCACTTTATTGAGGGAATAAGACTTTTGTCCATGAGCTCTCTATTTACGTCCTAAATGGTCATATAATAAACTTTTGCAACTGTAAATATGAGAAATGTAAATGTGAAATTGTCGGTATATGTGGGGGCGTCACATAGGTAGCATTAGGTCGCTCCATTTGTCTCGCGTAGGTGGTCAACGCTCCTGTGGCCGCGTATAACTTGTACCCAACTCTCACCTGTGGCTCCTTGAAGCTGGGTTCTTCCCAGCGGCCACACCCACGGCAAATGCCACGACCGGCGGGCTAAACCAGGTGAGGGTTTCCGGTGTTGTGTGCTTCCACACCTGGAACGTCTGCTCTCTTGCCACTACTCTTTGCCCTCTCCCGTCCTCCCTGCACTTCCATCCTCTGCCTTTCCTCTCCCTCCTCTTCCAATCCCACTCCTATTTCACCTCCTACCTCTCCTTCCCCTCCTCTCTTTCCTCCTGTCTCTCCCTCTCCCTTTCTTCCTCCCCCCTCACTCTTCCCTCCTCCCCCACGGTCAAAAAGGTCCTACGACGAGGGCGACATGCATTCACGTAGGCGGCCCAGGCGAATCGGTCGTTCTCTCACTAGCCCTAATCGTGACCCGTACTGGAGTGCAGTAGCCACCTGGGATGACTCAGCAGCCCTATTTAAGGACAACACTGTTTACCCCACGCGGGGGAGGGGGCTAGAAAAGGTGCCCTAACCAAATACTAGGTATCACGACAGCTGCAGCAGACCGTGGCTAGCAGACTTCAATTACACGCGGTCGGAAAACTCTAAACAAACTCAAAAACAAGTCCTCTCCCAATTCCCCCCACCGTGCCCTCCAGGGTATCACCCGGACTGCTCGAGTGAGCTTGCTCCCTCTAGCAGCCTGGGGCATTTGATCCCTTTAAGAAAATCCCAAGAGCAACCGACCGGAACGGAGGACAGCGCTAGTCGCTCGGGAACTGGTAGGCTACAGGGTAGACATTGCTGCTCTCAGCGAGACCCGATTCTCTGAGCAGGGTCAGCTGGATGAGGTGGGGGCCGGCTACACCTTCTTCTGGAGCGGCCGGCCAAAGGCAGAGTGACGCAACGCTGGTGTTGTCTTTGCCATCCGTAACGACATCGTGGCCCGTGTATCCTGTCCGCCGCAGACTATCAATGATCGCCTGATGAGCCTCCGTCTGCTTCTTCGAAGAGAAAAGTTCGCCATCATCATCAGCGCCTATGCCCTCCCCCTCCCAATGTCGATCTCTGATGCGGCGAAGGACAAATTCTACGAGGACCTACACGCCCTGCTGGCGACTGGGCCGAAGGCGGACAAGTTAATTGTCCTTGGTGACTTCAACGCCCGCGTTGGGACAGACCACGCTGTCTGGCAGGAAGTGCTGGATCCCCACGGTCTCGGTGGACGTAACGATAACGGCCTCCTTCTTCTGTAAACCTGTGCGGAACACCATCTCCTGCTGACCAACACCTTCTTCCGTCTTCCGACGTAGGAAAAAGCTACGTGGATGCACCCTTGGTCGCCGCGCTGGCAGCTGCTGGACTATGTTCTCGTCCGGAGGCGAGATTGGCACGCCATGCTGGTGACAAAGGTGATCCGCGATGCCAATCGTTAAATGGATCACTACCTCGTAATCTCCAAGATGAGGCACCGACTTTAACCCCAATGAAGGCCCCAAGGTAAACAACTGGCAGGTAAGTTAAATACACTTTTTTAAATTTGCCTGCTCACTGTTTTGACTTCAGCAACTGGATAACCCAGAAACTGGAGGACCAGCATGCTCCAGATAATAACGCCACCGTGGAGACACGATGCTGTCAACTGCAAACGTCATCCAATTCACCGCCCTCGAGTTCTCGGACGCGCACGCCGTCAAAACTAGGACTGGTTTGACGACAATGACGCCGACATCGGCATCTTACTCGCGGAGAAGAATGGACTAAACAAAGCCTTCATGGACGTTGGGAATGACGCCACCAAAGCAGCCTACTTCCGATGTCACCACCTTGTACAGCAACCGTTGCGGGAGATGCAGGACGCCTGGATGGTTCGAAAGGCTGAGGAAATCCAAGGGTATGGGGACTACAATGAAATGAAAAACTTTTCCAAAGCCATTAAGGACACCTTTGGCCCCTGCTCCCCGAAACAATGTCAACGGCGCTCAAATCAAAATGTGGAAACCTTTGCTTATTTGGGAAGCACAATGTCACAAAACACGAGAATCGACGACGAGGTTGATCAACGGATCTCCAAAGCAAGTCAGGCCTTCGGCCGGCTGCAGGCCTCCGTGTGGGATCGCCACAGTATTCACCTGAACACCAAACTAAAGATGTACAAGGCTGTCCTCTTGACGAAACTCCTTTACGGAGCGGAGACCTGAACCATCTACTGGAACCAAGCCAGGAAGCTGAATCTCTTCCATCTCAGCTGCCTCCGCAGAATACTGAAGCTGAGATTGCAAGACAGGATCCCGGAAGTCCTGGGGCGGATGGTAATCCTCAGCATCCACACCATTCTGAGGCAAGTGCAACTGGAATAAAGCGGCCACCTGGGAAGAATGGACGACGAGTGACTACCCAAACGACTTTTCTATGGAGATGTCACTACGGGTGCTCGCCGACAGGGAGGTCAAAAACGACACTACAAGGACACTTTGAAGAAATCTCTGAAGTGAATGCAAATCAACCCGGTGACCCGGCAGGACCTCACCCAGGATAGACCGGCATGGAGAAGATCCGTGAAGACTGGCGCAGAAATCTATGAGGCCAACCGGATCACCGCCGCTAAGGCCAAAGGGGTGGCTCTCAAGTCAAAGGTGCCTCGGATCAAAACTGCCAATGCCCAAGCCCTGCTAACGTGCCCGCGCTGTCAACGCACATTCCGCTCGCAAATTGGCCTGGTCGGACATCTTCGAACTCAATGTTACAAAATGCCACAACATCAACTTCTGCACACCTGCATCAGACCCCACGAGCACGCCCACCCCAACCACGGATAACAACTTCATTGATGCCCCGCCGCCCATGATCACTGACACCATCCTCCCTCCTCCACCCCCTGCGCCGAGCCCTGTAACGAGCACCGATTTCCCCACTACCACCACTTCAGTAGCCACCTTTGACTACCTGTCCCCTGCTACCTTCACTACCACCACCACCCCCAGTATCAGTGATGGGGACTTGGTACTAATTTGTCCTCATTGCGATTGCACATTCACCTCACAAATTGGCATGGTCGGTCAATTGCGAATCCATCGCACAGAGACTGGCGAACTAGTGTCTGGAGCACCAACACACAGCAGAGACCACCGCCTCCAATGCCCTCACTGCCCACGCGCATTCACTCATCGCATGGGCCTGATCGGTCACATGCACATCCACGTAAGCGACATTCGTAGCGATACCAACAAATCTTGCGTACCAATCAACACTTCCCATCTTCCTCACATAAGTTCGACTACCAGTACCAACAGAAGAGTCACCCAGACTCAGTACCTTCCGACCTATCTTGTCCTCATTGTCATTGCACATGCACATTACGCGTCGGCCTGGTCGACCACTTGCGAACCCACCACACAGTGACCGGCGAACCAGTGCCAGGAGCACCAACATACACCCTCCACACCCGACTCATCTGTCCATATTGCCCACGCACATTCACACACTGTATGGGCCTATTAGGTCACCTCCGACTCCTTGAAAACCTGCGGTAGAACACCGCCGGCTATATCACAACATTACATCTCTCCTCACCAGCCTTTGCATTTCACATGATCACAAGCAACACCACAAAAACCATGATCTCAGTCTGCATAGCTGATTGAGAGGCAAGTATGATCCTTGGCTCCTTCTCCATGTAGCTCCTCTGTTGCATGTGTGATCTGAGCTTGAGAATATCACGGGTTGATCAGTGCCGTGGGTTGGAAGGTCGCCAACGGAAAATTACACTCAGAACTCGCAGTCGGTCTAAAGTGTGTTGTGCGGAGTGGCTGAATGGTGGTCTGAGAGTCAGGCTGCGATGGCTCCTTCTTAACCTGACCTCCGGCTATCTCACACATGTGAGATGTGAGCCATTTAACCAACTGTTGTGTGAAATCCTGGTGCTTGTGTTTGAGGGGCCAGATCGTGTACGCAGTGTGCGTAGACGACGTCAACGGCAGCTGCGCACACTTCCGCATCAGACAACGGACTGGCTCAGACGGTGGTCTGACTGTGGGGTGGGGGAGAGAGGGAGGTTGACGGCTCAGTGCATTTTCCTCAGTATAAACAATCTGACGCGCTTGAAACTATCAAGATGCGCTACAGGCTGTGGCTTGTAAGGTTAACAAGTGACGGGATAACTCGGACCGCGTGGTCTGCCCAGTGCGTGTTTTGTGTGTAGTGGCTGACTGACGGACTGATAGTCAGGCTGCAATGGCTCCTCCTTAATGTCTTTATGGCACTTCCACTTCGTGGGATCCGAGCCAGGTGTGGTGGCACGCCCAGGAAAACCTGCGGCTGCACGAGCCACCTGCGTCCTCTCCTGCTTCTAGTCTTCTTGACTCTGTCATGACACCGGGCTAAGGTGGGGGAAGGAGAGAGAGTGGTAGCTGCAACGCAATGCTACTATCACTTAAAAATAATCCACGCGCATGTAACCGTCCCTGAACCGCCATGGTGTGGAGCACACGGTGGACATCATCGGACTACGACGGTCAAACTGTCAGGCGAAAAACTGCCACCATCGACACAATTTTGAGTATTTGTACAGGCATTTTTTAGCAAATGAGTATAAAGTTTGTATTTAAACGTTTAAACAGTTTCTTTTGACGCGGAGCTCCACATGGCTAATGGATTTCGCACCTTCTGAGTGTCGTTAGATATGTTTTGGGCCTGTAATGCTGCCGCAACCTGGTATTTATAAAGGTTGCCCTATGACTGAATGTACCTCCATCAAGGACCATGCCGATAAAATTACGGCCACAGCTGCTCAGATTTGCGGTTTTATTTCATATAATTTCTACCTTGCTGAAATTAAATTATGACTTTATCACATGTTTGTACTTCCCATTCTTGAATTTTTCTGTCCTTCCTTCGGTTTAATTAAAGAATCTAGCCGTTCTAAAATTGAAAATGTCAAAAGATATTTCTCAAAAAATTCCTGTATCCGAATCTTTCAAATACTTCCTACTAAACTAGATGTCAGCTGACGAAGCTAAAATTTCTTTCGGTCTGGAGACTGGAAGCAGGCTTTTGTTTCCTTTTTCGACCACATAATAGCTCAAATCTCCCCAAGCTTTCTATCATTACCCCCGTTATTCTTCCTTATAACCTAAGCAATTCTGCACCAATTATACCTCCTCCTGCATCCTCCACGTGTAAACGCTCTCTTTTCGTTGCTTCTAGGTATAGCTTTCTTTGGAATAACTTGCCAATTGAAATAAGGTCGTCAATTAGTCTAGCTGCATTCAAGCGAAGACTGCACATTTATCTTAACACTGATTCTATTATCCTTTTATTTTCCTCATCTTTCCGAGCAGCTTTCTCTATGACTCGGAGAAATGACCATCGGGAATTTAAGTGGCCCTCTTGAAACTATTTTTCTCTACCTCGAGTCCCCCATGATCCATGATGTCTCCTTATACCACCAGTCATTCGAAAGATGAAGTCATTCGGACGTACACAGTCTAAAATTCTGCCGTTTCATTGGATACCTACCATCGTCCAAATTTAATTCTAGATCCAAAGAAGCTGAGGCCTCACTTTCAATGACGCCTTTTCGCGAGATTTTGTTTTCTGCGCCATAGTGATGAAGAACGAACCATCTCGACGTTTCATTATCTCATCCTGAAATGCTACTGCAGTATTACCCTTCCCTACCACCTGACCTTATTTTCCTAAGCAGTTTTTTTCTCCTACCCTCTATTCGAAAATGGAGGCCTATTGAACTCTGCCTCCATTTTTAATGTAGGAGGTTTTTTCACTGCCTATTTTCTAGTTCACTACTAATTTCAAAACATCGCTAAATTTTGACCTAGCAGGACAAGTTCTGTCTTCATTATTAAGTATTTGTACATTTCATCTGCCCACATTGTCATAGTTTTATTTTGTTACTAATGTTTGTTTAGACAGTGCCTTGCCTGTGCTAACCAAATATAAATTGTTAATTCTAAAAGGACAACCACGTCAGGGAGTCCATTTCATGCTCCAAACACCCTCTACGAGAAGGGGTTGCGTCTGATGTATGAATGGAATAACTTCCTCTGCAGTTTAAAGGGATGACCCCACAGATGGTCCGTACAATGACAGTGCCCTTCCAGATGCTCGAATAAAACATCTATCTTCCTGTGTCCCGGCCATCTCGAAGAATTAATCAAAGTCTAGGGCACACATACGGACTCTGATAATCTGGTAGATTTGTATGTGTATGCAGATGTATATCTGAAGGATTACAGACAATGTCCTTGACGATCCTATTAATGTAAAGTAACCGATGTATCTTTCTTATTAATATAAAGATGTAGATATTTAAAATGTTTTCGAGTCAAAGCATAACATGAATTCAAATTGTTTGTCGCGGTTCAATGCAAAACAAGGTGAAAGTAAAGAAGAGTCAGAGAGATTTACAAGACTGGCTTTACGCAGTCATGTTGTGAGAGTCGTCTTTTGTTAAATATTATGAAATCCAGCCTTCTTCAAAAAGCAGAAATGGTATCGGCGATAGATATATCACTGTGGGCGAGATCCACGGTCCTACCACTCGTAGGCTGAAGCAAACCTTTCTGAGGTCTTATCAAGTGCGTTACTTTTTGATTTTATACGGATGACCGTGCAGATGCATTGCGTAAGCAAAGTCGAAAATCTCCCCCGGTCTCAGTGAAAAAGCATGACCACGGATAATCTGGAATGCTAAGAGCAGGCTTCACCGCAAGTGCCTATAAGGCAGGCGAAATAAGTAAAAACTTTTTAAACTTTTTAAACGTTAAATCTTTAAGACCGTCGACTATCTTCCTTTGCTCCTTTGGATCTGTTCGAGGATATCAATATCTTTCTTTATCCACGGTGTCCAAACGGGCATCCCATACACTAAATATGGCCTAACGAATACGCCAAAGATTTTTCCGAAGACTTCAGGTGGAATATTTTAAATGCACGTCCGATCCAGTTTAACGTACTAGCTGTCTTCTGGACTGCCTTCTTACAATGTTCTGACGGCATCAAGTTCGCAGTTGTCCACATACCCAGATCTTCTTGCGCTTCCAACTCTTTTACTGCAGTGCCGTTAAAACATATTGGTGTTTTGGGGAAACTCTTCGGGTGGCAATAATGTTTAGGATCACACATTTTGATACATTAACCTTAAATAAATAAAAAATAAAGTGTATATTTAAGGCCAAGAGAGCCCCATCATTACAAACTTAGTATCGCGGTATAAATGAATACAAAGTGGATAATTGCTGCACTATGTGAGCAGCCATATGAACAGCAGAAATTAGAAGTATGGTAGGCATATCCGATTCAGAACGATTTGCCATTTTAAAACAATAGTCAACAATCTTTGGCATATACGGTGAACTAGAAAAGAAGCAGTAAAAAAACTCCTACGGTTAAATCGAAGGTGGGGTTCGGCGAGCCGCCAATTTAAAAGAAAATCGGAGAAAAAAAACTGCTTCACTAAAAAATTAATAGCTAGATGCAATGGGATAGTATTGTGATGTTGCTGGCAACGTATGAAGGTTCGGAACGCTCCTTGTCGGCTGAGAGATAATAGAGCAGTCATAGCTACTGTTTATAACCACCAGTGGAGGTGAGAGAGTAGGAACTCATCTGGACAACAGGGTCGAAACGAAGAGGGGACAGTAGAGGTCAAGAGATAATCATCGAGATGCGACCTTGCTGACTGCATAGTCCATCACCAAAGAGGCGAAACCATCAGAACACGCCTCGATTATCAACTGAACCTGGAGACCATCGTCAGGGTTGCAAAATTGGAGGAAAGTATTAAGGTTGTCAAGAGTTGGCGATGCTGGTTTAAGCAGCCACATGGTCGACTAGACACTCATTTTGTCGATATTCGATTGTAACCTTTTTGCGTCGTCAGCGTATTCGACCTCAGCCTATATTTCTAAGTCGTCAGCACAAGTGACAGCTTCTTAATCCTTGAGAAAATCGTTTACATGGATTAGAATGAGTTACGGGCCTAAGATGGAACCTCGTCTGACACCAATCGTTACCTTTGCCCAGTCCAAGGTTGAATTTCCGACAACAACTCTGTGTATCTTAGAGGTTAAAAAGCTTTTGATCCATTTGATCATCCCGCCCTGAATTCCTATTTCCCAAATATTTTTTAGGAGAATCAGTGTGGTATGCTATCAAAGGCCTTTTAGAAATCAAAAATTACAAAAACTATAGGGTTGCCCCTGTCTGCAGAACTCATTCATTGCCCATGCGAATGGAGAATACTGGTGATTCTAGAGCGTCCCGACGATATCCATGTGTGGCGTTGCACCATAGGTTGTTAACTTCCAGGCAGTGCATTAGATGTGTTTTTATAATGCGCTTGATTATTTTGCATGACTTGCATGTTAAACTGACTGGATGGTAATATTTAGCGGCCATCTCTGGCCCTCCTACGTAAATCGGAATGATGAGAGCACTCTTCCATTCTTCCAGGCGTTTGCCTTCTTCGAAGGACTCCTGAAATATATCTAGTAAGCCGCACAGTTCGTTGCCAAGTTCTCAAAGTACAATTGTAGGCATTTGGTCCGGACAAGGCAATTTTGCGTGTTTCAGCCGGAGAAATTCCGCCCTAATTAATGGTGACGAAAGGGCGTAATTGCTCCGGTTGAAACCCGCCAGCCACCGCGTACTGGCCTGTACTTTAGAGGAAACAAATCAAGTTCAGTCATTTGGGTTTCATAAGGCAGGTGATCAAGATTATTGATCATTTTTTAGCCCTCGCCTGCACTCGATCCAGCTGTAGATAATATTTCTTACCCCGCGGAGGCTACGCCCGGATAGCATACTCCAAGTGAGACCGAACAAATTTTCCATAGGTTTTCCCGAACAGTTCCTTATCAATCTGCAATAATCTCCATCTCAGTGCAAATAACACATCTATCACGAATGAAGCTGCTTTCAGGCACTGTAGAGATGGTTTAGAAGAGGTAATTAGAAAGGGGGTTGGTCTGAGAACTAAGCCCGGTTGGACTCCACTCTCTTTGACAGCACGCTTTGTTCGTTGTCATCCTTCACAGGCGACTTGGCACATCGTTTGAATTTGGTTCGAAATTTTATGTCTTCTGATGTGTTAATACTTCGGTCGTTACTATGTGCCCAAAATTACGTTTCGGTGAAATAAGCTGAAATTGGATCACATATCGTTCGTGCTTCACAAGTGTCAGCCTAGAAGTGTGGACAGAAAATGCTTGGCCAAACCCACTAGAGGCGATAACATCCACTTGACTCCCGGAAAATCGCTTAATGGAAACTTAACGAAGTAGCTAACTCAGTTTAACTCAGTTCCCTGCGAGGACCAAAGCATACAGACTTCACGAAACAGTATTCGGCTAGCTAAGTGGTTGGACATCAGCAAGGAACGGAGAACTACTGAGAAATTGGCTTTGAATGCTTCGTCGTTCGTTGTTTCGTATTGACAATCGATAGGGAATTCGGTTCGGAAAAGTGCTTTTGTTACGCACAGTAAAATATTCCTTTGATAGTTTAAGTTGCCTGTTACCAATTAATGCAGTCTTGTAGAGATCTTGCTGGCATGGGAATCGCAAATATCCACAACCGTACTACGTGAGATAAAAGTGCGCCGCCTCGACGGGGATTGGAACCCCTGGCCTCTCCATTAGCGACTGGCGCTCTTAACCTTTCGGCCCCGCTCGGGCAGCCGTCAGACAAAAAATATAATTTACTCCGGAAATAATGATTTGTCCCACCTTGGTAAACCGTTTCCGATTTCGTGGGACAAAAACTTACCGGAAATATCTAAGTCAATCCCAAATGTTCAATAAGAACCATGTTTAAGAAAGCAATGTGCTACTGAAATCGAATAAAAGTACGAAAAACAATGAAGGGCTGGTGCGCTGAGCCTGATGCCGAGAACTCACTACCAGAGACCTCGATCTCCTCTCAGAAATAATAAAATTACTCATCGAACATAACAAAATTAAATCCTCGGAACACGATTCAGAAGAATTGAAAAAATATCAGAGAGCCAGGCTATAAATATTGCAAGGAAACGATATAGGTCGACGGGCACAATATTATGCGAAACAAAAAGACAAACCTCTGGCTCAGTTTAAATACAGGTAACCAGAAAGAAAACAGGGTGGAATGAAACTGTCTTGTATTTCCCTAATTTATTCCCGGATGGGTCCATATCAAATAGGAACACGTTTTGTCAAATACTTAATTGTAAATTGAAAGTTTCAAGCCAAACGGACCTCCATATTTCCGTGGTTTATAGACCGACAAGACAGCGGATGGACAAAGACGAAGCACACATCCTGGAGGTAAAGCAAATCTGCCATAGCAGACACATATTAATACTTTGAGATTTAAACGCTCCAGATATCGAATGGGAATAGATGTACTGTTTGCGATCGGAAAACGCATTCGAACAGGAAGTACTTCAGTTGATAACTGACGAGTTACTTAAATAACACATCACAATGGACACGCCGTTAAAAAATGGCAGTATTCAAGCTGTTTGGATCGCATCATTATTTGAGATGATAACTGTATCCTTGAATTAAGTTCTCACAAGCCCCTTAGGCGAAATGACCATACGATCTTTCTTGGAAGCAAAGTCATTTTTCTGAACCCGAAATTCGAGCAGTAAGGAAGAGAAATGTATGGAAAAGTGATTATAACAAAATGCATGAACAATTGACTGACAAGGACTGGAGCTCTGCACACGTACTTGACCCAAAAGCTGCTCCGTTGTTCTTTAGGAACTTGATTCATCATTTTTAGAGAGCTGCTGTCCGCTTGAAAGGAGATTGCGCGTCCCCAACCCAAGTAGGTGACATTGAAAATAAAAAGGAATCTCAAGAAGAAAAGGAGGCTGTAAGGAACTTTCAAGGAAACAAGTTAACCGATAAGTTTGATAAGACTAACCTCTTATCCAAGTGGTTTATTTTCATGTATATCAAGGAGCCGCCTTTTGACGAGGAGAGAGAAGCTGTAGCAGCCCGTCTCGTGCCCCCTATTTGGCGTCCTTTTTCTCAGTTGCAACAAGCGTGCTAACCCGTGGACGTACCGCGAACGCACGACCAGATCACAGGCTTAAATTGTGCCTAACCATGGTGGAATTCACAACGGCACCTAGCCTACGCGTGTCAGCTTGCTTCGTCACCCATGGTGTAACGATGGAATCAAAGTTTCTCAGATTACTAGCAGATTACTAGCAACAGAAACCGATGCTCCCATTGGCTAGAATGCCCAAGTTGTCATATCAATTCTCTAATCTTATTGACTTATGTCACTTTTAACCGTTAATGCTATTGGTCCATCGAAAAGTCGGGAAGTCCATAATTTCACTGCCTATCAAAGCGTCGTAACTACCAATTGAGGCCCGAAGACCATAAAAAATGTTCCGATAATCCTATTGACCAGTCATTGATCTATTTGACCTGCAATATATGATTTGCGCATAACCATTGATCTAATCTAGGTAAATAAATAAATAGGTTTATTGATTTGGCACTGCTTGGGCGCCGTCAAATCCTTAGAACACAGGAAAAAACCTAAAACAAACTCTTATTTTCCTTAACCACTTTTGATTTGGTTTGTTTGTTTGCTTAAAAAGCATTGCTCGAAATGAAGAGTTTGTTTTAAGTAAAAAAACCTCTTTTCCAAAGTTCAGAAATAGCAAAATTTGAAGTAAAAAACGTTTTACAGAATGAGGATAAATGTATCAGGTAAGAATAGTTAGAGAAAGACTAGTCTGTTATTGACGTTAGAGAGTATTCATTTGACAGAGGTAGAAACGTCTGCGGGCGATTCTAAGGGATAAGTACTTCCAATCAGATGCGAGCGCAGTCGATTCCGGTGTGGGGTTGTAGCGGCCGAAGACTTCGAGGTTCCACACACACATGGGCGAGGAACGCACCTGTAGTCGTTATTAGACGATGCGCGTATTGAACATGGTCTCTAAGCACCATGCCAATCACTCAAACGCAACAGTCATTAGAAGGAACGGCAGAAATGTTGGAAATGGATTCTTCTATTAAGAAGGATATAAAGGTATGAAAGGGAACAATAGAAAATAAAGAAAGGAACGTTACATGATGCGATATCCCTTTTGAAGTGGGGGGAATTACGTCATGTCTGTTGGATAACCGGTGGGGAGTGCAACGCTGTGGGCAACTGCAGAGTCGGGACAAGGGGATGCTGACATTGAACGGAGGGTAGCGGTACGATGAGCGGCCACGGTACTCGTGGGGATGGGGGTCAGCGTTCAAGAGTGGAAGGGGGCACCGGCATCTTCACCGACATTCCATCACTCCATCCCCATCCGGGATCCGCGCGAAAATTGTAACCAGTCCATTCAAACAATTCTGTCGGAACTGTGGTTCGTTACATGGCCTCCCTCTGAAATGCAGCACTGTCCTCAGTGCTGTGCGGGTCGGTTTGGTAGGTGTGGAAGTGTGTGCTCCTCTCCATCCCACCGCTGCCACCAATGTAGCGGCCGAAGACTTCGAGGTTTGCACACACACGGGCGAGTAACGCACCTGTAGTCCTTATTAGACGATGCGCGTATTGAACATGATCTCTAAGCACCATGCCGATCACTCAAACGCAACAGTCATTTGAAAGAATGGCAGAAATGTTGGAAAATGGATTCTACTATTAAGAAGGATATAAAGGTATGAAAGGGCTCAATAGAAAATAAAGAAGGGAGGGTTACATGATGCGATATCCCTTTTGGAGTGGGGAGAATTAGGTCATGTCTGTTGGATAACCGGTGGGGAGTGCAACGCTGAGGGCAACTGCAGGGTCGGGACGAGAGGATGCTGACATTGACAGAGAGTAGCGATACGATAAGCGGCGACGGTACTCGTGGGGATGGGGGTCAGCGTTCGAGAGTGGAAGTGGGCACCGGCATCTTCACCGACATTCCATCACTCCATCCCCATCCGGGATCCGCGCGAAAAAGTGTTGCCTGTCCATTTAAACAATTCTGTCGGAACTGTGGTTCGTTACATGGCCTCCCTCTGAAACGCAGCACTGTCCTCAGTGCTGTGGAGTTGGTTTGGTAGGTGTGGAAATGTGTGCTCCTCTCCATCCCACCGCTGCCACCAATGTAGCGGCCGAAGACTTCGAGGTTTGCACACACACGGGCGAGTAACGCACCTGTAGTCCTTATTAGACGATGCGCGTATTGAACATTGTCTCTTAGCACTATGTCAAGCACTCAAACGCAACAGTCATTAGAAGGAACGGCAGAAATGTTGGAAATGGATTCTACTATTAAGAAAGATATAAAGGTGTGAAAGGGCACAATAGAAAATAAAGAAGGGAGGGTTACATGATGCGATATCCCTTTTGGAGTGGGGGGAATTAGGTCATGTCTGTTGGATAACCGGTGGGGAGTGCAACGCTGTGGGCGACTGCAGGGTCGGGACGAGGGGATGCTGAAATTGAACGGCGGGTAGCGGTACGATGAGCGGCGACGGTACTCGTGGGTATGGGGGTCAGCGTTCGAGAGTGGAAGGGGGCACCGGCATCTTCACCGACATTCCATCACTCCATCCCCATCCGGGATCCGCGCGAAAAGTGTTGCCTGTCCATTCAAACAATTCTGTCGGAACTGTGGTTCGTTACAGGGTCTGCCGACTAATTTGACTTAGTTGACTGATTGCTTAAAAAGGTGAAAAAGATTAGGAGCAGGAAGAGTTTAACGGTATGAAACTTTCAATGCAGTCCCACATTCTTCATATTTGTATTATATAACAGTGTTGAATTATGTTTGATCTAGCTGTATGAAACAGCTAGTACCATTCGTTTCATAAAGCTATATCAAAACCTAGGCGTTCGGCTCGTTGCGCATTCGAATTTCGTAGAGCATTAATGATGTTAAAACCGGAATAAATATACTACTAATAGACTGAGATAAAAATATCATAAGTTTTGCAGGTTAGTTTTTAAGCAAATTGTTTAACAATCATAAAATTGTATATAAAAATAAAGACGCTATCCAAAAACATTTAAAAATGTAAAATTATCATAAATTTTTTCATAATTATTAAAAATTGAAAAAAGCTGCTTTTTGATAATGTGTATATAAATAATTAAATTGAGAGCCCTTGCGCATAGCCATAGGATAGGTATTTGTGAGTCTTGTAGATCGCTAACCACCAGCTATAGCTTGCCCATAATCAGATGGTGTACTACATAACCCGATAATTAAATTCTTGATCTCTATGTGCATTGCAGGTCGTCGTAAGATGTTCATAAAAGGACGTCAAATAGCTACTCGTGGGAGCTTCTGGCCTGAAATGGCTAAGTACGTTTGGATTTGCTTGACTTCTAGATGCACATACGGCAGCTCATCGGGAGAAAAACCATTAGATAAACTTGCGAAAGGTTTGGCTAAGGAGAAACTATGCTTATTATTTTGCTCTAACTAACTTATACGCTTTGCATTATAGTTCGCAGCGTTAAAAGTGCCTGCTTGGGGTTCCACTGAGGATACGGTTGGATTAAAATCTGGTTTGAGCTGTGTGGTTTTGGTCTGACGTTCGCGTCTTTGCATAGGTGTGAGGTCTGGACCTATGAATGCTTTTCGGGTGATCAGAGTTCGGTTTACTTCAGGGTTTTGTATAACTAGATCGGCTTCGGTTTGTGAATAGAAAGTCACTAACACTGGCTTATTTTTGCTTCTTGAGTTAAGCCTTTTGGTGGAAGCTATGCGGATTTATAGCCCACACGAGTGTATGAGTTGTTGGATTGATGGTGTGGGGTTTACCGAGTGGGGGATATTTCGGATATTGACATTAAATTGGCGTTTGAACCTATCAGCGACCTCTGATGAGACTACGTGTATGATCAGTTCTATTTGTGGTACGCTTGTTAAACTGTTTGCAAAAGATTTTGAGTCTAATAATGAGTTTAGCAACGTAAATAGATGTTCATATTTGTCAAAAAAGTTTTGCAGACGCAGGATAGCAGAGAGATCTAGTTTATCGATAGTTACTTTTGCGTCCGTCGTATTTCTGGTATATGATTACGTGAGGATTTAGACGGTTTGATGCCACAGATTGGGATCTAGGGTACAGAAGTACACTTCTTATAAATTTAGATTATAATTGAGCGGGAAAATATCTCAATATCTTCAAATAATACGCAATTTAAACTTATCTTGGAGTTAAGGATTTTAAGCGATTGTGCACAAATCGTCTGGAGAACACGACAAAAGTACTGAGGAGAATTGAGGCTCATCATTTTCGACTGGAGACCGCTCCCTGACGCTTCCTCCAGTCATTGCTGCTTCTTCTCCTATAGACCTGCCAAAGATCTACTCAGAACAGCCGATGTCCGCCAAAGGATCTATCAGGACCCAATCCCAATATAATTTTTATTTAAAATACCAAATAATCCCAAACTCTTCCATTTAGCAACTGTCTTGTTCTTATTTGGGCGACATTAATTTGGAATTCGACGCATATCTAATACGGGTTTAATAAATTTTTGTGGCATCAGGTGCGATTAAAAATGTCTGACAATATGACAAAAAAGCTAGTCCGGGCAATGGAGAGAGTTTCAGCCTCTGGAGGCCGTCCGACTAAGCTGACGGTGTACGATGACCGTGACCTCTGGGAGGACCGGATGAAAGTGTATCTGACGAAGGTGCTTGCCCAGACGCCATCCTGGGTTGGTTGGACAATGAGGTCTACACGTTGGCCAGGGCTGCTAACCTTACAGCCGCGCTCACCCCCGCGAAAATCTTAGGGCGTCCGTGGCGGGAGTTCGGACGCTCATCAATGCCCTGGGTTGCTCGTGCCACATTAAGGATCGCCGCCAACACGTGGGGGAGTCTGTCGTGAACTTCCAACGACACCTTCGAGTCCTGGCCCGGCAAGCCTATCCAAACGAGCCCTTCACCAAGCTCGAGGCCAGGATCTTGGAGAGATGAGGCACCAATTCCTCCGCGATCTTCCCGGCAGCATCAAGGTTGCACTTGATATCACCCGGCGCGAAGGGGCCATTCATACGGCCTGTCCCATGGTCCAAGAGTCCTCCACATCAGCCTTTGGATGTCGCCAAGCCCCTGCCGCCATACAGGGAACTTCCGTCGATGTCTTTGGCATGGGACAGTGACAGAGTCGCAAAATCGGTACTCAGACGGTTCAATGACAGTGGGGCCCTCTACTTCCTGGCGCGGCTCTCGCTCACTACTTGGTGTGGCCCTCCACAGCCCACCTCTCCTTGGCGCGTTTCTCTACAGTCTCCTCGACACGAAAACTGGAGACAACAACGTGGTCGTCAGACCTGCCCTCCCTCTTCCCCATGTGTTCATGAGATCACCTGAGGTGAGGAATAAGAGCCTGGTACGTGCATATTCCTATCTGATATGTTTATTGCAAACGTAGTTTACATGCCGTACTACCCTGCTATAGATGCAATCATAGGAAATGCTAACTTGCCATGCTTATTTGATTCAGGAGCAGGCTGCTCCCTTAGTAGACAGTTAATTTTCCTCCAGCTTCAGACTAGAATGAAGTATTGCACGAAGCTTAAAGTTAGCCTGAAGACGGCAAACGGGGATATCTTGTGACATAAAAGCATGGTAGAGCTTGACATGGAAATAGGTCACGTTATTTTTATTCAAGTTCATTGTCTGTCCTGACATTGCCTGGGACTGTATATTAAGCGCTGAATTTCTTCCTGCGTTTAAATGTCCCTGAGATTTTAACTTTTACATGCTCCAGGTCGGTGGCACTGAAGTGCCCTTCAGGACCGAGGAACCGGATAGTCAATATGGAATTAAAGCAATCAAATTAAAAGATGTTAATAATCAAGTTTCCCCTACTCTTGACAAGGATAGCTCGTCTTAGCTACATAATTCGATTGAGGAGTTCAAAGATATCTTCAATTGGGATGGCCGTTCACTCGAATGAAATAATGTAGCACAACATGAGATAGATACAGTTGAGACCCAGCCAACGAAGATTCCACCTAGAAGATTACCGGTATTTTAACAAACCCAGCTAAAGGCGATGATCGACGATATGCTGAACCAGAAAATTATCAGGCCGTCTAATTCACCTTGGTCGTCCCCTGTCGTGTTCGTTATGAAGAAGGATGGCACTATGCGGTTATGCGTCGACTATTGCAAACTAAACGCAGTGACCACTAAAGATTTCTTCCCACTACCCCGTATTGATGCAACCCTTTCGAGTAATCAGATGTTCTTTGCTCTATATTTAGCAACCGACTACTGGCAGGCAGAAGTGCGACCCATTGACAGAGATAAGACTGCTTTCCCAGTCCCTTCACCTCTCTACGATTTTCATACAATGCCCTTTGGTCTAGCTAATGCTCCTGGTACTTTTCAATGACTGATGAACCACCTCGTAGCTCAGCTGATTCCCAATTCATGCCTAATTTATATGGATGAGATAATTTTTCTTGGTAAGGATTTCGATAGCCACATTAACAATGTCCAAGCCGTGTTTTCTAGTCTCCGACAGGCTGGTCTAAACCTTAAGCCTCTAAGTGTGTTTTTAATAAGATCTTTTGTCAAGATTTTAGGGCATGTAGTCTCTGCCTCTGGCATAGAAACGGACGAGGAGAAAGTGAGGCAAATCATGAGGGGCCCACCCCTATGGACGTAACTGAAGTCCGCAGTTTTATATGATTGGTTACTTACTATAGAAGATTTATCGAAGACTATGCTCGCATAGCCGGAACGCTTCACAAGCTGACCGAGAAAAACTAACAATTTAAGTGGACAGCTGATTGAACGAGTAGCTCCAGACATTGAAGGATAAGTTATGCACTACTCCGATTTTAGTTTTCCCGACATTAGCAACGACACTAGGAAATTTGTTTTGGATACTGACGCTAGGGACACTGCCAAAGGCGCCGTTCTTTCCCAGCAACACCAGACAGTACCGAGGGCGTTATTCAGTATCTAAGCCAATCCCTGAGGAAAGTAGAAAGCCATTACTGCGCGACTAGAAGGGAGATGCTAGAACTCACACACTTCGTGGAAGAATGCCAACCATATTTCCAAAACTGGCCTTTCATCGTGCGCATAGATCACAGCTCTCTGTCCTGGTTGCAGTACTTTAAGAACGCTGAAGGACAGGTTGAAAGGTGGCAAGATAGTTTGAGTGCCTATACCATCCCGGACGTCAGCACAATAATGTCGATGTCCTCTATTGAAATCCTTACCGTCCCCACGGTGAATGTCAATCGCTTACAGACATTAACATTAGAACCGTGTCACTACAAGATGATCAAAACCGTCTTTGGGCACAAGCTCAGCAAGAGGACACTCATATTGGCCCAATATACCATAGGAAGTTAGGTGGTTCTCTGCCACTGAGTGCAGTTGAACTGAGAGGCCACAGCTATGAGACCCGTTGCCTGCACACGGTGTGGGAATAAATCTTTATGGATAATGAAGTTTTATTCTACCTGAATGGCAAACAGTACCCGCGACATATCCTCCTACCCTTATCCGTGGTAGACGATATTCTTAATAGAATTCCCACGCAATTAGGGCGCGTAGGCATCCATATGACCGAGTGGGAACTTAGGCGCCGATACTACTGGCCTAACTTGAAGCGGTCGATGTGGAACTTTATTCGTATTGCACCCTGTGCAATCAGATCAAACTGCCACGATAGCTGAAAAGGGCTGCCATTCAGCCAATTTTGACGGGATACCCCAACGAACGCGTGGGAGTTGACTTAGTTGGACCATTACCACCATCAGTCCGGGAAAGCGATATATCCTAGTGATGGTTGACTTCTTTACCAAAATGGCTGAAGTGGAACTCCTGCCCAGCTTGTCGGCTGAAACCGTCACCCAGGCCGTCTGACGCTTCCTTAAGTCATCGCCACCCCTTCTCCTACGGACCTGCCAAAGATCTGCCCAGGACAGCCGATGCCCACCAAAGGATCTCTCAGAACTAAATCCAAATAGAATTATAATTTATGGTACCAAATAATCCCAAACTCCGCCTTATCAACTGTCTTGTTCTTATTTGGGCATCATTACTTTGGGATTCGACGCATATCTAATACGGGTTTATTCCAATGGTCCCTTGTGCTAACGCACCTCAGTCTAAGCCCGTGAAGCAATCAATCACATGCCCTACACTCAGACAGAAAACCCTTCATGCAACGCACAAAACACTTTAACAACACACCACTGCTGACACGCTCCTAAAAGGATGATTTGTTCTGCCACATAAACAAAAAGCCTCCAATCGGCAATCTGTTTGGTGTACCGAATACATTGCTCCTCATATCCTTCTGACTTATCCTACGGACGTAATGAACTAAGTGTGTGGTGATAGTCGATCTTACATCACTGACCTCCACAAAAGCAACGTATTGCCTTATCTTCAGATAAATTAGCACTGTATTGCTCACAACAGACACAGTTAGTAGAACTCTGGAACAGTTACAACCCAATAAACCGCCCGGTCCGGATGATGTCCGCAAAATTTCTGAATGAACTCACCGACCAGCTCACCTCTCCGCTCTCCAAGATCTTTGAAAGTTCGATAAAGGTGGGTGTTCTGCCTACCGAGTGGAAGCTAGCCAACATCTATAAAGAAGGAGATAGGACATCACCAAATAGCTACAGACCAGTGAATTTCAGAATAATATTTTGCAAACTAGTGGAAAAGATAATCAAAATGGAACTGATTAAGCATATTGAAGGAAATAAATTGCCAAGTTAACAGTACCATGGATTTAGAAGTTTTCGGTCATGCCTAAATAACCTGCTCACATCCATGGAAAGCTGTACGAAATAACTATAAATGGGGTTTTCAGTCGGCAGGAATTTGACTGGTTTACAAACAGACGGCTGATATCGAAGCTACATCAAATAGGTGTGACTGGCAACCTACTGAAATGATGGACCGACTTTCTCACAGGGCCGGGCCAAAAATTTGTATAAGTGACGCTAAGTTGCACTGGGAAATCGTTCACAGTGGGGTTCCGCAGCAGAGTGTTCTGGATCTCATTCTTTTTCTGATATATGTAAACGACTACCTTGATTGTATGACAGGCGAGAAAGTCATGTTCACTGAGGATGTGGAGTTATGGAATTCAATCGAAAAGCCGGAGGATGCGCAGAGCTTACAAAATTACTTGGATCGCCTACAAATGTGGTGTAATGAGTGGCAGCTTAACCTTAATTTCAACAAGTGCCAAGTCATCCGACTATGGTCAAGTTACAGAAGAGTAATGAGATTTTTTCATGTACTTCATCGGCGGCCAGCAACTCGAACAAGTAAACTAACTAAAGGACTTGGATATGTTTTAATATAGCTACTCAAAAACCATCATCTTGCTGTGCCAAGATAGCAAAGAAGGCTATATGTATCCTGGGAACGATCAGAAGCTCCTTCCTTAAATGTTACGAAGAGCTTTTTCGTCGCGTGTTTAGAACACGTGTGCGACCAGTGTTAGAATAAAGCGTTCCGGCGCGGCGCCACTAGATGAAGCAAGATTACACTCTGTTGAAGACATTTCAACGAAGGGCGACGAAACAAATCTGAGGACTAGAGTGCCTACCCTATGAGGGCCGACTATAAGGGTTTAATATTTTTCCTCTCTCTTACAGGCAATCCAGAGGGGACATGATGGTGGTCTTCGAACATGTCAGAGAAGTTGACTCTCCTTTTAAATGGCAGATTTATTTGAATTGACAAAATGGACATATATACGAGTTCAACAATATAAACTTCAGACAAACTACGTCAGACTTGAAGTGCGGAAACCTTTCTTTTCCCACTGGAAGCTCTCAGCCGCTGAACCCTAAGCGTTGCTTGATGGCATCTAGTAGTCACATCATTTTTTGAATATGCATCCAGTGGTTAAATCTAAACAGTTTGATCTGTCCGCTTTATATAATTGTAATGACTTATGATAAACTTTAGATCAGTTCTCCTTATACTTGGGAAGATATTCGATGGTAACATCTCTGATATTCCATCTCAGAAATGTCAGCGTCTTGAGTATCTCATTCAGTTGGTTGCCAGTGAAACATTAAACCGGCAGAAAAGAAGGTAGAATTTCTTTTAAAAAATGTTCCCAGAGACAGACGACCAATTGAAATTTCCGTCGACTTCCTGTACTCGTCGAATTCAACAACAAAATAGCGTAGCCAAACGCCTCTCCTCATGTAGCAAAAATTTCTCCATATTAGTCACCTTTTTTACCAATCGAGATGGACTCCGTCTTTGCACAACGCGATCACAGTTCCGTGGTCTGGAAAAAGCAAATGTTTCCGTTGTCAAGATCTTACGCCGATGGAGTGAACAATTAAGTCTCTCCTCTAAAATAGTCCATCGTCCTCTCAGTCTTTTATCCATAATGCCGGTCAGGGTTATGCAAACCATAGCAAGTCGGTATATCCACCTCCTCTGATGTCTAGTTCAAAACCCCCTCTTAACTTCACATTCCACGTCCCTTCCAACCAATCCACTAAGGCCTTCCACTTCCCGAATAGGCAATTGAAACTCTGTATCTTTTACCCATATCGTAAGCCCAACTTTAAGGCCCGCGACTTCGTCTAGATTGCAAAGAACGACTGCTTCCGCATTTCAACGTTGTTCTCCTTGTATTCCTACGGGTGACTTAGTTCAAAAAAACTGGGTCAAGTTCACATCGTTTTTGCTGTTCTTTGCTTCCCGGTATTGCTTTCTTTGGAATAACCTGTCAATCGATATAAGGCTATCAAATAACATGTCTACTTTTAAGCAAAGACTGCTCATTTATCGAAACACTGATTCAATTAACCTTTTATAATCCTTTTCCTTCCCAAACAGCTTTCTCGATTACCCCGGGAAAGGACCATCGGGAGTTTAGAAAACCGTCTCCAAATTATGACTTCTATGCATCGTTTCCCTCACGAACTATGATGTCTTCATAACCCATGCCTCCGTAAAATGATCGCCAAACAATTATGTCATATTGCGCGCTCGTTTTAAAGCACCTCCCTTCCGAATGCCGATAACCATCATCAGAATTACAATCTGAATACTGATCTGTGCGTGCCTCAGATTCATTATTGATTCTCATGCTAACTAGCACCCCTGAGCGCATTATGTTGATTTATTCTTAGTCAATTACCGGATATCCCATTATACTTTCGTACTACGCTCAGCAGCAACCTACCATGCTGCTTCATATGCCCTCGCGGAGCAGTCTTGTTTCTCCTGCACCTATTTTTTTAAAAAGATCATCTTCGCAGTCGGTTTTCATCCCCTCTTGATTTTGACCATCATTTGGGAAATATTGACGAATCCAGTCGTTTCCTTGGTATTCGCCGTTCTCCTCTTTCTTGGCCCTTTGCAAACGGCTACAACCTCGTCCGCTATTGCATATGCCGCGCCTTCAGGTGATGGTGCTTGTGACCCTATCCTTCTCCCCGGTGTCGACCTTACACGGACTGTTGACGGTCGATTCAGGTTCCGCTGTCGGTAGTCTGAGAAATCAGCAACGAGAGTATCATGATTACTTCTCTGGCAATTTTACCATGACCCTCACGATTTCTACGGTTCTTTCCTCGTTCGACCATAAGCATGAGGTTGATGCCTGCGAACGTTTCCCCTGTCTAGAATCCTTGCTGGTTAAACTTATAACCAGTCGATACGCATTGTGATCACACCTGTGGTAGTAAAAAGTAGCCCCTGTCGTTAAATGATTTCTCTTACGATGAGGAGCGTTTTGAATGCTCAAACCCTCTCATCAGCATTTCAGTCCTAGCTAACGCGTATGTTTTTCACCCAAGGGCGACAGTTTTTTTCTCCTTAATAACCAATAAACACCATTCGACACATGCTTTTCGCATAAAAAGTTCCAATTAGATTTTTCACTGTCTGCTCTTTTATTTATTGATTTTTGACCACACTAATTTGTGTCATTTGTAATCGCCAAGAAGCTGACCTACTATTAAAACTTAACTGTAGGCGATTTCAGGCTCGTTTTAATTGATTTTTTTTCAAATGACAATGCCCTTCCGGGTACTCAAATAAAACATTTATCTATCTAACCATGAGAATTGATGCCTCGAAATCAACCTCTACCACCGTTCTAATTGTCGTTTCGCAAGGCTCTGTGTTACGGCCGTTTCCATTCCTAGTCTACAAGCAAAGAACCACTCAGCATTTTATGCGAGTTTGCCAGTAGTTCTCCGTCCCTTTCTGATGGCTGACCACTTTACTGGCGAGCGACTGTTTTCTGAAGCCCGTAGGAGCCGGGTTACGCAAGGATCCGAAGGAAGCTGAGTTGGCTAATTTGTAAAGATTCTAATAGTGATTGTTGATTGCCTGACGATCACAACGTCTCTTGACACTTTTAGGCTGATCCTGGTAAACACGGACAAAATGGGACCCAATGTTAACTTATTTCGTTGAGGCCTGACTTCTGGCGTAGATTATTGGCCAAAAGATCAAACGTTTGGAGACGAGCAAATTTCAAACCGAATTCAAACGAGCATATTTAAGTCACGTTATTGAGGGAATTAGGCTTTTGCCCTTGAGCTCCCTATTCACATTCAAAAATGGCAATAGAATAAACGTTTGCAACAATATCTGATGAATGTAAATGTAAGGTCGTCGATTTGTGTGGGCCAGGCGCAAGCTGCCACTACTGATACAATCTTCAGAATAGGTACAAAAGTTTCTCAGCAAATTACTTTCAAGTTTGCGTTAAAATATTTGAACAGTTTCTGAAAGGACCATCTCGTCAAGGAGTCCGTTACATGTTCCAACGACTCTCTGCGAAAAGGCGTTCCGATGGACGTCCGTGTGGACCAACTTCCTCCGCAGTTTAAAGGGATGACCCCTCAGATGTTCCGTCCCAGCCAATTCGAAGAAGTCAGCAAATTCTAGGGCACATTCGTGGCCTCTGAAAATCCGGTAGGTTTCGATGAGGTCACCGCGTAGTTGCCTGTGATTAAGAGGAAAATAATCGAGCTCAGCCAGTCCGGCTTCGTAAGGCAGATGACTATGATTCGTGACCATCTTCTTAGCCCTCGTTTGCATTCGTTCCAGCTGTAGATAAAGCCTGGACGTTATACTCCAAGGGGAGACAAAAACAAATGCCCCGTAGGTTTTCAGAATATTTCTTTATTAATTTGCACAAATTCACGTCTGAGCGCAAATAAGACCTGTGTCGCGCATTTATCTGCCTTTAAACATTGTGAAGTTGGTTTGAAAACACCGCGGGCCTTCTGTTCCCCTCGACAATTTTAAAGGGACTGTCCATCCAGAAGGTATTGGTAGGAATCATCCTCCTCACTGGCCCTTCTGGTACGGAGTTTTCAGACCACACACTTCTCAACTTTAAAATTTAAGAACCAACGAGTAGACCAGCTGCTAAGACGGTTAAGACTCCCTTGAAGTGTGTGCCTATCGGTATCAGATCTGATGGCCCTCCACAATTTAACATCGTCTGCAAACATGACGGCGCTGCAACCCACGTCGTCAAAGTATTCGTTGCTGTACACTAAGACGCTGTACACGCTGACACTCTTAAGTGCATTTATTCATTTTCTAAAGACACTGAAAATAGTTGCGTTGATAAAATCAACACTGATCTGCTATGCTCT